>JAOTOL010001250.1:0-454942 GCA_034440575.1 Imbricaverruca yamaguchii | reverse complement strand
TGGATGTGCCGGCTCAAATTATTTCTTTGTCTTGGTTGAAAATATAAAGGAGAAAACTTAGAAAAATGCGAACAGTGGCAAACATAAAGTTTTAAACTCGGCGGAATTGGCATGGTCGGCACGAGTGTGTCGCAACAGGACCATGTTTACCGCAACCCCGTTGGCACTTGTAATTATTTGCATCCTCGCGGAAGGATCAGTGTTCAGTTTCCCATACCTTTGGTAGTTCTGAACCACACCATCACTTCCTTTTGACTGCAATGACAAATTTTACTTTTACTTCCCCTTGTAAATTGACTTTGGATGGGTCAGAGGGTAATATTCCAATGTCTCAACTGCCGCCATTCGCAGTAATTGCAGCATGCCGAAACAAAATTCAGATAATAATGTTCTTGCATCAAATCAAACAATCCGGATATCTCGAAATATTAGAAGTAAGGTCAAAGATAATAAACTGAGGTCAGTTCAAATTCCGTCTTCTCATCGTTCTGCACTTTCCATGCAGAACATGATAAAGGTGAAACGTATGGGCATTCTGCCTCGAAAATACCCTAACAAGACGAATCACGTAGGATCAGGCCCAGTGTCAAAATAATATACACTGTTGTCTCGTGTGTAGTTGGAATTTGTGTGCGTCAGCTGCTTCGGCTATATTGCACACGTAATGTCGTCTTATCCCGTATGCTACTGTTTCTGGCAGTCAATTTTGAATTTGGTTTAGAGCCACGCAAGTAGTGCTACGTGACACCGGGTGGACAACCAATGACCCGACATCGGGTGACCGGACCAAATTTTTAGGTAAGAATGGCAGAGCTGTGACGAATAGGGAAATATTAATACATGAACTACATTGGTACCTGTTGATGGTAAAGTGACCGGTAGGATGCCGGAAAGTGGTAATTAATGTATATGGAGGATTTGTGTTTCAGGGCGCGTCGATGGCCTTGGCCATTTGCGCCCATACCTAATGCATAGAAAGCTGCTCGGAGAGACGATGCGAAGCCGGAACTAATCTCACGTCGTCCACTTCGACGGACCAGAACTGTGGAGCACACACCTTCTACCAGGGCTGGATTTGTGCTACGCAATCTGGATGAAGAAGACAATTGCTGAGTGACCGAATGCGAGTATTTTCCTTCGAACCTGTGACTTTAGAATCAACTTCGCGGTTTCCAGTGAATTATGAGCACATTACCACTAAACAGATAATTGTCGAAGAGCACCATAAAACCTCCGAATGGAAAGGACGAGGATAATTTGGTAAAGATGATAATGTTGTGGATGGCAAAATACAGAAACGGCTGAGTCGTGGAGCACGCCGTCCACTGTGCCAGACCGGGGCCATATGATGCGTCATCAACCCAGGTGGACCAGAGCCGTGGAAGTACACTCATCAACTGCGTGACAGACCGGGGCTGCCGAGCACACCGTCCACTGTAGCAGACCGGTGCCGTGGAGCACACTGTCCACTGTGGAAAAAACCAGGTTGCGGAGCACGTCCACTGTGGAGAAAACCAGAGTTGCGGAGACACGCGTCCACTGTGGAAAACCAGAGTTGCGGAGCACACCGTCCACTGTGGCAGACCAGGGCCGTGGAGCACACTGTCCACTGTGGCAGACCGGGGCTGCAGAGCACACCGTCCACTGTGGCGGACCAGGGCCGCCGGGAGCACACCGTCCACTGTGGAAAACCAGAGTTGCGGACACCGTCCACTGTGGCGGACCGACGCCGTGGAGCACACCATCAACTGTGGCAGACCGAGGCTGCGGAGCACACCGTCCACTGTAGCAGACCAGTGCCGTGGAGCACACTGTCCACTGTGGCAGACCGGGGCTGCAGAGCACACCGTCCACTGTGGCGGGCCAGGGCCGCAGCACTGGGCTGGGCGACATGAGCGGCACTCGATCGCACCGCAACAACACCTGTAGGTGGACGCTACCAACGGCCAAACACGTTGACCCGCTGAGCCAACTGGGCGGCGAACAACCTCAGTTCGGCCTCCCAATCCAGTGCGTCCAGGACCTCGGTGTAGGTGACGAGCATGGCGGCGTGGTTGAGCCGTTCCTGGCTACCGTGGAGCGGAGCCAGCTCTTGGAGCGCCGGAGCAGGCTGAACAGGCGTTCGGCGGGTGCAGGTGGTTGCTGGGGCCGTGAGGATGACTCGCAGCAGTGTGGTGGCGGCCGGCAGCACCTGGCGCAGGCCGTCATCGCGCAGCAGGGCCGCAACGTCGTCCAAGGTGGACAGAGGTGCCTCCCACTGCCGCGCAAAAACACGTCTCCCAGCATCTGGCTGTGCAGGCGGAGTCGGTCCAGGTCCATGCTGTAGAACGGCAGTCTCCGTCAGCGCCGCGTCATCTGCCGTGAGCAAGGCACGCTCGGCCGTGGCCAGAGCCGGCTCGTCTGAGGCGTAACGGCCAGCGATGGCGCCGGCCAGCCAGTCCACGGCCTCCCGGTACACTCGGGAGTAGTGCTCATCGGGTGTAGCGGGGTGGTGGGTCGTCTCCGCCCTCGTCGAGACGACGGGGCGGGAGCGTCTGGCGCCGCAGTTGAGGCCGATCCGCACCAAAGCGCTCCGCATTGCGCACCACCTCCCCCAGAAGCGCCCAAAACACTCGCGATGGAACATGACGACCTCTCGCAGGGTACTGATCACCTGGAGGTTGGCCGTCACCGACTGCGAGCGAGCCTGCACTGAGCGCATGGCCGGCGTAGTCAGCCCCAGCAGCAGCAGCGCAAGCTGGAACCTGAAGACAAACCCAAAGTCGCGCAGTAGCCTCCTGAACGCACTGGCGGTGCCGGCCACCTCCGGGCGACTCCGTCGGGTCGTCGGCGATGTCCTCCAGGCTGGCTAGGAGGGGCTATACTCTCTGCGAAACGACGCCAGGCACGCCTCGCTGCAGGTCCACAGATTGGGGCAGAGCGGACGGAGCGACGTCTGGGCGCCGGCATGCTTTAGCGCCACCAGCCTCTTTGGCGAGTCGCGGTAGAACGCCACCAAGTGGGCGACCTCCTACACGGCGTCGCGGACCTCCCGCACACCGTTCAGCGCCCCCTGGACCACCAGGTTGAGACGGTGCGTTGTGCAATGAACAAAGACTGCACGCGGCTCCACCGCCTTGACTCGAGCTTGGACACCTGCAAAAGATGAAGTTGAATTAGGTTATGTGATACATAGTGGTGCGTACATGCATGCTAAAGATACTTGGAGGAGGGATGTCGACAATGAAAACGGGAGGGGTGTTAACTTTGGAACTTTAAATCATGGAAAATAATATGATCACTCTGTGATATAATGTATGAAATAAACAAGCTTGACTCATTTTGAAGCCATTATTTTAGCTGGTATGTGCCATCTTTGGCAATATTGTTGTATTTCATGTACGGTCATTTTGACAAAACAATTATAGTTTAAAAAAAGCCAGATTATTTGCCAAAACATAGCTCACCTCGAAATGCTCCGGCCATGTTGGTGGCGCCGTCGTAGCACTGTCCCCTCAACTTGAGAAGGGCAGCTGAAGGCGGGCCAGCGCGTCCTCGACGAGGCCGAACAGAGCCTCGGCCTGGTACAGCCCAAAGAAGGACTCCTTGACCTGCAGGTCCTCGGTCACGTAGCGGAGGCAGATGGCCATCTGTTCGCGCCGAGTCACGTCCGTTGTCTCGTCGAGGATGAGAGCGAAGGCGTCGGCTGCGGCCACCTCCTTAACCACCGTGCGCGTAACCGCATGGGCCAGCTGCCGCTGGATATCCGCCAGCGTCTCCGGGGGATGTAAAATGCATCCGGCCCTCCTTGCGTCGCGTGAGCCAACGCTCCAGCACTGGTTCACGTCATGCCGCCGATACCAGGAACTGGATAACGTTACCAGCATCCTCGTCACGGCGGTGGAAGGCCAGACCTTGCTTGGAGCAGAAGGCCACGGCATCAAAAATCCGGCGTAGGGCGTGCCGCGCCTCCTCCTGTTCGCACGCCTTGCCGACGCTGGCCAGCGTGGTGGCGGCGCACGGCCCACTGGCGCTAGCGAGGCTCCTCATGGCCAGCTGGTGGCAGGAACTGACCTAGTGGGAGCGGAAACGCTCCAGCGCCCGCTTCCAATTGCTGAAGCCACGCGTTGTGAACGCGTCATCCCTCTTTGCCACGCTGGTCAACAAACCTTGCTTTTGAGCAGCGAGGCACTGGTGGCAGATGACTGCCTGCAGCTCGCGGCTGAACTCCAGCCACGAGAACTGGCGCTTCCGCTCCGGCTTGAAGTTGCTCCGGTGCTCCGGTGTGTGCAAGCAGGCCTGCGCAGAGACGGAGGCTCCCACGCCCTCGGCCGGTGGAGGAATGGCGGCGCTGGCAGGTAAGGAATCCAGCAAGACGGTAGGGATGGAGACTCCCACACCCTCGGCCGGTGGAGGCACGGCGCTGGCAGGTGTAGGAGTGGATCCACGAAGATCTAGGACAAGAAGTAAACAATGTAGAAGTTAGCTTGTATGTGAATGACCAATCCTATATTTGTTCCGGTAACACATACTGTCAGTAGCATCTACTGAATTGTGTACGATGTTCTTCTCTGCTCCATTCATCCCATAGCAATTCCAATGATTTTTGTGTGGCAAATTGGTACTCCAACTTGGCACATTGCGACTTGGACATCGCAGGCACTAAACTAATCAGATTAATATTGATGAGGGTGGCCATTAGGCCATGTCGTCGTTCGTCAGATTAAGATTTGGATCTCGGGGGGGGGGGGTAATTTTTTGTGCCTTGCTATGTAGTCATGTAAAATAAAAACAAATATTCCCAAAAATTTGAGTTTCAAATCTATAGAAACGAGGATCTTGTGATGTCTGCAAAATTTGTCTCCAACGCCCCAGGCCAGGGTTGGTTGGAGGTTTTTACACCGTCACCGTTTCCCTCCTAATCAAGTTATAGCTGCCAAACAAAAACGAGCATGTTGCCCGTCATCAAAGGAACACGACGGTACCCAGTTTTGAGGCTTCGGGTCAACTGGTGACCTCCCAGGTCAGGTCAATGACCAGAATTAAGCCAAAACATGCATATGTTTTCGTTTGTGGGGGCCGCATGTTAAACATATTAGGATTTCAGGCACCGGAAATAAATCTGATGGCCCTCTGATGCTTCTCAAATCTAATGGTGTGCATGCTTTCAGATCTAATGACCGCCTACTTTGTCGTAAAGCTGCTGTGCTGTGAGTGATCACCGGCCAAGCCGCAAGAAATGGCGGCTCGCAAGAGAACTCGCTCTGAGTGCAGCACAAGGTTGACGGAGTACTTGGGGACGGGGAAGGAGATGTGTCTGACCGAGCTGCCCACCCTCCGGGACTGCCTTAGGTACGGCATCTACCTGAGAGAGATGAACCCCAAGTACCACTACGCCAGCTGCAAATTCTTTCAGGAAATTGTCATCCAAATCAAGCAGAGGTGGGCCAGTGCTAACTTCAAGTTCCAGCCTCCCGTCATTGCGGCAGACAAGACGATCGTGGAGAGACTGCTCGAGCTATGGGAGAAAGCCAGCAGAATAGCCAGGAAGCACCTCAGAGACCTCAAAGTAGCAGATCAGTCAGATGGAGGAGCAGCTGGACAGACTTTTTGACGTCACGAAGTGCCGCTGCCCAATCCTCCCCTGCCAAGAGGCCAACTGCCCCGGCTGCCCCATCCCCAGCAACGTCGGGCTTCCGCCCTGCCACATCACCTACACTTGCCCCAGGGAGCAGAAAATCTATGCGTTGGAAGTTTCTTTCATAATGGTCCAGAGGCAAAAGATTGTGGAAAATCTTCATGCATGATAGGTCGTGTGGACAAGAAGGAGAGCAGCAAACAGGTGTTGGCCTACCAGAGGAAAGAAAAGAAGGAGCAGTCGAAGCAGAGGATGGCGGAGAAGAGAAAAGAAGAAGAAAACCCGAAGAAAGCCACCATGGAAGTTAATCAATTCGTGGAAGAGCTGACGGAGGGGGAACAGATCGAGATGGAAGAGGACGAGGACTGCTACAAGCGTGACCCCAACTTCTCTGCTAGTGCCGCTACCAGCTCCAGCACGCGCAACATGGCCAGCATCAGAAATGTCGCCATGGCCTAAATCCGGTACGGCATGTCCTGCAACGCCACCGCAGCTATCGCCAACGCCGCCATGCTCGACTACGGAGTAATTTCCAAAGACGACACCTCAAACGTCATCGACACCAAGAAAGTCCAGCGCGCGAAGGAAGCGCTCTATAGGGAGCTGCAGGAGAAGGCGGCAATGACGTGCCAGAGGAAGGACATCGCCTGCTTGTACTTCGATGGACGGAAGGACTGGACGCTGAAGTATGAGCAGGTGGAGGGAAGTGACCAGCGCTACCCCTCGTTCCAGAAGGAGGATCACTACTCGGTGGTAGCTGAGCCCGGCGGGGCTAGCTCTTTCACTTCTCACCTCCGAAGGCAGATGAGACTGCCACCGCCGCCGAGAAGATCGCCAAATGTCTGGTGCAGTGGATGCGGGAACACGGCGTCGACAAGACCATCATGCATATTGGAGCGACTCAACCAACACCAACAGCGGCATCTGGGGCGGCGTCTTCCAATTCGTGGAGAAGATGCTGGGCAGGTCGCTGAATTGGCTGCTGTGCGGTCTCCACCTCAACGAACTTCCTCTCCGCCACCTGATCATCAACCTGGACGGGCCAACCAGCAGCGACACCGGCTTCACTGGTGAGTACTGTATCATTTACGTCAACATGTGTTGCAAGATTCGAATGTGTCCGAAATGCACAATTTTGTCATCGACTGCACTGCTCTTTCATCTGTATCACTGAATGAGATATAGGCCTGTATCACTCATTGTGCATGTATCACTGATTGATATTAGTTTTGTTTTATCTTAAATGTTTTTTTTTGTCCAAGTTGAAGCACTGTTATCATTTGCATTATAAATAGCCATATCAGCCGTACGCCCTCAAAGTCCCTGTAAATATTTTAAGTAACGTTATCGACTGCCGCATGGCTAACAAGCATCCATTTACGACGACTAACTACCCATTCAACGATATTTCAGGTCCCCTGGACAAGGCCCTCGCGACTGCCGCCGAGCTGCCAGTCAAGAGGTTCAGCAAGATCACCATCCGGCCAGCCCTGCCGGAGTTGACGGAGGAGGTGAGGGCAGACCTGTCCACCGACCAGCGGTACGGGTACGACATGGTGGCAGCGATCCGCCCCGGGCACGTGACCGACCGCCTCGCCAACCTGGACATCGGCCCGGTCAACCATAGCAGGTGGCTGACCACAGCCAACCGCTTCCTCCGGATGTGGGTGGGCCGCCATGGCTTCGCCGAGAAGGAAGCCTGGCACCTCCGGCTCATCTGCGAGTACATCATCGGGGTGTACTACCCCACGTGGTTCAGGTACAAGATCCGTAACCACTGGATCGAGGGCGCACGGATCTGTCTGCAACAGCTGCAGCTGACTCTCGATCAGGACGAACAGGTGGTCAAGGAGGTGTTCTCCTACCTGGAGTCCAGCGCCTGGTGGGCGCATCCGGAGATGCTCCTGCAGACGCTGCTGTGCAGCGAGGAGCGGGAGGACCGCTGATTCGCCGTACAGAAGATCATGGAGGTGCGGGAGAAGGAGGCACTTGGAAGCCGAGGAGGGGAAGAACAAGTCAACATCCGCACCAGGTGCAAGGTGGACCTCAACAAGAAGGCCACAGGCCTGCGGAAACTGATTGTCTGGGATGATGAGCAGATCTCCGAGCCCATCCTCACCCGGGACCTGCCAGCTGCGGTCATCAAGAACTTCGAGTCCACCCCCATGGAAGTAGACTCGATGCCAGTCCACGGACAGAACGTGGAGCGATGTGTCAAAGAGGTGACGGCCGCGTCCAAGGCAGTGTACGGCTACGCGAGAAGAGACGGCTTCATCAGGGCCAGGCTGGCACACAGAGAGCTGACCGGCGGCGTCATGAAGTCCAAGAAGGACCATGCGAAGATATGTTTGCAAGGTCTGGATCTGTGCTCTTTGCTTGTTAGTGTGGTGTACTGTCGGCCGGTTTTGCGCTCCTGGGGCGTGTAAGCATATTGTGCGCGGCCCGTTAGCGGCTCTGTATCGATACGCTATGGCAGCCGGTGCGCGTGCGCATGTGAATCACTGTGATGCCACCGACATTTTAACCGTGAAGGTCAGACTGCAAAGGTACTTGTAGAAGCGTGTGCTTTTCCTTTGATGCAAATAATATTAGTATAACACTGCTCTATTCGGAAAATGATTTGCTTTTGTGATGTTTACACCTGAGTTAATATGCTATGGCTTACGTCCTTTCATGTCGATGTGGTACCTGACCGGATTTGTCCTGACCTGACCTCTGTCGGTGACCGAGAGCGGCAAAGATTAGAAGAAACCTCAGAAGTTGTCAGTTTCTTCTCCGGCATGTTGGTGTAGTCCTTTGGTTTGTTCTGTGGTCCTTCAAAGGGTAAAAGTCCGTTTTTTTTTGCCTAATTTGGGTCATTGACCTGACCTGGGAGGTCACCAGTTGACCGTAAGCCTCAAAACTGGTTACCGTCGTGTTCCTTTGATGACGGGCAACATGCTCGTTTTTGTTTGGCAGCTATAACTTGATTAGGAGAGAAACGGTGACGGTGTAAAAACCTCCAACCAACCCTCGCCTGGGGCGTTGGAGACAAAATTTGCAGATATCACAAGATCCTCGTTTCTATAGATTTGAAACTCAAATTTTTGGGAATGCTTGTTTTTATTTTACATTACTACATAGCAAGACACAAAAAAATAACCCCGCCGAGATCCAAATCTTAATTTGACGAACGACGACATGGCCTAGTGGCCATCTTTTTCTAGCTCTAGCAAACAATTTCCCTGCCAAAGTAATACATGTATTGTCCATATTCCACCATGGCTTAATAATGCAACCTTGCATTGTCTATATTATGAAAGGACATAACAAGAAGAATACGGTGTAAACCCACTAGGCTTATCAGTGGAAAGGACAATTTAGAATATGGTGGTGGTTATTGGTTTTACGACACTTCGACCGTTGGGACATGTAGCGTCGCCGATCTCTCATGCACAATGGCCGCGGGCGAAGAGCAGGGACAGGTGAGACTTGAACCCAGTCTTTCGATTATGATACGGGCAACTTACTCCTAGACTACACGTCCCTGTTCTGGGTTCGGTTGGGTTTCTCAATTGCAATGGCGACGCCAATAATACTTCAGCCGAGACTACGTGCCACTCTCTCTCTCTCTCTCTCCCTCTCTCTCTCTCTCTCTCTCTCTCTCTCTCTCTCTCTCTCTCTCTCTCTCTTTTTCTCCCCTCTCTCTCTCTCTCTCTCTCTCTCTCTCTCTCTCTCTCTCTCTCTCTCTCTCTCTCTCTCTCTCTCTCTCTCTCTCTCTCTCTCTCTCTCTCTCTCTCTCTCTCTCTCTCTCTCTCTCTCTCTCTCTCTCTCTCTCTCTCTCTCTCTCTTGGGAAGTGAGGACGACCATGCTTATCTCTGGAACACATCGCCTGCGTGTGTTTGTTCGGGGTGAACTGCATCCACGTGTGCGTCCAACCCCTTGAGTGTAGTGTCTCCACGATGATTGATTGATTATTTGGGCTTAAGGGCACGCCGACTACGAGGTCATTTAGCACCATAAACCAAGAGACAGAGCATGCAGTGGAAGAGCGCCCAGGTTCACCCAGACCCAAGGTGCACACTTCCAACTCAAGCATCAAGGTCATGTTAATTGCATTCTTCGACCCGAAGGAAGGGTCAGACAGTCAAACAGCAAATCATCAATCGCCTCCATGAGCGGGTTTTGCGCATCAGGCGGGCTCTGTGGCGGGCTCTGGGTTGCATCACTCACATTCACACTTGGAGTGGATCGGAGTTTAGGGGCGCGTCGACATCTAGGGTCATTTTGCACACTTACGCATGATTTACACTCCAAAGTTATCCAGGAAGTTTGTGGAATGGCAAACATGTGATATATTGATAGGCAAGGATGGCCTAGTATGCACCAGGGAACCATGGAATTCAGAGTAAATAAAACTTTGTTCTAATACATACCTTCTTCCACAGGATGCTTTGGAGATGGATGTGCTCCAGAAGGTTGGTCAGGGTTGGAGTTGGAGGTGGATGGAGCAGCACTGTGAAGGACAACATATGGTTCAAAGGATGCTTCTTTCTGTTCATATTAACAATGCAGGTAATGAAGCAATGCTCTCACTACTGGACATTTATTGTGTCCTGAGTGAGCAGTAGGATCATGATGGGTTCTTGTGATATAGACAACAGAAATAATGGCATGATGTACCTTTTAGACTCCAGTGGGAATGGCGGATTCGCCCATGAGTGAATTTTTTAGCTGACTGATATATCAATTAGCAGGAAATCTGCAGGTATAAATCAATGCAATAAATATAGGCAAGAAATATTTTGCCTCTTACTACTGTGCATGTTTACATAGTGCTGTGACATTGCTCCTGGTTTTGGGGAGAAAGTATTGTCTGAAAGTTATGGGCAAATGTAATGTTTGTCCATAACTTTGTGGGCTCATTGATGGGGAAACAAAACATTTGCCCATAAATGAGCCATTATTTGTGACATCCCACTTCACATGGAATTAAGAATAATGAGTCAAGCACTTTACAAGTGTTGATAATGCATTTCTTTGTCATGAGCTTCAAACATGACTCAAGAAGATATTTTGACATTTAAAAAGAATGGGCCACAGCTAACCCAAATTGTGAGCTGTGGCCTGACAGTCCAGTCTGAAAAACTTAAAAGTCCAGTCTGAGCTATGCCATCCCTACAACATCCTCACTCACTGAGATATTTGGTCAAGCACCCAGGACACCTACCAGTAGTCTGAGTCTCACTTTTTCCTAAAGTGAACCTTCAGCATCCACTTACAAAGTCAGTGCCTTTGTATATTGTTTGTCATTGTCCTAACTGGATTTATGTTAAATCATAGCAAACATACAATCTCATTTGGCCCTGTGCATTAAATCTGGAAGAAAGCTGGCTATTGAGATGTTGAGATGAGAAGATAAACACACTGTAAAAGTCTGCACATGCATCAAATAGAAGTGTGCATTCATGAGTGGGATTACAAGCACAATGTTATAAATCAGGTGAGAATCACACTTCCTGAGGCCATAGGCCACCAAAGGCCATAGGCCTGAGGCCACCAAATGTTGCTGATGGCACAGATCTCCCAAACGTGTACCACTGGTTGCTAAATGGTTAAGCCCCCAGGGTTAAGATAAGTTAGTTAAAGTTATTTTATCTTGTAATTATCATTCAGTACTAGCTTGACATTGGGGTCTATAATGTGTGATACCTACTGTACAATTACCAGTTACCTTATACAGTCAGGTATGTGTAGCTAGGCTGGCAAAATTGATGGTGGTGGTACCACTAACATACTTACCGCTTGCTCTGGAAAAAAACATGTTAATTGTTGGCTGCCCTGCACGCTTCATCTTGCTGAGTCAACAAACTGGGATGACACTGACACAAAATGACTCGAAGCTCTGAAATCATCACCAACTTAATCAAATCAAATTTGCAAAGAAAATGAGTGGTCTCATCATCTTAGTCACTGCATTTGAATGATAAATAATAAGTTTTAAAACTTCCATCATAAAAACGAACTAACCTAACCTAGTCAATTTGTTTGCTTAATGGAGGAAATGTGTGTAAAAATGCATTATGTTGCCACCTAAAAACACCATTATCTCCCAAAAAAATCAATAGGCATGCTCGCTTTCCTGAAGTTGCATGTTTATCCATGATAGATATTCATAGCCAAACATAGCTACTACCTACCTAGGTAGACAACTCCATTGGTGTCAATTTGTATCCTGTTACGACAGCCATAACCATACCAATGTTGATCCTGGCTCACCTAGTGTTGATTTGGGCCCCCCCATAACCTATGCTGTTTTATGCTGACAAGAAAGCTAAAGGAAGAAAAAACACCATGCGACATAGAAAACTTAGTCGATGTTCAACAGCATATTTTGTACTGTAAATATACAGATTAAATTTAGATAATGGACTTCCAGACCATGAACTTATCCTACCAAAATGTTGGCTTCGTCCTTCCCTACTGTTAGGCACCAAGGAAATACCTTAGCCCATCGTCACCACAGTTCAGGCTGGCTGTGCTCAGTGTGCTTTAGCCTGCATATGGACGCAAAACTATTTGATTTAAGCTATTGTGCGCTTGTTGGTGTTTGAAGTGAGGGGAGGGCGAGTGACATTGACTATGAAGATGACGGTGACAATGGCATTGACGATGACGATAGACCCAAGTACACTGTATGATACTGTAGTTGGATGCTACAGCTCACAGTTTTATGTTGACATGCACAATACACTGCTCTTTTGCTTATGTGACTACCTGTTACTGGACGATTTTTCCTATTGTCAAGGATGTTGAATACACATAAAAATGCACATCATCAAAAAAATCAGAATTATTGAGGTCTGAAAATATAGTGGACGAAATCCGATAAGCCTTTGGTGGTGGTGGGGGGTGGGGGTGGGGAGGTGGGGGTGGGGGGTGGGGGGGCGGGGGGTAGTACACTTTGGGCCCCAAATATTTTGTATTTAAATCGACATCCCTGGGCAACTCAATATTGTTTTACAAACATTTTGCTTTCTAGCCAAAGTGAGAATTTTTCATGGAAATTAGTGGTCATAACATCTTAATCCTATGAATAAATGTAGCATTGCAACATTCCTAATTCCTACCATATCAATACTCGCTAGATAAAATGTAAAATATGTAACAACACCAAAGGGTCACAGGCAATGCACACGCACATGGAGACAGTGGCCACAGTACGTCAGATTCGTCGCAGACGCCGCCCCACGATACTCTTGATATATGGCGAAGTATTTTTGCTCCCGATACACTTTCAATTTGAAATGAAAAGAGGAGGCACACCAGGACATATTTCATGTGTTTTTGTACAACATTTTTGTGTTTAAAAAACTTTACGTTTCATAATGACAGCTTCAGAACATCGTTTGTATTTCTAGTATTTCTGGGCATCCTAGTGAAGTGTATGCTTCCAAATTCAACTTTTATAGTTATCAAGGTATGCTTTATGAAGTTATGCAACTGAGCACAATTTCCAGTCATCACGCTTTTTACTGTGAAAAGAATTGATGGTTGCATGCATCAATTATTTTCATCAACATATTCAATTCAGGTAATACATAATGTAGTATTAATTTGCAGTATTACTATCTCTCCCCAGTGACATTATATGCACACTCAACGCCCTTCATGCGCACTGATGTCCATTGCGTGACCACTATCCAGAAATTCTTCGTGAGTTGTTTTTTCTCATAGGGTTGGTTTTGAAAGTTGTAAGCTGTCTCCTAGTGTTTGTTGTTTTCAAGAATAACAATTTTAAAGCAGTGTGCATCCCGCTTATTGCTGACTGTATCATATCACATGAGCTGGCAGATATATTTAGGTGACATGTGACTCATTGTTCAGGATGGGACTGAGTGCACCACATGAATATTGAATGTATGCACATTGGGCATGTAACCAGGTAGGTAAGTACCTACCTAGGTAAACATAAAGCTACTGATGAGATGAGTGCGAATCTGAAGGTAATTATAGTTTGTATCTGCACAATTCTAGTGGGAATAAAGTGATTGTTGTCTCGACTGGATTGTATGCAGGCTTGGTTATGACTAGAAATTAGTGGAATGGAATGAACCCAGTTGAAGCTGGAAATAATTATGCTTGACATTGATGGTGTGTGCAAGAATCTGTATGACATTGCTATTGTTGATTAGTGGCTTTGCTTGTTTGTTGTTGACAATCTGGCTTGATACGTTTACCAGCATCAGTCAAGCTCAACATTTTTTAATGCAATGGTTTGGCTGCAAAGTTAAAGGAAATCTTACTATATTCTTTTCCCACCAATTTCTATTTTACAATAATATGTGGAGAGTCAGCTCACTGTTCAATCTAGGTCTGTTTCTGTTCAGTACAAAAATGTCCTCCTTAGCATCACTTGTTTCCTAAGTAGCATAGTGTGTTTAATTTTTTGGTATGTAGCTTTCTTCCTATAAACATAAAATGAGCAAAGTTATTGGGGGCCCAAATCAACATTGGGGGGCCATGGCCCCCACAATAGGACACAAATCGACGCCCCTGCCTGAAGCTTATGGGGTTCGAGTACTTGGAGCCTAACATGGAGGACAAGGAGGAGGAGGACATTGAGTAGAAGGATGAGTAGAGGTAGAAACTCAGACTCAGTGGGCGGGGCCAATCTGGCTAAATTTACCGCCGGCCGAACAATATAGCTCAAGGGCCATAGTTGAATCTTTCAGGTGAATATAGGTAGCTAAGTTACAAGTGTATTTTCGAGAAAAATGACCTATTTAGAGCCTAAAACTGTTCTTTGGGGGGATAAATAGGAAGAAACTTTGGCACCGCACATATATTTTGTACAAGCATATTTAGCTAATAGCGGCGCGCGCGCAGTGGCGCGGCGGCGCGGGGCAGAACTGCAGGGGCCAAAAATAGCGGGGCAGCAGCGCGGGCGCAGGTGGGCATTGCCGCCAGCGCAGGGGCGCGGGCGCAAGTACCAAAATCCAGCGGCGCATCTACCTTTGTTCAAAAGTGTCAACCTAAACAAATTTACAGCCGACATCCCTTCCTACTTGACCCTCTTACTTGGATCAGTGATTATTACGAGGGAGTATGAAGCCTAAGCGAACCGACTTCCCTGTATAGATACCCCATCAGAACACCATCGCGTCACTAATTCATGTTCTTCGTACCTCCGTATATGTGGATCCAAGTTAATTCATGCAGCACATTCAGAGTTTGCAAAAATATATTGTGACTGAACGTGAACAAATATCATACAATATTATGTTGTATTTTATGATGCGTGCATGTTGTGTCACAGCCTACCATGGATAGTTCCGACGCTGACGTCTACTGAGTTAGATAAGACGCTGGGATTTTGTACTTACAGGCCTTTTAAAGATATTCAATTACGGGTAGCCCTTATCCAGCCAAAGTGGCCACGGCCCCGAAGCCTCCAATCGCTGCAGGCGGCGATGTGTGTATTTATTAGCCCTTGTTTCAGGCGTCATCTTGCAGATTAAAGATACAACATCGGCAGCAACCGACGATTTGCGGTAGTAGAACGCTCAAAGCAAGCCACCGTTTATGCTGGGGTTGCGCTCGCTGGCACAGTTACGCACCACACAAGCAGCCAACGCATCTCGCAGCCCTCGATCTGAACGGAGGAATTAGGAACGGGGCTGTGCTGCATGGTATGTAACTGAATATCAAATGATCATGACTAGGTTGATCAAATGATGATGACTAGGTTGATGAAATGATGATGACTAGGTTGATCAAATGATCATGACTAGGTTGATCAAATGATCATGACTAGGTTGATCAAATGATCATGACTAGGTTGCAGTACACCGTAAACCAAATCTACCACCCATGGCTTAACAAACCATGCACACGCTAGTGGCATGACATGTATCAAGTTCCTTTTGCAATGCTAAGGTTCGTTTACTGATGACAGACGTGTTGTGAATAAGCACTACATGGCCTGCACAAGTACACTGGCATAGTTAATTAATCATGTCCGAAGCCATGCCATGCAAATGAACAAGGCATACATTCATCTAAAGAACAAATTCTTTCCAAGCGGGTTAACCGGTACCTACATTGTGCTGGTAAGGTCACATGCCAAATGACAAGGGTGTTCCATGGAATAATGCACCAGTATGGAACAAGCTTCTTACTTGAGTGATCAGTTCAGCTATTAAGATCTCACATGTCGGACGCATGTTAAGTAACCACCGAATGATCCATTGACAAGCCACACATTCGCTTTCGACTCGTTTCGAAACTAGCGTGATGAACTTCTCAGTCCGCCATCTTTGATTCAGTTTCGGAGTGAGGTGGAAGGGACTGCCAGTGCGAACCACAATGGGAAGCAGGGGTGTTTTATATGTTTTTGGGCTGCAAGTGCCCCCTCGGTGTTGGCTTTGCCCCTCCTCAGATAATTTAAACTTTTAACATGGAACCCCAAGGAGTTTGCCCCATAATCCATGTGTAATTCCTGCCCATTGCCTTGATGTATTTTGCCTCTCCAATAATTTTCAGAATCAACACCCGTGATTTTATTGCATTTTGAACGGCAAGTGATGAATTTTGGTGGAGCACTACATGAGATATATTCAGCATCATGAATTAAGTGATGCTGAATTAGCACGACTCCTCAAAGTTTAAAAATTAGAATGGAAGATGACACCAAGAGGAAATTAATGTCTGCCCAACATACTTGAAGCTCAGCTATGCACTCTCATATTTTGGTATGCACAATAAATTTGTGCTCCTTTTTTAGGGACAAAATAAAATGTGTATGCTTGACAAATAAGCATCCTATTGAATTGTACCCTGTTTGGAGTCCCAACAACCTTCTATTCAATATCATGGCTTTATGTCCCATATGTATTTTTCTGGTCCGTTTTATGCTACACTCCGGCATAAGTATATTTTTGAAACACGGAAGCAAAGCCTCCGCTGCCATGCTCCTTCACAGTACGATATTTGGTATTATTTTGCTTTAATGTATTCACGAGACAAGTTTTACATATTTTCTTTCATGATGCAAAGAAAAGGGCTAGGCTTGGTTGGTGTAGGTAAGGTTAGTAAGTTTGTTATCCCAAATCCCAAAAGACATGAGGGTTTATCCGGGGAGTATGTGAAGAGGGGGTATTCGAATGCCTGAGACATCATTCAATGAACGGCTCTGTCGCTTCTTCGGAATGGCCGAACTAGTAATTGTAAGGTGTTTACAGAGTGCAATAATTTACAGGCTATCCATATTTAAACATTTAAACAGCTGCTTGTAAAGGAAATCCTATAACCGCTCACCAAGAGCAAATTTGAACGGACAAATATTTCGTTGTAGTGTTGTATTTTCCGAACACGAAAATGTGGGTGTTTATTTATTTATTTATTTATTTAACAATACATGTCCTCCACGTGCAGTGGCTGTTACGGACAGTCTGGGCTGAACTCACAGATATTTACAAAGAAAGGATAGATGTGTGGTCAATAGTGGGAGCAGATGCGCAACAAACATTCGTACAACATAATACAATATCCATATCACTTTCCGCACTGCATACACCGTACTTGCGACACGAGCTATACACGAGTGGCTTGTATAAGTGATAGGAAAGCGATGGCCTAAAGGTGACTTCGTAGTGTACACATATCCATGTTGTAAGTTTTTTGTGGGACTAGTGTTGTTCGTGGAGATACGCTAGTGCATGTTTCTTGAAGTTAGACAGCCTCGATGTTTTAGTTTCAGTAGGAAGTTTGTTGTAGTGGAAGACAGACGAGTAGAGAAATCTCCTGCGGCCAGCCTCTCTGTGTATGGCTGGCAGGCGCAGATGGTCGTCTGCACGTGTGTGACGGCTTCGCAGGGTAGAGTTTGAAGTGATTTCACCGGCAATGTGCGTAGGCTCACCCGTCAGAATGATCTTGTGGAGCAAAGTGAGACTGTGGAATAGGTACAGATCAGCTGCAGTGAGGAGACCCAACTCGTTTCGGACATCAGTAATATGATCAAATTTTCGGAGACCTGACACGACTCTAGTGGCGAAGTTAATGATCTTGTCTAGTCTGTGGATATTTGCTGACGACCCGTTCCCGTACACAGATATGCAGTATCGGATATTGGATATAACTAGGCTATTGACTATAGTGAAGAGGGTGCTGGTCGGCAGATGGTGACGCAGATGGTTCAGGGCCAGAAGGAACCCAGTACACTTCTGGACAACAACAGCTACATGGGAATCCCAAGACATGTGGCGATCAAATGTTACCCCAAGGTTCTTACACGAATGTTTCTCATCTATCACGGCGTCCCTAAAGCACAATCGTATCGGGGTAATATTGCGCAGATTTTGACGCGATCCGAGAGTAAGAAGCTGGGTTTTGGTCGGGTTCACCTTCAAGCCGTTATCCAGGAAGTAGTCATAGAGTTGGCTCAGGCATGTTTCCATCTGACTTATCAAATTTGGGAGATCAGATTTCCGACCGGAGATGAGGACCTGTGTGTCGTCTGCGAACTGGGTGACATGTGCTACCGGGACGTGCAGACTGAGGTCGTTCGAAAAGATGCAATAGAGAAGTGGACCTAATGATGAGCCTTGAAAGACACCTATGTTGTTTGCGAGAAAGGAGGAGAGATGCCTGTTTCCGTGTCGATCTGAGATCCTAACAGCCTGCGTATGACCTCCCAGATATGCTTTAAACCAGTCGGTATCGATTCCATGGAGTTGAAGTTTAGTGAGCAGTTTGGTGTGGTCTATTACATCGAAACATTTACTGAGATCCAGAATGCAAAGGAGAGCTACTTCCGAACGGTCCATTGCTGCTAGTATTTCGTCCGTGACTGAGATAAGGGCAGTTTCCGTAGAGTGGCGTGGTCTGAAGCCGTGCTGAGTTTGGGCCAGTAGGTGGTTTGAGTTTAGGTAGTGATAGAGTTGTTTCTGCACCACTCTCTCAGTGATCTTGGCGATAACCGGAACCAGTGAGATGGGTCTAAAATTAGAGGGATCCGAAGGATCTCCTGATTTGTGAATGGGAGTTACTATTGACTGTTTCCAAGTGGAGGGTATATCAGCTGTAGTCAGGCATGTGTTTATAATGTCAAGCAGCACTTCGCCGATAAAAAAGAACAGAAATTTGATGACCTTAATACAGATCCCGTCGGGTCCGCACGCACTTGTGCTTCTCATGTTTATGACGATATTGGCTAGCTGTTCAAGAGATATGGGTGATACTTTATAGGAGCTGGTAGAGACGCGCGATAGCCGACAACTGGGAGATGTGTGTTCAGGCATGTTTGCCTGCAGTTTGACTTCTGCTGATATTTTTGGTCCGACACTAACAAAATAATGATTTAGCTGCTCAGGTAGAACCTGAGGTTGTACTCTGTGAGATCCTTTTTTGTATCAATAATAGGCTTGATAGCACGCCACGCAGCTGATGGGCCTTTTTGAGCTATCTTTCCGCTAATCTCTTCCCTACAGTCAGCTCTAATAGCTGATCGAACTTGTCGGTTAAGTATTTTGTAAGTGTTTCTATCTTGTAAGCGCAAGGCTACATTTCGCCGATGCATGAGTTGTTTGGTAGCTTCGCTAACATGTGGTGCTGTTGGGTTCCGAATTTTGATGTTTCTGAGTGGCAGGTGCTCGTCGATGATAGGTGTCAGCAATCTCAGCAGTGTGTCCCATTTATCGGTTACTGAGATGCGACCAGTGACCTGGACCCAGTCGATCTCACCAAGGTCAAGGGTCAGTTCGGAGGTGTCCACTCGTCCGAAAGAACGTGATTTTATCACGGTGTTAATTGAAGCAGGCCTGTTTACTTTAATTGAACATGTGATAAATTTGTGGGGACTGTAGTGGCAGAAACTCACTTTGGGTCTGTCGACAGAGGTGGGTGAATTTGTTATGATGACATCCAATAAAGAGCCTGTGGAGAATGTAGGGCGCTTCACTATCACGGTAAGTGAATAGTTTCTGACGAACTCAAGCAGGTGTGTTTTGCTGGGGCAATTTGCCGTGTCGAGAAGATTGCAATTTAGATCACCTGCGAGGTAGAAAGTGCCGGTAAAGTTCAGTGTCGCCAATTGAACCTGTCTTTCGAGCTCAGCGAAGTCAACATTTAAGGCAGGTAGACTGTTACGAGGAGGTCGATAGATTGCCGCCAGAATGAAATACCTTCCGCTTTTACCTTTGACTTTGGTCCAGAGTGATTCTAATTTGGAGCTCGAATTTGGAAGCGTAGAAATTTTCAAAACGGTAATAGTAAGCGCTGACTTGGCGATAATCGCCACCCCACCGTAGCCACTAGAGTCAGGCCGGTCCGCACGTTTTAACTGGTAACCAGGGAAGTTAATGAGACGCGTGGGGGTGCTAGGTCGCAGCCAGGTCTCAGTCACCACAGCTAGGTCTAGAGAGTAAGAAAGAAAGTCGTGTTGTAGCTCAAGTAGCTTAGGTTTCATAGATTGGGCATTTATGAGTCCCAGGTGCAGCTGCCCGTTGCGCTCCTGAACCGTCGCTTTGCTTGTTCCGCCCCGTGATCCCCGTCGTCTGCCACCCCTGGCGCCGCGCGTGCGCCGTCGTGTTTTCTTTGGCGTTGTCAGGGTAACGCCGACGGTCTGGTTTCTCGTTCTGCAGATGCGAGGGTGGTGACTGGCGGGAGTCAAGGTCGCGTAGTTGATGGCGTCGCGTACGGGGCGGCTGCGTGCGCGTTGCTGACCGGGGGACGTGATGGCGTTGAACATTTGGACCAGGGCGATGGTTAGCAGAAACCTGATGATGTCTGTATGCATGGTAGAGCTGAAAATGGAAGACCGGTAGAGCTGAAGATGGAAGACTGGTAGAGCTGAAGATAGACGATAGGAGGTAGACGTCACTGTTGTTAGAGTCACAAGAATTCCGAGCGGCACCAAGTCGTCGGTCCAATCAATTTCATCTCAGCTGCAGTGCAGGAAAGAAGACTGGGCACGGGCAGTAGCTGATGCTTGAACTATGGAGAAGGGCGCTGTTACTTCAGCACACACTCAGTTTGTAGGAGTCCAATCACTGTTGTGTAAACTTTGCGCACGTGTAGCGTATAAGTACGTCGGTTTAGATCACTATGCCACTTTTTCTTCTTTTATTTTTACTCGTACACTTCACTAGTTTGTTCACTTCTTCACTAGAACACTTCTTCACATGTTCACTTCTCACTCAGAGTATCACACACCTTGCATACAAAGGCAACGAAGAGGGCGAGGGAAAGGCTGGGGGAGCGACCGAGACACGTCAGCTCGTGGCGCCGCGCTCAGGACAACTGTGTGTTCTGGATTACAAGCAATAAGTGTGCTGTTTCCCAAACACTTTAATGGGTGTTGCATATATCCCAGACAAATGTTGTATTTCATGACGAAAACTCATTTTTATATTTGTGGCAACTTTTCTTATCACAAGCCTTGGTACATATATTATTGAACAGCTGTGTATGAGCTGCAGGTGTTCACAGCTCTATAGGTAGGTCCCATCGGACTTGAGGCATGTTTGGTGTTTTACTGCATCCGAGACATGAAGGGGTATCCGGGTGTCTGTGAATAGGGGGTATCCGAACACATAAGACTTCATACGATGAATGGTTGTACCATTTCCCCAGAATGGTGCACCAAGTGATTGTAGGGTGAATATATAATGCAAAATTTAACAAGCTATCCATATTCAATCAGTTTTTTGGAATGGAAATCATGTAACCCCTCACAAAGAGCAACTCTAAAATAAAGCTATGTCGTAGTGGTGTGTTGTATTCCGAAAACAAATATGTGGGTGTGCTGGATTACGAATACTAGGTGTGCTGCTTCCCGAACATTTCAATGAATATAATATATCTCTCACATGCATATTTTATTTCAAGACGACAGCTCATTTTTAGCTTTGTGGAAAATATAATGATCAGAAGTTTCGGTATACTTCTTATTGAACGGCAGTATGTAACATAGGGAGAAGCGGATATAAAAAGTACACTGGACCTCCGATTGCCTATATTTTAGTTTTAGTTTTTTATTGAAAAAGGTGCACCAGATCTGACCGAATAGTCAGGACGGTCGCTTAATGTGTATTTGTCACTTAGGCACTACTCGGAGGAACAGGGCCCCCAGTGGAAAATTCCTAGTGGGGACAGGGGCGGATCCAGGAATTAGATCGTGGGCATTCGTCTGGAGGGAAACTATTTTAAAATCGCATAGGAAGACATCACATAACAAATTGATCGGTAGGTAAGCAGCCATTCACTTGGAAAATCGTATTTAAATCATCACATTTCGGTAATTCAACATCAGTAGGTTTTAGGTGATCCAATCATGGATCATGTACGCCTGAAATGGAAACCAACAGCTGTTATCTATCAATAGGTTTTAGGCAATCCAACACGAGTAGGTTTGACAAATTTCTGCTTGAAGATATTTTCTTCTGTGCTAATTTACTAATGCGTGCCTAGCTGCACTACAAGCACCGACTTCAACAACGAACAGAATGTTGGTATAAGTACCTTATTTAGCTTAGTGAATTAACTACCAAGTTAGTTTTGGGCTACTTCCTCATGTATTTATTAACTAATACCTTGGTATGCTGACAAGATAATCTTGCTTTTCCTATACACTGGCTAGTTATATCCTAGTTACCTAACAAGAAAAGGGCTCGTTAAATAACGAGTGGCAGCAGAAAGGACAAGCACCTAGTAGATACCCTAGGCTACTCCGTGTTGCAGAACGAGACACAGCCTATGCAAATATGCGTTGACTAGGTACAAGGCAGGGACTGGTCGATTTGGTTTACAGTGTAGGCAGTCGAAAATGTGAGATATATTCAGCATTATTAACTTCGAATGCTATATGTTCATGTGCCAGACAGCGTTTGCACGACATGTGTGTTCTTTATGTTCGTTCGCCATGTTTTCTCAACATCATGTGTAGAGAAGAATAGCCACATCGTACATGTGTGTGATGAATTGAACCCGAGCTTGACCGACCGATGAACCGACTCGACCGACCATCAACGCCCGATTTTCGTGCGAGCACCATGAGGTGCCCATCGATCCGTCGGCGAGGTGCTGGCGCCTGGCAGTGTGGCGGTTATCCGCTAGGTATTGCCACCTGGCAGTGTGGCGGTTATCCGCTAGGTATTGCCACCTGGCAGTGTGGCGGTTATCCGCTAGGTATTGCCACCTGGCAGTGTGGCGGTTATCCGCTAGGTATTGCCACCTGGCAGTGTGGCGGTTATCCGCTAGGTATTGCCACCTGGCAGTGTGGCAGTTATCTGCTAGGTATTGCCACCTGGCAGTGTGGTGGTTATCTGCTAGGTATTGCCACCTGGCAGTGTGGTGGTTATCCGCTAGGTATTGCCACTTGGCAATGTGGCGGTTATCCGCTAGGTATTGCCACCTGGCAGTGTGGCAGTTATCTGCTAGGTATTGCCACCTGGCAGTGTGGTGGTTATCTGCTAGGTATTGCCACCTGGCAGTGTGGCGGTTATCTGCTAGGTATTGCCACCTGGCAGTGTGGTGGTTATCTGCTAGGTATTGCCACCTGGCAATGTGGTGGTTATCCGCTAGATATTGCCACCTGGCAATGTGGTGGTTATCCGCTAGATATTGCCACCTTGCAATGTGGTGGTTATCTGCTAGGTATTGCCACCTGGAAGTGTGGTGGTTGTCTGCTAGGTATTGCCACCTGGCAGTGTGGTGGTTAGCCGCTAGGTATTGCCACCTGGCAGTGTGGTGGTTATCTGCTAGGTATTGCCACCTGGCAGTGTGGTGGTTAGCCGCTAGGTATTGCCACTTGGCAGTGTGGTGGTTATCTGCTAGGTATTGCCACCTGGCAGTGTGGTGGTTATCTGCTAGGTATTGCCACTTGGCAGTGTGGTGGTTAGCCGCTAGGTATTGCCACTTGGCAGTGTGGTGGTTATCTGCTAGGTATTGCTACTTGGCAGTGTGGTGGTTATCTGCTAGGTATTGCCACTTGGCAGTGTGGTGGTTAGCCGCTAGGTATTGCCACCTGGAAGTGTGGTGGTTATCCTCTAGGTGCTGCCACCTGGCAGTGTGGTGGTTATCCGCCAGGTGCTGCCATCTGGCGGCGCGGTGGTCAGATCGCACGTTAGATGCCGTCGTACGGTAGCGCAGTGACCGCCCTGATGGTGTCGGAAGATGTAAGCTTGTGTCGGTGTGACCGTTGCTCGGAGATCAGTCAAGCGGCAGGTGCAGGGATATGGGAACCAGGGGATAGTGCGGCCTCTGACCAAGTGGTGTGCAAACGCTCATTGTAGACTTATTTAACCATGCAGTGTCATACGGTTCATGTGTTCATGTTTATGTTCATGTTCATACTTCATAGGTTTCTGGGTCAAATGGCCCATCTTACCTTATCCACCACTCCTGGTGGGAACTGTCTCAGAATTAGATGGGGAATAGCGAAAAGCACTCCAATTCCTCCTGCTCTGTAGCGCCTTTGTATCGCACGGATTATAGGTTGAAATTATTCGAATTTGTAGGGAGATTGGCTTGCTCCGGTAGCTGTCATGGCTGACTTGCCCTCCAGATAAGAATTAACAGTTGAATGTGCCGTACAAGACGCAGCTAATCGACCACAGTCAAAGCTAATTTGCTAGACTCGACCATGAACCAAGTAGTATCACTCAGTTAAACTCAAGAACACATGCAACCTGGATAATCCATCCCAATCATAAATTGCACACTGGATAGCTTACAGCATGACTTCTTCCTAAAATTGTACCCATCAATAGTTCAAGTTCGCCGCCACCACGACCGTCGATTAAGACCACCGTATCATAGGAAGCACACAATAGCCAGGTAGAATTGATGCTGGAAGTTTGCGCCATATTTATGGTTAACATTTAAGTTTCCATCAAATAGAATAACGCTTCCCATTTCCATGTGCCGTTTTGCATGATCGGCTTTTGAGTGTCGTATGCAACTTTTGCTAATATGAGTTGGTTGTCTGATGACTTATTTTCAGTGTTCGAACATTTTTGCTACATCTTCAATATCGTCTCTTTATGAAGCACACATTTTGTTAAATTGCAATTGCAAATGTAAAATTCATGACATGTACAATTGCATGATAGTTCGAGTCGGGAGTTCGATGGGGGAAAACATATATTCATCGCTCTTCAAAAAGTTACTTTTTTTGCAGAATTAGCTAAGACAGGGCATGGATATTTTGCAGGGTTGCTCTATAATCTGTATAGTGTGCATACATGAATTCGTGATGACATCAATGACACTCGATCAGATAAACGTCCGGATTAAAATTGATATTTGATCAAGGTTCACTTCAATGGAAGGGAGCAGAGCAAAAGCATGACGAAAAATTAATCAAATTTCGCAGCCTCGTGACGTACTGTTGATCAAATATCGCATATACCATATCGATCATGTCACAATATCATAAATATCGATCAAATATCAAATACGAAATGATCAACCTGCAAACTGTACTGTCAAAACTTCCAGGTTGCCTGCGAAGGTTGGAAAAAAAGTCAGGGTTCAGGCGCGAGTTTTCGGAGCCCCAATCCAGTCGTCGGGGTCTCGACACCAGTTTTCTGTGATCGATGTGACTTTTTGAGACCTTTTATATAGTAGTGCTAAGCTCAGGTCCATTTTCCTTGATCCGGTGCACTTTTTGGGTCGCGGCGCTTTTTTTTTTGCGTAGCACCGGAGCCTATTTTTCACGGCCTTCGAGATTTGTGGATCTCTGGCGCGATGCTTGGGGATTCGATACCCTGCGTAGTGTTTATGTCCGGATTCAGTTTTTTGGTCCATGTTTGGACCCGGATTGTTTTATGTCGGGTCTCGTTGTGATTTTGGGGATACTGCTGCATATATTTTGGATCCTGATGCAACTTCTGTGAACCCCGACTGGAATTTTAGAGCCCCAGCACGGTTTTCAGGGGCTCCGGTGCAATTTTTCGGAGCTTCGTCATATTCTTTTTTTAGGGCCTCGACGGGAGTCTTCTGGGATCCGACGCGAGTTGTCAAGGCCCCGATGATAATTTTTGTTCCGGACGTCTTCCGAATTGTTCTGAGCCCGTGCTATCGTCCTGCCAGCCCAGGAGCAACTCATAGACCTAGGCGCAACTTCCTTGGGAATCCGACGCAATCCTTTCTGGGGTGCCACACTTTTTTCGGGGCTCTATGCGATTGTGCCGGTTTTTGGCGCGACATTGGGACTCCACGTGATTTTCCAGGTCCTGATTTAATTCTCGGAATGCCTGATTCATCTTCTGGGCCCGGGATTACGTCATTTCTGGACCCCTCTGCGAGATTTGGGTCCTACTGTATCTATTTAGGAGACCGATGACATTTTTGGAGCCCACGATGAAAATGTATGGAACCCCAGCGCGATTTTAACGGTCCTAAATTTCCCTGATCGGAAAGATCAGGGAAATTTGGGACCCGGGACAATTATTTCTGGGCTCAGCATTTGATTCAGGGATCCTACCCAATTCTACAGCCACTTGGCGCTATATCATGGACCCCAGAATGCTTGCCCGGCCTTGGATTAATTTTCGGGGGTTCGTTCTGAATTTCTGATCGTGTCGGGCCGATTTTATTCGAGTCCTGGTTCGATCTTGGAGGTGCCAGCGTGATTTTCCGGAACCCCCTGCGCAATTTTTCCGAACACGAGCAGGCTGGCAATGACAAAGCGTACAAGCATAAGAAAGAGGTAGTGCATAGCATACACTTAAAGTGATTAATTGCGCAAACCAGATTTGAAACTTAGATCAACATCAGATCACTAGGAGAACTGAAGCAAGGTCACGTAACTCTGAGGTAACAGACGGGTTCTCCGCTCCAGTGTCAATTGTGCGTATACGGAATGCTTGCAACAATCATCCGATTATGCTTCGATTTAGGTAACACCGATCGATGTCACGGTGAGGAAGGTCGGGACGCGTCCCCCGCGGTTATTTTTCGACTGGGGACCATTTCCCCACAGCTGAAGAAGATGGGCGCTCTCAGACAGTAGATTACCTTTATGCTTAATACAAATCAGGGATGACGTTAAATTAATCGAAGGCCATGGTCCCTGAGTTTATTATATATGACCATTTGTTCCTTTTATATCCTGTTATTCATATTCTATCAGTGATGTAGTACAGTGTAAAACTGAGGAAGTATATTACTTGAGAATCCCAAAAAGAAAGAGGAAAGCCCAAATGTAGGCCAGGGTATCCAGGACAATCAATCGACTTTATGTACTGATGAGTTCATTGTTTTGCAATTAAAGTAAATAATTTTACGCAAAGATAGGAATTAATCAGTGAACGGGTAATTAAGCTGTGAGCCACTCCGATTATTCGTCTGGAAGTTATAGAAATACAAATTAAGGAAAAAACATGGACTGCCAGGAGGTCGTGGTTTCTCGTAAATATTATATACTTCACATATAGGGACGGATATAAGGAACACTGGGATAATGGGCCGGCCCGATGGAAAGACGGAGATCCTCCAGCCCATTTTTTAATTTATGTTTGCGATCCATTACCTGTAGACACATGCCACGTTTTCTCTACTAAGTACGTCTTGCTGATACATGGTTTGAGATAGCTTTCAGAATGACCTACGACTGAACGCATGACCTGACTTAGAATTGCTCTCACACCAGAAACGTATGTTAATTCGAATAAAACGAACGCAGTTGGTTGGTTGGTTATTGGAGTTTAGGGGCGCATCGAAAAACGAACGCAGTGCGACATGCTATTCATTTGTGTCCAAGTATGTTAAGGTTCAAGTTAATAGCTTGAGCTGTTTCGAATTCAACCATGAAACCCGCAAGGGAGTGAAATAAACCCCGTCCCCTCTCTGCGTGGGTTGTAACGACCATCTCCGTCTCTTTGAATTTAAATGATTTACATGCCACGCTAAGCGGTCCCTCTGCAACTTCACGTAACCCTTCATAAAAAGTATAACCAAATTTAAACGACCACTTGCAGGTTTATGCCGATTCACTGCAAGCTATACACGGCTTCTCTCTAATTTAATAGGATCCTGCCGATTTCGGAAATCGGACGATTCATCGTCATCTTACCACATGCTGTGCGATTTGGCTAAACATTAAATTGAACGCCGTTTTCTGCGATCCTTACCATATCGCTTGTTCCTAATGCTGAAATTGATGTTTACTTTATTACTAGAAGACACCCCTTGTTGACACGACTACCATGAAGGAAGCATCCAGGAATTGTGTAGTGTCCAATGTGTCCAAAAATACAATGTTGCGATGTTTTCGGATACAAATGGAGAAATAACTTATGCAATGACACATTTCGTTCGCAAGGAGCTGCCGAGTTCCAGGAAACCTTGGAGCCTTTGCTACAAAAGTAAATGTTGGAAGGACCAATTATCGGCCTCTTTTTGTCCTTACGGTATTTTTTTTAAACATCTCCCCCAGCTGAAAATCCGTGGCTCCGCCGCTGGCTAAATTCATACTCAATTGACAATTTCGTGACAAACGCTTATCGTGCCCACAATGCATCGAAGGGCCTACACGGCCGCTCGGCTAAAGGTGACTCTTCCTGGCTGCTTACTAGCAGGCTTTTCCAGTCGGGTCGCCTCTGGCTCGCAAGCGGCGCGTAGGAGAAGCGGACCCACATTGCTGGCGCGAGTTCGATCTTTTTCCAGAGATCAGCGCTTTGCCAACTGAGCTAACTGGGCAACAAGCCGCAGCCCTGCCTGCCATGCATGTTATGGGTAGTTGGTGATCATAAATAGCACGGTCCTGATTATGTGCCTCCCCAGAAGACGAATATCATGAGCGAATATTATTTTGTTTCACTTCTTGAAGGGCAGACGCATGGAGCAGGTAGTGATGCATTGCGTATTTACTAATCGCCATATATGACATGAGCTGCGTTTCGCGATATACCACTTATTTTAATTATACTGGCAATGTAGTTGAATGCAATTATGCCAGTTCGTAATAAAACAATAGGCAACATGGAGTTGTGCATTCCGTTGACAACTACAGCTTAAAATAACCTCTGCGGCTCAACAGGATTTTCCGAATCAGAATATCAGACAATGACAGCATTGTTCGGTAAACAATGCTACGCTAACAAACAATGCTACGCGTCTTGTTGCAAGGCAAGGCACACGCACGCATGGTCGCCCACGTTACGACACGACCTAATCATTAATTTGTGGACAGCTGAAGGTCATGCTCAATTATGGGTCATGTCCGACTGTCAAAGACACTCAACAACTATTTGTTGGATTGATTGTAGGCATTTGCGATTGACAATAGTTGTGGTACTTTTATCCAAGAGATGAGCTCAGTAATGGAAGCAAAAGAGAGCGTTTGACGATTCAATTAGTGAAAGGATCTAGATACATGTGCAGGGGACGTATACGCAACAAAAGAGTGACTTCATCATGTATTGGTATTCACGTGCACTAATGTACAATAGCTTGTTATTTACTTCTTCATATCCATTCGAATGGCTGAAATCATTATTGGGATGACTCAAAAAGAAGTTGGGGTGACCTGGACCATTCGAGAAAAGCATACAAAACAACGAACCGGCTCTGCATTCGCCTACAACATAAACGAATGATCGTTTTCATCAAAGCTACTCTACTTTGAACTGGTCAGTACACTACTCTGAGTCACCTGAATCACAAGAAAGGCAAACATACCAACAATCCCCCGTTGTACAAGCTACATAAGCCCAGTATTCACAACCCTACCGAATGTGTTCAGGGGAGTGGCGTCGCCACAAAGCAACATTTATCTGGGATATATGCAACACCCATTAAAGTGTTTGGGAAACAGCACACTTATTGCTTGTAATCCAGAACACCCACATTTTCGTGTTCGGAAAATACAACACTACTACGAAATAATTGTCCGTTTAAACTTGCTCTTGGTGAGCGGTTGTAGGATTTCAATTAAAAGCAGCTGTTTAAATGTTTAAACATGGATAGCCTGTAAATTATTACACTCTTTAAAGACCTTACAATTACTAGTTCGGCCATTCCGAAGAAGCGACGGAGCCGTTCTAAAACTCATCAATTAAGAGTCTTTGTTACAGGTTACACAGTAGTATATTCAGCGCAACGTACAGCTGCGCAGAGAAGGCGCTGCAGGTCGACTGATTCGGCTGGTCGACGGTCGGTCCGATGCGACAGTTGACGTCACAGATGGTCATTACACCATCGCCATCGTGACATCCCTGATTGCCCGCATAGACAAACTGCGAGAAGCTGGCGAAACGACGTTCGCCTCGAGTATTCCTCCTGTTCACTGTGGAAGTTGCTGGTGGTCTTCCTCTCGGCGTCGTCGTAACGAACGGGGAGTGTCACTCCACCCTGGTCGAGGGATTCGGCCTACTTCAGAGTACGTAGACTCTATACAGGTCTGCGTTCTGGGCAGACCTCACACGCAATACAGGTCGAAAGAATACCTTTCCGTTCGATCCAGATGGAACTTCCATCGGCCCGGAGGCGGCGCGACGCTGTGGTACAGCAGGCTACCGCACTGCGTTGAAATCAAGACCATGGAAGTAGTTGATGCGCATTGATCACATGGAATAATTATTTCAGTTTGCACCAGCTGCCGTGAGGCCAGTTGCACCCAAGATAACTAGAGACAACAGGAACTCCAAAGTTGGCTGTTCTAGTATAGTTAGTTGAAACTAGACAAAACCTACGCCAAGTGACGTCATATACCAGAAGCGCTTTTTTATTCCGGAATACTGCTGAATTATATTCTAGTTTTGGACTATACCAATAAATATACTAAATATGGTGCTTTCATTTTCGCACAATTATGGCGCTTTTCTCACGATTAGTTTCCCCGTTGGTTGTAAAGCATATTAGTCATTCATTGAAGCTTTAATATTTTTCCTTATTCTGCTAGCGTCCTGGTGGCTTGGAAACGAAAGGCACCATACCCATAATTAATTTATCCATGGCGCGGTTGATATTGAGAACGCACCTCAGACAATTTATGAGAATTAAGGCCTTATACCCACAATGTCAACTTGGTCAGCATGTCATTGATGCAATCTGGTGGTTAATGTTAGCATGTGCGTTGGCCCCCTGTCAGTTATCAAATTGTTTCTGTGTGCTATATGTAATCATGCCATACTGTACCATTCACCAACTTGTGGACAATTTGGTAATTGCTTGCCCATTGTATCATGGCTGGGCAGTAGTGGTAGTAGGGTAAGAGGGAGTTTCCAAACACTTAATGCATGGAACAAATTGCTCTACTGCTGCTTTTGTGTGGCCAAACCAGTAATTATACTGTTTACTGAATTTAAAAAAATGAAGATGGTATCCATATTCAGATGGTTCTCTCTATCAAAGTCATCTACCCACTCACATAGAGCTACTTTAAAACATATAATTATTTTGTAGTGTTGTGCCATATTCTGAACATGAAAGTGGTTGTGCAGGATTACATCACTGTAGCTGTTGTGGTACCAATTATTAGTAGCCACTAAAAATACTGGTGTAATTGCCAAAAAAAATCAGACCTTAAAATAAATTTACAGGAAAATATGTACTTATTAGTTAATATTTGAATTCTTGATATGCCTTTCCAATGCAAAGTTGATTGATGTGATTAAAATGTGACCACTCTCACCTGTACTGTGTGAGATGTGATTTCAGGGTTCATTATTGCAGTTTTGAGTGTTTACAAGTGACGTTTTGCACATTTTTACAGAGGCAAAGCTAAAATGAGGTTGGGATAAGTTAGGCATTTCTTTAGCTTCCTCAATTTTCAGATCGAGTTATTCATGAATGTGATTATTTTTATTGGAAACTAATTTATGTTCTCTTCTGAAAAGAGGCAAGGCTGGAGCTGTGTGAGGTTTTTACAATTGCACCTGCAGAAGAAGATTTGCATTTTAGTTGAGGTGGCATTTGAAGAAAAAATTGTAAATGCATGTTTCTGAAAGTCATTAAGGTGATATGACCATTGTATTCCAGCGCAAATGCACGCTTTTCAGTTCGTAAGTGAAGTAATGCGAAATGTGTTGCTTTGAGTGGGGTAATTGGTAATGAAGGATAATGTTTAATGTATAAACAGTGTATCCAAACCAATGTCATCCATTGAATATCTTTGATATCACATATGCAACAATGCTGGCTGAGTTATCACCACAATCCTTCCCCAGTCGAAACCTAACCTACCTCTTTTTCAGGAAAAACACTGTTGTTTCTATTCTATCCTCCAAATTCCCAAAACCTTGGTATTTATATATAAGAAGCCCCAATGAAGACAATTTTTTAGACAGATGTATGGACTGAACTTCTTGAAGCTTACTAGCAACTTCTTCCCAGTATCCTGAAAATAATTTTCCATAAACTGTGTTGAATGAAGAACAAGGCTACTTGGGAGTAGGGAAAGATCGGAAGAAGACGGGATACGCAATCATGCACGGTAAGCCAAAACCAGGTTTAATTATACGAACAAAATGAATACATATATTTGCATGTGGCTATTTCTAACATTTTTATCATGATATTCCAGCAGAATAATGGCCAGCCCTTTCTACATGGAGTAATGATAACAGATTCAGCCAAGGATACAAAATGTATGCTTCCATTAACTGAGTTTCCATGTCAGGAGGTTAATTAATATACGGTGCACAATTGATGCGAGTGTGTAATTAAGGTACAATGGATCTACCATTTCCTTCGTGAATCACGTTCAACATCCAGCATACAATAGCAGTAGGTTTTAGATGACCGAACATGAGTATGTTTTAGGAGGTCCAACATCAGTTGTTTAGGTTAGATTCAGCTAGGATATTTTTGTAATTTGACATGAGTGTTCTTTGTTAGTCACCAAAAACCCCATTTCCCCACACTTTCCATATTTTACATATTATTCCATATTCTCCCCACACTTTACATAACCTCTTATGTCTTATGGCATGGGGGATAGCATGTACTGTCATTGTCAACATTAGTGTTTTTCCTAGTGTTTGAAAAATCTTTGTTGAATGATATTAATATGATTTTTTAGTGAAATTACTTTTTTTCTAGATATCAGCACATGAACTTGAACTGCCGATTTGCTGAGATTTCATTTCCCATAGAAATGAATATCAGCTTACTTCAAATCACATCAGATAATGATGTGAATTGAAGGAATGTTAAATGCTAAGCGTGGCGGTGGGGGGGGGGAATGATATGTGGCTTGGTCCATGGCCAGAAAGAAACCAGCGGACCGATCGCTGGGCACCCATTTGCGCATCCCGAAGATGAACCACGAGAAGCGTTCTGGACTCGCCTCCTAAGCATTAGCGGCCTGACGGTTCCCACAGAGGAATTCTTCCACACATTCAGACAGATGAATGCAGCGTTTTGTGTTCACCATGCCCAAGAACCCAACAATCTCAGCAGACATCCAAAGGTCATTGAAAGTTTCCGCCAGGTGTTGGAATCCAGATTCAATTCCATAGATATAATATAATTAAGTGCTTTGCGAGGATCCGGACATTTATTCATCTCGGGCTGGTGAACAAGGTGAACGTCGCCAAGCTCGCAAAGCGGCAGCAGCGGAAAGCCGAGCAGTTTGTTCAGTGACTGCGAAGTATGGGCCGCACTTGGGCGATACTTCACGTTCAGATCAGTGTTTGAATCTTTCATTGTTTGGACGTAGGTGCATAACTTGCCGTTGATCATATAGCAGCATATCAGGACTTTCTACACAAATATTACACGAGACTAAACGTGCGTGTTGCGGTCGCACCGAGCGTATGTCAAGCTCAACAACTGATATGTGCCTGTGTTTGTGAAGTCGGTAGAGAGTAGCCTGTAGGTTTACACGTACTCATCGTCCCACTACGGTGCTCGTGAGTAGTCTGTGTATGTATGCATGTCGAGCTGTTCTCAGCCACAGATGTCACGATGAGGATGTTCCATCTTTTCTTGCCAGTTCGTCCGATTTTATAAGGTGCCTGATATGTACGTACTGTAATGTTAGGTATTGTAATGTATTGTCGCAATGCAATCTCATTAAGTACCGTGGCTTATCTGCACCTGCTACCGATAACTTCTTATGTCACGCGTTTGATGGAGCCGCGGTAGCTTAGTCCGTAGGGTGTTGGGCTCTTAACCGCAATATTATGGGTTCGAGTCCCGCAACCAGCGGAATTACCGAGTCCACCCGCGACCAATCGGTTTGAGAAGTTGGCGACGCTATATGGCCTAGCAGTTAATTGCGTCGTAAAGGAACCCAAGGTTCTTTTTCTGCTTCATGTGTTTGCTTCTCCCAATATATGTCTTGCGTTGTGCTTCCTCGATATATCGTTTTAATACGCACTCTGTTGGGCGCCGGAATATATATATTCATGTGCGCAAAATGACGAACGCAGTCAATGCGCCCAAATGCACATTCACTTCCACCACAGAGTACACAACCGAGAAACAATCGGCAGTGGGAGTGAGGGCCTTCCTCAATCTTGACAGTCTCGTCTTCTCCAGATGCATGCTCCTCGTATTAAAGTCTGATTGATAAACAACTTTTTCGTTGCCGTATTTATGTCGTGCTGTACTGCAAAATACGTGATTTTTACTATTTAAAATTTAGTCCCAGTTGTTGCTGGGGTAGCTTTAGGAACCAGGGTTCTATCGCTAAGCAGAGCTTGTTGCGTGAACTCTCGCCCCACCACCCGATCCACGAATTCCTTTTCAACGGCAGAATTTTGATCGAAAGTTTAACGTGCCGTCAATAACACCGACACGGCCGCCCGGTAGCTCGTCCCCGGCCTTATCGGCCCAGTTGCCAACTCACACTCCCTGCCGGGGGCTAAACGCGAGCGCGCGAAGCGACTCGAACCCTGTGTTGCCAGGACAGGGGAGACCAGGGCCCAGTTTCATCAATCTGCATCAAATCGTAGTTTTCAAATAAAAAGCACGCCTACAAATCACGTTTCACGTTTTTTCCAGTTCCACTAACAAAATACGTACCTTGAAAATTTTGTCGTAGAATTTCCATGAATCTACGCACAAATTCTACGAATATACGCATGCATCAAATACAAGTAATTATGAAATAATAATACAAAATTATGGCACATGCATAAATGTTCCACATTAATTCAAATCTTCATGCTGCTATGGGTTGGCTTAGTAAGTTTTTTCATTTAAATAACTATCTGAAATTATTCAGAGCCAGTTCACTAATGACAACATACTTGGTTGCCATGGGCAACCACAGAAGACAAATGAGATGCCTGACACACATTATTAGACATATTTTACAAATGCTATTCTTGTGAAATGCTTTTTGACAACATTTATTGACATGCCAAGTATCAGTCATGTTAATTCAGTATAAATATTGGTTTAGAAAACATCATTAATGGTTTGTGTAACCAAGGCAACTAGGTAGATAGCCAACAATGCTTCTAAACAATGCTTCATTCATCACCATCAACTGTCCATTCATTATGCTCATTCATTTACCATGGGCTATGCCAAGAATTGAAGCATCCAACCACTATCCACATTATCCACAATGTCAAATGGAAAATGATTATGCTGCAAGCCAGGCAGCTTGGCTTGCTCAAGGGCCCAAGCACCATGAATGAATTTACAAGAAGTTATGTAGGCACCACTGCATACTGCAAGATGTAACAGCTTAAGTAATTTCACAAAGCATCTAAAGGCTTGCATGCATTCTGCCCGTGTTTTTATTCACATTATTGTCAATTCTGATTTTGGTCGGTATGTAACCTCGAGGTACATATCCAGGCAAATGCATCCAAATTTGTACCCGCCTATGCAGTACTTACATAGGTACCTACCTACCTACAGAGCCTGCTAAATAGAAAGGTACCCACCAGAGTTTGTGCCGGTGATCTTCAAGTATTACTAAGTAGGTATGAAGGAACCTACCTGGGTAGGTAGGTATCTAAATCCTAACCTACCCAGATTGGATAGACCATATATATTCCTCACATCTGAAGATTGTTCAATACCACGACTTTACAATCGGCCACAAGATCAAGTCTGAATGCCATATGCTTACAATGGTCATTCATCAATCAATAGCTACACAAACACAACATATCAACAGTGGCACCAGAAACCCTACACGGCGCGACCTCGAAACCGACGAACACTTGTGGCGCGCTGCCAGCTACGGATTAGTGACATCGTCAAATATCGCTAGTTTTGGCGCCATTTATTACCCGCCATGGAAAAACACCCGCACTTTACCGAACCGTTATATGTTTTCACCTAGTTCTAATTCGGATGATATTTTGAGACAAATTGAATGTGGGTGCAGTCGGTGGAGGGGACAGGGGTTGGTTGCTGCCGGCATCCCTCCAAGCTATTCAGACTGGTCCTGATAATACTCTATGTCTGGCAGCTTCATGCCGTCTAGTGTTGATCACACGCTTGACCTTCATTTGCACGGGTTAGAAGATAGGTACATACGGTATCATAATTATGAAATATAATACGTCTAATTTGGTGTATTAAAAAACATGATTTTTTTTATACAAACAACGTTCAACTCTTTGGAAAAAAAAAATTATCAGCGTCCATTGCCAGAACTGTAACCATGGGCGATTCCAGCACGTTCCATATTTGGTTAGATAACATCACTGAAGTGCAACGGTGGAAATATTCTTCGTCCAATCGCATGCCTCGAGTCGATCACGATACCGCCACCCTAACCTACATGTTCCCTGGGTTTGCCTCTGTCACGCGGGACAGCGCGGCCATCGCTATTGTTTACATCGTGGCAGAGTTTTTTTTTGCAGGCGGTCTTGGCGCCGTGTGGCGGGTAAGTCGGAGTTGGATTCTGGGGTTAAATATATTACCCAAATATTCATCCAGTGCTTATAGCCGTGTTGTTCTTGGCTAGATCTTTGGTTAGTGGAAATGCATTTCATAGTGATATGCACAGATCAAGATGTATGCATATGCATAGTAATCTCACTTCATATGAAGTAGGTAGTTAGTTATTAGGGGTTTTGGGCGCATCAACTGCAGTGGTTATACAGCGCCCATAGGTAAGTAGGTAGTTGGGTACCTACCTACCTATCTATCTACCTTGGAAGGTAGGTAGGTACCTACCTACCTACCTAAATTGTGCATATTAGTAGTACAATTATTATTGGTTGAATGGCAGCCAAAAGTACTTTTTGTGGCCTGTATGCAAAGCTCAATGATATACAGGATGGACAATCATTAAAATCATTCATGACTTGCCTAAACTCATTAGCACAAAGGTGAAAATGTATCCTTAGGTGTAACACCTGACTTCTGTGATCATGGGCTGACATATCACCCAAACACCTAGCTGCAGCATATCCATGATAGAAGGGAATATTGATGCACTAACAAAAACACTTAGCAGAAACAACAGACTAACAATGATCAATTGACTAAGATAATAGACTATGACTAGAACAAAGAACACTAATCACAGGAAAGATCAATAATAAGTAATCAATAATAAACTAGTTGGCCTATCTCCTCAACTCATTCACTTATTGCCAACATCACAATGTTACGCCTGTCATACTGTGCATCATTTGCATGCCGTCATTTCGTTAAAATTATCCCACCACTAGGGTTTGATGAAACTAGACATGCATTGATTCGTAGTTTTTGAGTCGTGGAATCGTAAAATTGTGTGCGTGTTTTTGAAAGCGTGCTTTTTTTGGAAAATCGTAGAATTTATTTTTGTGAAACTGGAAATTACGTTTAACGCTCAAAAAAGCTGCTGAATCGTGAAATCGTCAATTCGTAACATTGATGAAACTGGGCCCAGCACAGGCCAGCGCTCCAACCAACTGAGCTACCGGGGTGGCATTTCAGGTCGCACGACGCGAATAAAGAAATCATATTTTGAAAGGAAAATATTTTCTTTAGTTAAAAATAGAACACATTTAATTAAAAAGATGTATGGTATTGCATGGTAGTTTTCCATTCCAACCGCAAATTAAGCTGTTATTCAAGTTGCTTCCGAGCTGGTCTGGCATAGAAATTGCTGTTACCCCTGCAATATTGCATGCATGACAGAAGTTGGTTCACATGGCGTTAGCGACGCAGCCAATTCATTTCGACTGAAAATGCCGAATAACGGTGTGCGAACATGGGCAAAGCCACGGTGGGGAATGAACGGGGATGCTTCCCCAATCTTGCCAAGTTCCGGGTTAAGCCTTTGACAATGCATGATAATCGAACCGAAATCCTCATGCGGGCATCTAAAATCCGTCTTAGCGCTTACGGGTTCCACAAAGTTGTTGCGGAATCTAAATCGAGCTTTCATGGTACGAAATGCGTGATTTTTTAATTTTGCGCCGGCACTCCAGAAAGTTCAGGATTGTCACCGAAATATTTTAGCAAACGTCTGCTCCTGTCAAAACAATGCTTGTCGCAGTCCTGGTGGCGTGTGTTCGCCATGTATAGTAAAAGGCGTGGAGCCGAGCTTAGAACTGGCATCGCTCTGACTCCAGCTCGGGTCCAGTCATTTGACTGTTCGGCAGCATGCACAATTGTTGGTTTTGTCACTTTGATAATCATGTACTGTTATTATATGCACACCTCGGGGAGCAGGGACTAATGTTGGTCGGCGTGTTCTGGTGGGAGGGGAAAGGGCAACCGTTAGTTTTTAGCTCAATATTTGCAATGCACTGCCGTAGTGCCACAAATGATTAAATTCAGGGGATCATGTCTCCTGTCCCACCCCCGATGTTCCGCCGCCCGTGTCAGGAAGGGACTGTGGGCCTGGACACTGTCATAAGCGGTGACGTGTTCCGTATTTCCTATGCCTGGCTGATTAGAAGAAGTGCCCAACCATAAATTTAAGGTGGCAGAACCCCAGCCTTGCAGAATATCTGAATATTGAATATTGCAGAATATTTACCTTCTCTTTATGAAAAAGATCGTCCCATGTGAACAGTGTCTTAATTCACTGTTGCTTATTAGAAGGAGTTCCCACGACGCGCACAAAAAGCTGCCGGCCTCCAGGCTCGAACCGGCTACCTCCGAGTCGGCAAACCCACGCGCTACCAACTGCGCTACCAACACCGGGTCGCTCGGCCCGCTTAAGTTAAATAGTGTCGATGGATATGACATGGGTCTAAATAACACCATTTTATACAATAACTAACACATTCGTGTGAAAGTCTCCCATGATTATCGAATTACCATGAAAGAAGCTTTCAGATGACGTATAATTTGCACCACTCACGTATACTTGTTAGCCAGGAACGTACGCGGAAAAGTACCATTTCTTGCTGTCGTGATAATGTGCTGAGCCCAAATCAGCGCCCAGATGACGTCCCCGGCTGCCAATGGACATTGACAGGGGCCGAGTTGCACCCTTGTGATGTCCAGAGTGTTTGCCAAGGGTAACGCAATATCATTTTAAATTCCGCCAACATGATGGATGTTTAAGCGAGCTAACTTACCTAGATAAGTGTACGATAAACATTTATATACAGCTTGTTTGCACGCTTTTCAGCTTTTTCTATCGCTATTCTGGGTACGTTATTGAGCTTGCTTAATGCTTGCCTGCATTCACCATGTTGGTAATGCAGGCACCTAGTACTAAAGGCAACGTATCACTTATCTGTAGAATAGGGAGATACGTTTCCAAAGTTAATCCAGGGGACGAGTAGTCTAGGGATAAGTCGCCCGTCCCACAATCGAAAGGTGTGGGTTCGAGTCTCATCTACCACTACTCTTCACCCGCGGCCAATCGACGTGAGAGATTGGGGACGCTACATGACTCAACGGTCGACGTGTCGTGAAACCAATAACGTACCAACCAAAGTGAATCCAAGTGTATCATTCTTTAATGACAGGCAACACACCATGTGCTGGCAAGTTTCTGGTCTTACTGTGGCCAGCGTCGCACATACGCCTGTCTCTGCCACCTGTTTGGCTAGGTGCCCACACAGCATAAACATAAACTCGTTTATGGATCCCCTTAAAACCTTATGACGATGCTTGGCAACGCTGACCAGGCAACCCGGTCCAAGACGGTCGACCTGATGGAGGCCGCCAGTTTGCTTCGTGGTCCTGGCCGAGTCATGCTCACGGGCAACCACCAGTGCAGTGGATCTTGGCGCCGTCCTAACTGCGGTAAAGACAGCTTTCATCACAAGCATCCTACCGGTCCAGTTTCTGCTACGATCAGTTATGCAGCTGCTATAACCAGGCATGCGAAGCCGGAGCCGCCGGAGCCGGAACATTTTGCCCGGAGCCGGGCCCGGAGTCGGAGCCGCCAGCACATTTTACTCGGAGCCGGAGTCGGAGCCGGAGCCGTCAAAAGCATGGCGGCTCAGACTCCGAAAGAGGTGTAAATTAAACAAAATTAGCAAACGTGAAATGAACACATTATACCTAGTATAAAGATAGATAGAGGGTTTATATGGGGAAAGTTGCTTATAATTGTCTGAAGTTTGCGCCCCTGAATCGTAGCGGCTAACTTTTTTTTAACATCCCCTAGCTCTTACTTAATGGATCAATCACGTTTGGGATGTACGGACGGGAGCCGGAGTCGGAGCCGCCAGAGCCGGTACATTTTGCTCGGAGCCGGAGCCGGGGCCGGAGCCACCGGGACATTTCACTCGGAGCCGGAGCCGGAGTCGGAGCCGGGATCCTTCCCCGGAGCCAGTCGGAGCCGGAGCCGTCCAAAATTTTCCCGGCTCCGCATCCCTGGCTATAACTGTTGCCATGATATTGTGTGTTGCCTGTCATTAAAGGATAACAAAATAGCCTTTGAAAACGTGTCTTGCTCTTTTATAGCAAAGTAATATGTGGTCGAAGTTTGCTTTTAGTGATACCTACATGCACCCATTGTCGCTCTGACGAATGGATGCCAGCATTAAATGAACTTAATAACTTACCCAGAATAATGACTGAAAGGGCTAAAAAGAACAAGCTACAAAGCAGCATGTACCTTGCACTGATCTAGATTCATCAGGTTGCTCAAACATCCATCTTACTGGTGGAATCTAAAACGACATCGCATACGATGCAGGGAGAGCTGCCTTCATTTTCATATTGGAGACAGTTCAGAATGTCTAGTCAACAGATCCTTTGGATGAAACTGCCAATAACATACGACTTAGATATGTAGTTCCTGTTCTTGTTATTTATTACACATATCTGTTTTGAAATATCCATTTGGTCACTAAATACCTATTTTCATTCTGAAATACGCATCTTAATTTTATTATTTAACGAATCAGGGACACCTAGGGTGGCTTAATGAACCTGTATTACAATGACCATTTTTTAAATCAAAATGCTCACCATTATGTAAATAACTTCCAAACTTTGTCAATCTCAATTGGCACACTAGTCCATTGCTGGCCAACCATGCTACATGAATCAAATATTGGCGAAAGTGCCATACTTTGAAGTATGGTAACCAGCCAAACCAAATATTCTGCCAGACCCATACTTTTTCGAAAGGGGAAATAGCATGTCTCTGCACTGTTAAAAACAACATTTTTTTTCTGGCATTTCAATGATATTTGAATAAATTTCATGCTTCTTTCTTAGTGAACCGGCTATGTATTGATATATAGATACTTAAACTTCTCATATCTTGAAAAGCTTTCCTTTTACAAAGAAATGAATACAAAATTTTCCTAATTCTCATCAGAAAGCACTATGAAAAATATTTTGAGACGTTGGCCCAGGGGCTCCCTAATCAAAGGTATGTATATAGGCGAGTGCTTGGCTAGATACCTATGTATTACCTAGGACTTACCTTTAAATGAATACCAGACCTACCCAATTGCCCCCTGAACACTAGGTACATAGGTACATACCTACTTAGGCAAATACAGCCAAAAGGAATGCTGAGTGCCTCTTGTTGTTTGCTACCACTCACAGTTTTCATTATGAGTTATTTTTATTGTTTAAAGTAGGAATTAAAATGGCCCTTGTCACCTATATCCTGTATCATTGCAGTCGGAGAAACCATGGGACCAACGTTTGCACACATGTTACCTAAAAATGGGTTCGGTTTGTTTAAGTTAGGATAGGTTATAGTTTTATTGTAAGTTTTATAAAAATGGGAACATTTTCCCCAAAAAATTGAGGGTTTTTTCTAACGGTTCAGGATAGCTTAGCTTAGGTTAGGTTAGGTTATATTTTTACTTGACAATTGTTTAACGAAAATATGATTGGAAAATGTGTATGTAAAACTGGTTAGACTTGTCTTAAAAGGTTTTTTTTTGTGGGGTGGGAAATTTTCTTCTGAAAACCATGTTCATGAGGGGGACTACAATGATGGGACCATTATATGTTTTGTAGATGAGTTTCACAAAATGAAATTCCAGCATGTTGGAAAAGGGCAAATGTTTTCAGGAAAGGAAAAAGAGTGAAAGTTAAAAAATATAGGCGAATAAGCCTCACATCCCTAGTCTGCTAGGTACTCGAATCAATTATCAAGGATAGAATAGTTTGTTGTCTGGAAGGAAACAGATGGATTCAAGATGCTCAACATCGGTTTAGAAAAGAGCGATCGAGTCTCACAGGTTTCTTGGACTTTTTTAATTTCGCTACAGAACAATCTGATCAGGGAAATCGGGCTGATGTAGCATACCTTTACTTTAGTAAGGCCTTTGACAAGGTACCCCATACATGGTTAATGATGCAGCTTCAGGTCCATGTGATTGCAGGTAGCATCCTAAAATGGATATAATTGTGGTTTTTAGACAGACAGCAGATAGTGACGCTAAATGCAGGGCTCAAAAAATGGTTTCGTGGTTGTCGTCCAAATCCGTAATAGGCTTGGTGGTTGTCACCTTTTGTGCAAACGATAACATTATGCTACATGGCCCTGAACAGGGGTTCCCAACCTGGGGTAATGCGCTGGCTTGTGGAGGGGTGGGGTGGGGTTATAGCGGGATTTCGTCAAACCTCAAGTATGGAGAGTACTGTGTACATTTGCCAAAAACCTGTGCACATATATCGACAGGAAATACTACATGTTCTCAACCTTGAAAATTAACTTTGGTTATAAGGCATTCTGAATTTGATACGGGGTAATCACGAGGTTGGCCTAACCCAAAGGGGGTAATGATAGCTCGAAAAGGTTGTGACTTCCTGGACCTATCATAAATTGCGTCGATTACCTTTATACAGAAGATCTTGGCGCCAATTTCCTTTTCGGCAATTCGGCGTCGTCAATGCACCCATGGTTTGCAACACTGTCAATGCACCCATGGTTTGTGAGCCTTAATAATGCAAGGGCTTAGGAGTGTCGTGAATTTAAGCCGGCTTAAATAATAAAAGCCAGTTTAAACTGGCTTAAATGAATAAAAGCCACTGGCTGGCATAAATTCAATTCAAGCCAGTTTTTCTCCATCCCTAAATATAGGTAGGTAGGTACCTACCTACATATAGGGATGGCAAGTTGGAGCCACCTGGTGGTTTAAACCAGTTTAAACCAGCCGGCATACATTAATTTAAGCCACCCTGGCTAAAATTATGTTTCGGATATGGCTGGAATGCAGTGACAAACAAAAGTTAGGGAAGCATCAATTATTCCAAAATGTGCTACACTCCATTTTATTTATAAACAAACACACCCTAGAATTTCCCAAAACTCTGGCTGGGTTCTAGGTATGCACTCCACAAGTCAGATTTTTCCCCATTGGGTACCTAGCCATTGTATAGCTAGGTACCTATTTTATGTTAGCTTAAATGTAACTATATGAGCCAGACCAATTTGTGATGTTTTTGACATAGCTTTCCCATTGTCTTACTGATAATAGTATATGTAGGTAGGCACCTACCTACCCATATTCATAGATAACAGTAAGCAATCTGTTTTCTTATTGTTTGCTACAGTAAGCAATCTGTCTACCTATTGCACATTTTGCACACATTGTCAACTATTGCACACCTTTCATGACATTGTATGGTAGCACATTATTTCCTGTTAGCACTAACACTTGTGGAAGTGGAGCATTAGATCCATTAGATGAGCATAAGATGAGCTTCAAAGCATTAGACGATAGGTGAATCAACCTAGTGTCCATACTTTGGCCTAGAAACTGTCACTAACCATCTGGTCATGCACAGTAGGTCTTCATTGTACTCTCTCTCTAGGTATGGTATTTTACACATGTATTGTGCTGAATACCAACACTGTCAATGCACCCATGGTTTGCGAGCCTTAGAAGTGTGGGACTTAGAAGTGTCGTGAATTTAAGCTGGCTTAAATAATAAAAGCCAGTTTAAACCGGCTTAAGTTAATAAAACCCACTGGCTGCCAAAAAATGAATTTAAGCCAGCTTTTTTCCATCCCTACCTAACTATACATACTATTATCAGTAAGACAATGGGAAAACTATGCCAAAAAACAGCACAAATTGATGTGGCTCAAATAGTCACTTTTCAGTTAACATAACATAGGTACCTAGCTATCAAATGGCTATGAACAGTCGGTCTAATATGTATCTTGCTACATATTATCTGCAGAATCTTGCTGCAGAAAGACTGAGACGAGCATGTGAAGTGGTCTGAAAAATGGCAAATGAAATTTAATTTTGATAAGTGCAAAATCATGCATGTAGGTAGGTAGCATATCAAGGCTCCATATTTGATGGTTGGGCAAGTACTATCTGTGACTCAGCAGGAGAAGGACTTAGGTGTTATTTTGAACACAGAATTTGGGGCATCATAACAGAGCAAAGAAGCCAGGAAGAAGGCACTAAGAATGCTTGGGGCAATAAATAGGAATGTATCATACAAAAGTGAGGAAGTGATCAGGAACCTTTATTGTGCATATGTCAGGCCACATCTGGAATATTGTGTCCAAGCTTGGTCCCCTAGTTATGAAAAAGCTTGTTGGCTTTTAGATAGAGTACAAAAGAGGGCAAGAAAACTGAATGGTATGGGTAACCTGGCATATGAGGAAAGATTGAAGAAATTGAATATGTTTTCACTTAGATATAGAAGGCTGAGAGGAGATCTCATCGAGGTCTTTCAATTTGTACATGGTCAGGGACAGGGTTATCTCAGGGAACTGTTTGAATTTAACAGAAATGATGGAATTAGAGGTCATCAATTCAAAATTAAAGGTAATCACAGCAGGACAAGGTTAAGACAGTCCTTCTTCACTAACAGGGTACTAGAACACTGGAACCAGCTGCCAGAAACCATTGTCAGTAGCAACACATTGAACATCTTTAAGAACAGCATAGACAATCATTACAAGAATAGTGGGCTTGTTTTTCTGTATTCCAGGGAGAATTCATCAACACATTTGGTGGACAACTGGTTCAGTGTACAGAATGCAACTAAGAAGGGCCCTTGTGGCTCATAGTTGCACTGATCTTTTATGTCTTTATGTCTTTTATCTCCCTCAATGCCAGTAGTCGGATGTCAAAATCCTGGTATTTACAAATACCATTTCTAACTACCAGCATCCAGGGAGCTACACGTTAGACCGACTGTACCTAATGGGTAAACATCTGGTTTGTGGAGTGCATACCAAGAACCCAGACAGAGTTTTGGGGAATTCTAGGGAGTGTTTTTTTGTGCAAATAAAATGGTGTAGCACATTTTGGAATTATAATTGATGCTTCCCTAACTAATGTCCATCACTGCCCTCCAGCCATACCAGAAATATAATTGAAGCCAGAGTGGCTTAAATTAATTCATGCCAGCCAGTTTAAACCATGGTTTAAACCACCAGGTGGCAAAAATTCGCCATCCCTATATTGTATGCATTGCCACCAACTGCAGTGCAATGCCTGCTGAGTAGGTACCTACACACCAAAATATATTTTCTAATTACATTTAGGTGACTATATTTTACTCAAATGTAAGTAATATACTAAGATTTTCACCTGAGCTTGATGGTTGATGATCCAGTGCTGGCTTGCAAGTCCAGTCAAATCGCCTGCCAAGGACAAAATGGCTATCTTGCAGTACTCTTAACACTGGTAGAACTGGGTGCTTTACTTTTGAATATTTGTAAATGCTCTGTGCAGTACCTTTCCAATCGCAATGTCCACATCTACAGGATGACCTTACTATCTTTGTCACCCTTCCGCCCTGGCCCTGAATAGAGTCTGTTTCTGGAGTCTGTTTAAGACCGAACCACTTCATTTGGTCTCATATAAGTAAGAAAATGAAGAAAAAGATCGTTTGATTAAGACTCCAGATAATTCGAACTTCGTAGTTTTATCTTGCCGCACTCATTCACCACTCGTCAATTATAAAGAACCGTGATCAATTCCCTATTTCACTCTTCGACGCACATCGTCGCGTTTAAAATGGAAATGGACGGATTTGAAAGCGAGGGAATGCGCGTACAAGAATGATATTCTTCTAGATTCTTTCCAACGATTTTAATGAAATTAAAAATATTATCGTACATCCTACCTGAAAAAGGGATTCAAATTGAAATTGTTTTTAAAAATCAGCTAATGTTATAAATTATTCATTACTTAACGTAGGTCTAGTGTTGTTTTAATACCCGTGGTCTAGTCGCTTGCCTCCAAAGCCGCTGAGTATACCATAGTTGGGTATTTCCGTAACGCTACCATCGAACATAAAGTGGTACCGGGACGAGGACGACAACCGCCGGCGACCAGAAGGCATGCCATTGGCTCTGTGCTAAACGGGAGACAATTTTATCGTCAGCGGTCGTCTGAACGATGGAATGGTTGTCTCGACGATACTTTGTTGCCGTTGAGTCATTTTTTTTTGCCGCTGAGCGTACTAGATGAAACCCAAAAGCGTACGATGGGAATGAAGAAATGGTAGCGTGGCGGTGGGTGGTAGAGGTCTGCACGGTGTAACATTTCTAGAGGTCTGCACGGAGTGACATTTCCAGTCCCGGTCCAATCCGATTCGTTTCAATCCTGCGTACTTTGACAAGGATATCGTGACGTAGTCAATTTTATGTATAGTAGGTACCATTTATATGATTTCACATATAATATTTCTAATGACATGGAAATGTGGTCGCCAAAAGTTCCCGTTCGTGGTTGTCGTCCACGAAGGGGGACGACAACCACGGTGTCACGGCGTCACAATCACGGTGCCAAGGTGAAGGACCTGGTACCTGTGGTGGCACAGGTCACCAGTGATCACCAGTTCAGCAGAGTCATAGTGCATGTAGGGGTAAATAACATAGGTACTTCTAGGAGTGAGGAGCTTCTGCGGGAGTACAGGGCCCTTCTGGCCACCCTGAAAGGTACCAATAGAGTCATTGTAACAGCAATTTTGCCTAGGGCTAGAGCCTCCCCTGAGTGGAGCTCTAGGGCACTGGGAGCTAACGCCAGGGTAGGAAAGCTCTGCCATGAGCTAGGTTTTACATTTGTAGACGAGTGGAGCAGGTTTTATGCATCGTGGGACCTCTATCAGAGGGATGGCCTGCACTTCTCTGAGAAGGGGGTCCATGTGTTAGGCAAAGTGTACGAGCATGTCCTTCAGGGAAACTAGGAAATGGGGTGGGGATGGATGAAATTGCATTGCCAACTCAGAAATATTCCAATAGTGTCCGCCAAGGCAATAGAACCTCAAAGTCTGCAACTAGGGACAGCAGCAGTTCAAGGGGACAGAGTGATAGTTCATCTAGTGACAAAAGAACTCCTCAGTATGAAAAAGCCAAAGGTGATTATGGAACATTTGTTAAGTGTATGATGTTTAATGCTCAGAGTATCCGTTCCAAATTTGATGAGTTCAAGTGCTATGTTGCTGCGGAGGAACCAGATTTTGTTTGCATTACGGAGGCATGGGTCAGTGAAGGGTATTTTGGAGATAACTTACAGAACTATGAGATCCAGGGATACAATATGTTTTCATGCAAAAGGGGTCCAGCAATGAAAGGGGGTGGTGTAATGCTCTATATGAATAGCTTATTCAGTTCTCAAAAAGTAGCAGGTGGGGATAAAAATGTGTCTGTGGAGTCCATTTAGCATGATGTCACTGTGGGAAAAGGCAACAGCAATACTCTTAGGATAGGAGCTTTCTACCGATCAGGAACCCTGCGACATTCTCAGCAACTGGAGCTTGACATGGTGATTTGTGAGGAAATCAGTAGAAACTTTAAGAGGAAGTGCCTTATTCTTGGTGACTTTAATCTAAAAGGTTATGAAAATGCTGGTGTTGGCTCCCCATCATGCAAAATGTTTAGGAAATGCCTTGAAGAGGCCCTGTTCTTACACCAGTTTGTATCGGAACCTACCAGGCCTGGTTCATTCTTGGACCTTGTATTCTCGGATTTAAGTGACTTGGTTCAAGACTTGACTGTAGGCGAAAATCTGGGAAGAAGTGACCATAACATAGTTAGATTCAAGGCACATGTAGGGGAAATTATCAAAGATAATTTGGTAACGGTTCCAAATTTCAACAGAGCAGACTTTGACTCTATGAGAACGGCTTTAAGTGCTATCAGATGGGAAGAAGAATTCTCCAATTTAAATGCTTGTGAAATGTGGGAAAAGTTCAAATCTTACTTGAAGGAAATTCAGATTAGACATGTCCCCCAAAAGCAAAGACGCAAAAGAAGGGTAGGAAAGCCAGCATGGCTTACACCAGACTTGATAAAAGCAATTGAGGCTAAGAAAACGGCATTTAGAGTCTTTAAAGAAGCCTCAAATATCGTTAATCTAAAGGCGTATCGAAAAGCTAGAGACACTGTGAAGCAAAAAACCAGAGCAGCAAAGCGAGCAAAAGAACTGGATTTAGCTAGAAACTGTAGTTGGGACAGTAAAAAGTTCTTTAGTTTCTACAAGCTAAGTAAAGTTTCTAGCACAATTGGTCCACTGGAAGTACATGGGACTACATTAGGTGAGGATAGTGAGATGGTTGAGGAGCTGAGCAAGCAGTTTAAATCAGTGTTTACATTGGAAGACATGACTAATTTGCCGACCGTACACCATAGTTCAGTGACATGGGATCTGACAAATGATGTTGATTTCATTGATAGTGATGTTGTGTACAATCATATGAGGAAAATAAAGCCAAACAAGGCAGCAGGACCTGATGATATTTATGCTAGGGTGTTGCGGGAAACTGAAAAGGGACTGGTATTTCCACTTAGTATACTATTTTGTAGATCAGTTTCACAAAATGAATTTCCAACCGATTGGAAAAGGGCAAATGTAGTTCCTATCTTCAAGAAAGGAGAAAGAGGGAAAGTTGAAAACTATATGCCAGTAAGTCTCACATCCCTAGTTTGCAAGGTACTTGAATCAATTATCAAGGATAGAATAGTTAATTATCTGGAAGGTAGCAGATTGATTCAGGATACTCAACATGGGTTTAGAAAAGGACGATCGTGTCTCACAAACCTCTTGGACTTTTGAACTTCGCCACAGAACAATTTGATCAGGGAGATCAGGTTGATGTAACATATCTTGACTTTAGTAAGGCCTTTGACAAAGTACCCTATAAACGGTTAATGATACAGCTTCAGTTCCATGGTATTGCAGGTGGCATCTTAAAATGGATAGAGTTGTGGCTTTCAGATAGACAGCAAAGAGTGATGCTAAATGGAACAAGGTCATCATGGCAAAATGTTCTTAGTGGAGTCCCCCATGGGTCAGTACTGGGGCCACTACTGTTCATTATATTAGTAAATAACATTGAAAGTGGCCTAAGCAGTAAAGTTTTGAAATTTGCGGATGATTTGAAAGTCTTTAGGGCAATAACAGGTCAAGATGAGCATATCTCGCTGCAAAAAGACTTAGACGAACTTGTGAAGTGGTCCGAAGAATGGCAAATTAAATTTAATTTTGATCAGTGCAAAATCATGCATGTAGGTAAGCAGCATATGAAGGCTCCATACTTGATGGGTGGCCAAGTGCTATCAGGAAAGATTGAAGAAATTGAATATGTTTTCATATGAATATCTCATCGAGGTCTTGAAATTTATCCATGGTCTGGAGAGGGGATATCTTGGGGAAATGTTTGAATTGAACAGAAATGATGCAATTAGGGGTCATAGATTCAAAATTAAAGTAAACCACAGCAGAACAAGGTTAAGGCAAACTTTCTTCACCAACAGGGTAGTAAAACACTGGAACCAGCTGCCAGAAAACATTGTCAGTAGCAGCACATTGAACATCTTTAAAAACAGCATAGACAATCATTATAAGAATAAAGGGCTTGCTTTTCAGTATTACAGGGAGGGCTGATTGACAGATTTGGTGGGCAACTGGTTCAGTGTACAGAGTGCAACCAGGAAGGGCCCTTGTGGCTCATAGTTGCACTAATCTTTTATGTCTTTATGGCTTTATGTCTTTACGACGACAGAACGATACGATTTTTTAGCCCTCGCTAAATGTGATGTGATGCATGTACAAGTGATGAACATGTACAAAGTCATGTCCAGAGTGCAACCAAGAAGAGCCCCCCCCCCCGACGAGGCATCACCTTTACGTGGTGGGGGAGGGGGAAGTGCGTGCCTGAAGGATCCGGCGGCCAGACCACCAGGCGGCCGGGGAGAGGTCAAACTAAGAGTGCCTTACCCGTCCTTGCATCCATACGCTCCCATTACAATGCCCATCTCATTTGGCCCTTCAACACGTACTCTCCCTACTACGAGCAGGTAGGACAACTTCCCCGGTCCTACCCACCAGCTCAGTTTTATCGGGGTAGCCGCGCCCCCTCGGCCCGCCCCTCGGGGTTGACGGAGTCCTGGAGGTTGAGGTCTCCCGTCACACGGTGCTAGTTGTGACGGGGGACCAGGGGGGGGGGGGGGGGCACGAGGAGTGGCGACGCTAAGCGGCAAAACCGTGAACTAACCTGGAGGGCAGAATGCATTGAGGGCTATAGGGGAAAACCACGTTAAGCACAATATCTCATGAAATATTTGGGGTAGCGCAGGACTAATGCCAGATTTGGAAAGGACTCTACGAGGCTCACCATATTCGCGTGGGAAAAATGTATACAGGGAATAATAATAACGCGTGTAAGATCTAACGCATGATTTTACTGTGGTGGGCCGCGGCAACGTTCAAGCGAGTCCCGCTATTGGCTGACTTTCGGTGGTAGGCGGAGCCTATTTTGACTCCAGAGCCGCAGCGACGGCAAGTTCCAGAAACCGTGAGCATATGTTTATTTTAGGAAATAAATGCATTATGTGAAGGTAAAATTATATGTTGAAGTACCTACATTTTTTTAAAACTTCAATTTTCTGTAATTGTCCACGGAATATACTTTAAGAGCATAAAAGAATGAATGTGTTCCCACCAATATTGATCATTTTTTTTCAAGCAAATGATGCTAGCGTTAGCATTCGATGCCCAATCACTAGCTGTCTCCAGTTGTTGGTCTGAAGGTCAGACCAAGGTTATGCCAGCGTCTGGTGGGCCCACCTTATGAAATAGCCTTGACAGGAGATCAATTCTTTGGTTTTGATATCCCGGAGGGGTAGGCGGGCCCGTGGGGCCTCACGGGGGCCAAGTGGTTGGCCGCCTCGGGCCGGGGGCCTGGGACTCTTCCTGCCGGCCGGGGTCCCGGGGCGCCTGCCGGCCGGGGTCAAGGGGTGGGCGGCGTTGTGCCCCGGTCGGGTGGTGAGTAGCTCTCTCCCGGCCGGGTGATGGCGTCGCCTGCCCCGTATAGCTCCTCGGGCGCCTGGCGACCTCCCGTCCGCGGGTCCAGGCGTCCCCCTGTCGGGACCCTATGGGGTGGGGCGCCCGAGGAGCTGAAACCAAAACACTTGCATGGCATCTACTACGCCAAAAAGCACTCCTGGTCCCTCTCGTAGGGACCAGACTAATTTCCCACCAATCACTGGTCGGAATGGTACCAACACGAGGAGCGGCGGAGAAACAACACCCCATACACGTGTCCTCGTCTTTCGTGGATTGGCGAAAAGTCTTGGCTCACTGTCTCCATTCCAGCGTCACAACGGATGCGACAGGTATGGAAAGATAATTCGATGTGAGACTGAAAGATGGTGCTCTAGAGGTAGAGTTCGCGCGGGCGGTAGAGGCGGGGAAAGCGCTGGAAGCGTCCGAATTCATATACGGTGTACGGAGAGGGAATAGGAGGATCGATGAAGTAATCCAAATCAAAGTAGGACCCGTCAAACAAAAAACTCATCGCCTGGCATAATCAACTGTTACGATTTAAGAGACGTACCAGAGGACGAGATCGTCGATGGTTTATCCAAGTTCGGAGTAACTGGAGCGAGGAAATGATAAGATAAGGAGGGGTACAGAGACGATTACAAAAATGCCATTTTGACTTTTAACACAATTGACTTACCGTCGGAGATACGAGTGGGATGTGTACGTGTAAAGGTTCGTGTTTTTCTGCCCAACCCCATGCGATGCTTCAAGTGTCAGAGGTATGGACACACTAACCATTTCTGCAGGAATCGTCCAGCTTGTGGGAAGTGTGCTTCTCCTGACGACAGTGCCGGGCAGTGCAAATCAGATGTGCTACACTGTGTGAACTGTGGGCGCGGACAGACCCCCCACACCTCGTTTGTCCGAACATGCCTGCCCTATGTCAAGGAAAAATAAATTATTGCAATCAAGCACACCCACAAGGTAACTTTCCGCGAGGCTAGAGAAATGTACGAATAGTCTCACCCTAAAATATACGCATCGAAGGCCAGAAACTCTACACCCATTGCACACCAGGTGCACGCAAACTGATTGCACAACTGTGTGCACTCCCCCGCTAGTTCGGCATAGCCATCGCCTCCCCAGCAACATCTCAAATACAAGTGACAGACACCCGAAGCGTCAGAACACGCTGCGTCGCCGCGGACGACCTAGTCTCATCCTGCATCTACGTCGACTGTTTCAGAGCAGACTCCAGAGGAATGGTAGTGTGTCCAACGGACCAAGAGACCCGCCAAGCCATCCTCCAACGGCCTGAGGTCCATCCCCCAACTTCCGCCATGCTCGCACCAAGCCAGCCCATCCCAGCACCACCCAAGACTACGCCAAACCCTCCACCTAGTTCTGGAGAGGGTGGTGTGGCCTTACAACGGGTCCCGGTGGTTGCGCCCCTGGATATCAGACCACGTCCCCCGACTGAGATCCTTCCAGGGGCACCCGACATGAGCACGTCTGGACGGGCAGCGCGTGTCGGATCCAGGGAGTCGTCGCCGAGCTCACGGGTTGAGCGACGGCTTCCCGAGTCAACTCCCCCACCGTCCCCGCCCCTAGGGTCAGTCCTGTGGCTGCCCCGGAGACGGGAGGGACCATGGGTCCACCTCCCACACCACCCCATGTGACGTCCACTGGACGCAAGCGATGAGCTCAGGATGACTCGCACTCACTCACATTGGGCGGACCACACAACCGGGATCATCCTTCAACAAACACTTCTCCGAGGGACTGGTCCCACGACTAATGGGCCGAGTTCACCCGCGATTCATTGGAATTATTGCTAACTTCAGTTGTCTTTAGATGGATTGGTGGCCAAGATTTCGAACGCTCCTCAAATGCGTTTCATGGCCCCAGTGGGTCCCGTCGCGATGAGCCGGTTTTACAGCGGAAGTTTCGTCATAGGTAACGTGGTCTCAGGAACAAGATAGAGGGAGAATACCCGTCATAATGATGTGCATAAGTTAAAAGCGACCATAAAATAAAATTATTACATCGGTTTTAATAACGAAATATGTTTTACTATTCATGCTGTCGAAATAAGGATAGTTAATCTTACGACATCAGCAAATTTTAACATGTTTCTGATTTGCGTGGAGACTGCACACAGCTCTATGGAATATGAGAGTCTACGAACGACTGCCATATATATAATTTGTGCTGTTGTTAAATTAGCGAAGGATGAGGTAATAAGCCAACTTCAGGGGCAAAGGTAGAGAAAATAAGAACAAAAGCATACTTAATCCATGTTAACCAAGTCTATAAATATGGGTTTCGGAATATATAATGGCTTAATGAAAATTATACTAAAACAGTCCGTCTAAAATAGTTTTATTCTCACCACCAAGAAGGTTATTTTGCATGAAAAAGCTGCGACAAAGAATTCAAATTCATTCTTATTAATATTAAAAGTTCCTTCATGTACTTGTTTAGTTCATGTCTGGAATGTTTAGTTGAAGCTAGGATCGAGTTACGAGTATCTAGACCTGCTAGACGGGAGTACAAATTGTCGCTGTAAACCGATCACGGGCGGTTATATTTTTCTTCTTAGATAGAGCTGGTCGGATTCGCTACCTCAGCCCTAGAAGTACAACTGATCATGGGGCGGGGAAACAGGGAATGGGTCGGAGTAAATTTCGGAACATGTATTACGGACCCTTCACTGACACCGATGAACCCAAAATGTGGTTATATTTCAAGGCGCATGTTTATCTTCGCACACATTTACAAAAAAATATGCGACAGTCATGCAGAAGTGCACAAATGACATTGGTTTCTTGGTGTAATCGCCTCGGAGAACTTCCTTGCTCCGGGGCGGATTTTATGAAATTTGAAGTGATTTGCTTGTATTGAACGGGCTCATTGTGTCTAAAAAAGTTGTCCCTTTAACAAAACGACCTTCGATTGCGCATTCAAAGCATTTACTGACGTAACCAGGCTTCAAATTTATACTCCGCTATCACCAAGTACTCCCAGAATTGCCAACTAGAGATTTCTGTTGCTTCTTGGCGAGTACTCCAGCGCAAGGCTATAGAACACCTCTAGGCTCCGACGACCATGCTTTGTAGGCGCTCCGCTCTGTACGCTTTGTACTGCCTTTCAAGGATGTGTAGTGACGTTGACTGGTCGGCGCGCTGGGGTCGCGGAAACTGCTAGTTGTTGTCAGGTATGGACTTTAAGTGGTAGCACTCGACCAAACAATGTTGTTCTTCGTTTTCCCTTCTGGAGTACAAAATATTTCATTTAGTCTAGTCACAATCCTGGAGTACAAAATGTATTGGTATGCATGACACCAACAAACTCCAGTTTTTCCAACACTGGTGCTGAGGTTGTCCTTACAGATATAGTATGCATTAGTCAGGAGAAGGATATTTATAGGGCGAAAATAGTGGATAGCGATATACGAAAGCTGCTTCTCAAAAAGGCCAGAGAAATGGCAAAACATGAGGACTTAAAGTCCCTTTATGTTCATAGGGATCTAACATGCTCTCAATGGCAAGAGTTCTACAGATGCAGGCATGCTAGGATGGGGGAGCAAAAGCCTTTAGACTAGCAAGGCTCCCTTGAATACTTTTCGGCAAGTTTTGTTTTTCTCCAAACTTAAAATATCTTTAGTCAATCTTAAGTGTATACAAAAACAAATTATGTATACATCCACTTTCCTCTCAGACAAAAAGACATACTGGCAGTTAACGAAACTTGGTTGTTACCATCACCTCCTAGCTGGTTTGTATACATGGCAGGTTATGAGATAATGAGAACTGACACAATTGGTCCTACTCCCAAGCATGGTGTTTGTCTTTATGTGAAGCAGGGCATTAAGTTTGAATCAATCAAGGTCTCAACTCCCAATGTTAATGTTATTTTTCTCAAGGATTTCTGCCTTCACATAGTGTGTGTTTACCGCCCTCCATCAAACTCTTAGTGTCGGAACCAGACACTTGTAACTTTTTTGATGGATTTTTGTGATGGCAAAGAAATAGTTATCTTGGGAGATTTTAAGTTATCATCAAAGCATTGGTCTGATGGTACTACTGACACAGTGAGCATTACTCCCACAGATAGATCTTTCATTGACTGTTTTCAGATGCTTGGTCTAACTCAGTGGATTCATCAGCCTACCTTTGTAATTTCTGGAAACACACTGGATTTATTTTTAACTTCTGAAGTAGATAGGGTTGGGTGATATAAGTATTGACTCTCTTTCCCCAATGCCAACACTGTCCAGTTTTAATTGACTATTATTATCAGACAAGAAAATTAACTACATCTAGCAATACCATACTGAAAAGGTCTTGGCACCAAGGAAACTACAGAGCCTTTATGGAACGTCTGGCTGAATATGACTGGAGCATTGAGTTTCAGTATTTATACACTAGTGGAAAGTACATTAGGTTCCTAGAAATATTATCCGCTCTTGTAAATTTATATGTACCCATTGTTGTACCAAGGGGGCATCCTCCATGGCCAACCAGACCTTCTCAAAGTTTACTAACCAGGAGAAAGGATGCATGGACAAAGTACAAACAGGATAGAGACCAATTTGGGAGACAGTCTGCACAGGCAGATCATTCACCAAGATCTTTCCAAGATTAAAATAAACAGTATATAAATTTTAGCATTCACTCCCAGATTAAGTATGAATTGTCATTAATTCACAAACTATCTTCCAAGGAATTTCACTCTTACATATGACATCAGAAAATCAGCAAAACATCCCTGGGGCCACTGAGGGGGAAATATGGAATCACAAGTGACTGCCAGGAAATGGCTGAAATATTTGCAGGGGCTTTTTCCTCAGTATATTGCACAAGTAGACTATAACAAAGCCAGCCCCACACCAAACCACTGAAACAGAGCTGCAGAGCATCAATATGTCTGAAGCTGATGTGCTCAAAATTTTTAGTGAGGTGGATGGGTTCTCCAGCATGGGCTCTGATGGGGTCCACCCTCACTTAATTGTATCCTGTCATGAGGAGCTCGTAAAACCATTGTTCAAAATGTTTAGCTCATCCCTTTCTACTGGAAGCCTTCCTGACAGTTGGAAAACTTCACAAGTAATCCCAATCTTTAAAAAGGGCCCGAGGCATGATCCACTAAATTAGCGCCCGGTGAGCCTTACTTCTGTCCCATGCAAAATTCTTGAACGTATAATTGTTGAGAAGCCCACAGAATATTTTGATGTCCATCATTTCCTGGACCAAGGACAACTTGGCTTCCGGCGTGGACGTTCCGTAGAAGACCAACTACTTCTAACATATGAGACTGCCTCGTATATACCGCCTTGACTGCCTCTACCTGGCTAGATGAGGGGGGGGGGGAAGCTCATAAGATCTACTTTCAGAAGACCTACGTTCAGTAGATCTACTTTTACAGGATTTATTTTCACAGGATCTACTTTCAGAACATCTATTTTCACAAGATCTACTCCCAGGACTGCATTGTTCAGAGGATCTACTCGAAGACGAAAGTGTTCACAGGATCTACTTTCAGGATAATTTTTTCACAAGATCTACTCTCGGGACTGGATTGTTCAGACGATCTACAAATAGGCCTCAAGTGTTCAGAAGATCTACTTCCGAATGCAAATGTTCAGAGGATCTACTGAAAGCTGGAAATGTTCACAAGATCTACTCTCGGGACTGGTTTGTTCAGAAGATCTACTCGAAGACGAAAGTGTTCACAGGATCTACTTTCAGGATAATTTTGTTTTCTTCAGTAGACCTACTCTCGGGACTGCATTGTTCAGAGGATCTACAAATAGGCCTTAGTTGTTCAGAAGATCTACTGCTGGAAATGTTCAGAAGATCTACTACTGGAAATGTTCAGAGGATCTATTTCGAGGATGGAAGTGTTCACAAAATCTACTCTCGGGACTGAATTTTCAGAAGACTTACTCTTGGCCCGGAATGTTCAGAAGATCTACTCTTGGTCCGATATGTTCAGAGGATCTACTTTCGGGACTGGATTGTTCAGAAGATCTACTCTCAATTCTGATGTCATAAGTTCAGCCATGTCTCGCTAGGTAGCAGCACGGTCTTAGTATTACCGCATTGAATAAGGAATGAATGTAATCAGATTGAACGCTGAAGCATAGGTAAAAATATTTATCGCTAGATGGCAGGATGATGCCATTGAATACGAGCTCGTTGTGTGCCTGTATTGTTAGCGTTTCATAGGTTGGCAATCGGCTGCCGTCCCATGGGAAACTGATATGCAGAGTAGTGCCGGATGGAGAGGACGCACACATTGTCCGGTCCTATTTGTATCTGAGCTTACGGTTGGCTTAAAATGTTAGATGCACTGTGATACTCTCGCAATATTTACATTGTGTCCACCTGCAATATGGCGGCTGGCCATTACCTGGCGACGCCATTGACTAGCAGCCTGAGAAGGACTGAGAAAACGCATCGTCTGTGGCGCTCCAAATTTATTTCCCGTCACTCCGGCAATGATTCTGCAGCGGGAGCGCTTTCTCAGCGCCCTGCGGCGCTGCCGTAGCTATCGCTCATGCTGAGGCGGATGGGATCGTCATGTGCCGATATCATTGTGCGGCGGTGGCGACATCATTTTAATCACCATGCGTAATGTGACTTGCCGTTGTTGGACCTACTGCATGTTATTAATAGTAGCATTGTGAACTGGAAAATAATTACAACAGTGCCGCTAGATAAAGGCGACGATGCTAAGCGGTGCAACTATCGACCAATATCGATATTACTGGTCGTTACTAGGCTTTGTGCGTTTACAGTATGTACAAAGCTGACGCAATATGTACTTAGTCCGCATATTATATCCCGGCAACAATATGGCTTCCACCCTGACCTATCGACGAAGGCGGCAATGCTTGCTTGAACTCTAGTATATGCGACTGGCGGCAATGTTGACAAAGACATGATGATTTCACTAGTCACGGCAGACACCTCAAAAGCATTCGACAGCGTTGAGCACTGCCTCGTGGAGAAGCTAGGGTGGTACGGCATCCACAACCAGTGGTTCGCCGCATGGTTTAGCAATGGCATGCACCCATAAGGCCTAAGAATGTCGATCATTCTTAGGCCCTATGGGTGACACGTCCACGTTCAAATGATTCACGTTCATCCACGTTCAAATGAACCCCACGCAAGGTTCGAATTCTGAACTCACGCGGTGTCGAGAATAACTCCTTTTATCTTGGCATGGCGCTTTTGTCTCACAACACAACATTACGCATTTCATCGAGTGGCAATTTATGGAGGTGTCCAGACGTCTGAAAATGCTATGTAGCTTAACAATAAGTATTAAACAAATAGATGAAACGAAAGTGCTTCTGAATATGGACAATAAAAAAGCCATTCAAGTTTACCAGCAATGTTGGTATGATCTAGCACACATCCTAAATACTGTATTTTTAGCAAATACTGCCTTTTTAGCTTCAATTCATTACCGACAAGTAATGAGTACATGATACATGATGGCTATCTGAATAACTTGATATATGATTATATGAGAGATATTGGCTAATGAAACACCTCTCGAAGCCAAAACTGCATACAGATCAGTGGTTACCCCTGAATTGTCTCCGCTTTCATTCACACCGATGTCTTGTCGATCCAGCGAATTCGACCAGTGGGCATTTGGTCACTGTCATACGCGTCGTAGATAATTCGCGATGCAACGCATGTACCGTACGTAGGCTTCGGTTGTGAACAATATGGGTTACAAAAATATAACTGATATGCCTCGTGAAGGAATTGTGGATTTCAGCACACTATAATGATATTGGACACGTCGAAATCCAAGCTATCTTTGCACACGAAATGCATTATTTTCGGGTGAAGAACAGAGCATGGGGCATGGCACAAAGAATGGAGTCGGAAAGGAAAACGCGAGTGACGGCTTTCAAGTGTCCAGATCTGTGACAAGTGACATTTATTAAGCTGACTTCGGAATCCAACACCAATCCAGCACCTGCAAATTAGACAGCACAAGTCAGACTGTTGCAAGGAGCTCACCACTGCTTAATCCATGATTCCGACTGAGGGAGGGTGGACAGTCAAAACGAAGTGTCATAGATTAGGAATCAAATTGTGAGGCACTGAAAATAAGCACTAAAAATAAGCACTAAAAAGTAGTAGCGAAGTACAATCTAAGCATACATGGGAGGAATACATAACTTGCAATGTCTTCATAACCATGGAAGGGTTTTTGAAATGAATGACGAATATTTCAAGAAATTTACAACGTTTCGGATTTCGTGATCAATTGCTGAGATACGGTGATGATGCCGGAAACACGAGGCGTCGGCAATCTAGTGGAACAATATAACTTTTGAATATACAGTCCAAAACGATTGGGGACGAGAAAGACATTAATGCCTTGCTGGGTGATAGTGTCATCCATTTCCCAAGATATGCACCACACACCTGTTAATCGACAAAAACGTAGCTTACAATCGTCTATGAAACCTAAACTGATTCACCTTAAACTTTACTTCAATTACTCATAGTTCCTCAGTTGGACACGGGTCATGTCGTGTGCGTTGGTAGTTGCACACCGGCAGATGTTACGCCAGACGTTCAGCAATGACACCAACATTGGAGGTTACTTGAGCCTTGAGGCCTCAGTCGGCGTGATTTTTGATCCGGTGCATCCATTGTAAGCCTCAATGCATATTTGTATAAACCCTGCTCGATATTTGAAGGATCCCCTTGGTTTTTATTGATCTAAACTGAACCATTCCGGGACCCTGTGCAAGCTTTGAGGCCACGGTGCAATTTTTCCGCTTCCATCGCGATTTTGCGGGAGGATGGGTCCGACGATTTTTGGGTTCTGGTACGATTGTCTTAGGCTGCGGCGCGATTTGTTTCAGCACTCACTATCACCGTTGTGGGGTCGGGCGATATTTTTTTGGGTGATTCCCAGTGTCTTTGTTTTGAGGTGGGGGGCTTAGGGGCGCATCGACTGCAGTGGTCATGCAGCTTTGTTTTGAGGTGAATGTCTCACTTAACCTTACCACAAGATACCGTCTCAGTCTCCGTAACACCCAGCCCTGCATCTTGTTTTGCAATGTTTTGCAATGTCCTTTTCGCAGCGTTTTAAAAACAAATTGTGATGCCTATGATTATGAAAGTACTGAAGCCAATGTATTACGAGTCGCTACACGCCATGGGCTAAGAGGATCCAAAGGGCACAGTCCAGGTGGCAGCTTGCGAGGTTGCTATGTAAACACATGAAATAAACGTGACAACAGTAGTAGGGGAGACCGGGTCTAGTTGATGCACGTGATTGTTGATACAACTCCATTCTCTCCAAAAGCATGAAGCCGGTTTTCATTGCTACTGTTGCACATGTTGCTACTGACACCCTCATCTCGCGCCAGAAACAAACCCAAGTCCTTTTGACTTCTGACTGCTGAATGGTGATGATGTGACACATTTGTAGACCGAAAGTAAAATTTAAATCCCTTTGCTTCACCCTTATTTTCTTATTTGTTGCCCACTTGTTAATTTTTAAAGTGTCGGCTATCATTACTATGTTCTCTCAACTTTGCGACTGTGAAATGCTGTTAAATTCATGTTTAAAATGGACTGAAAGTAACCATTAAATCCATGATATATTGTTAAAATTTTATTCCATTGTATAAATTTAATCCTAGTTCTTGCTGGGGTTGCTTTATGACGCAGGGCTCTGTTGCTAAGCAGAGCTCGTTGCATGAACCATGACCTCAACACCCGATCAATGCATTCTAGTTCAACGGCAGAATTTGGACCGAAGGTTTGAAGTGCCGTCAATGCACCGACAGGGCCGCCTGGTAGCTCGTCCCAGGCCTTATCTGGCCGGCTGTCAACTGACATCTCCTCGCTACGTGTCCAAAGTGATGAATTATGTTGAGTTTCGCCAAAATTGTGTCAACTTGATCCGGTTTCTCCTGCCCAATGATTGCAACAATGACGTCTTTATAGTTTGCTTCACCCCAAGCGCAACAATTGTTGCGCTTGAGGTGAGAAGGCTGTAGCGAAAGGGAAGAAAATGAGCTTATCACGCGACGTTACAAAATAAGTACAGTAGATGCTATCCTAAAGTACGCCCAAACATCCGAAAAATTAACCTGACTTCGGCCGCTTTGCTTTTGTGGTATTTTATGGGGTATTTTAAAAACATTTTTTCCCAACTGTAAAATCAAGCAAGTATTTGGAAGTTGAGACGGCCCTGCCTTCCCAACTTTCAAGTTGGAGTGGCAGTTTCCCATACCGGCATCACAGTACCTACACCAATGATGTTGCATTTCACCTCATTAAACTTAAAAATTTAATAAGTAGTACTGATATCAGATTACTTCCTGAACGATCACCACAGCTTGAATGAGCTAATTCTTGCTTTATTTGTGGTTAATAAGATGGATTTCAAGGTATAAATATACATAATTATTGTTCTAACTTTTCTGACTATGGAATGTCCACAAGAAAGTGAACGCGGCACGGAGATGAGTTTTTTTTTCGTATAACGCGGCACGGAAATGAGTCGCGTTTTTTGTTTTCACCGTAAATATACACGAAATCCGTTCCCATTGCGAAAATCCCTCTTGGGGGACAGGATTTCAGCCCTCACTGCACTGTAAAAAAATGATTAGCACCCCTTGGGTGCTACTTCAGATGTCAAATTCCAGCACCACAGGCCTGCTTGAATTAAGCACCTTTCTGGAGTTGGCATCACATCGAAAAATTTAAGGTGCTAAATATAAGCATGGTGCTTATAGTTAGCACCTTTTCATTGGGCTATACTTAGTAACGGTGTGCTTGAAATGAGTACCCATGGGGTGCTTGCCACCTCTGGGGTACGGTTCGCCTATGGTGCTAGCACATTTAGCATCCCTTGGGTGCTTGAATCCAATTTGGTCTCCTTGATAGTGACGTACAGGTCTTGGTGGCTTACTGTGTTTATGTGGACGGATGACTTCTTTTGCTGCATGCTAGCTTCCGATACCGATTTTCAATATTATAGCGAACAGGATGCTTGCAGGCGATATAACCTTTTAATGCATTCGTATACAAATAGCAACGCAAAGGAATACGTATGTATATATATATATATATATATATATATATATATATATATATATATATATATATATATATATATATATATATATATATATATATATATATATATATATATATATATATATATATATATATATATATATATATATATATATATATACATATATATAAATATATATGTGTGGCTGTTCACAATTTATCAACAACTAGTTCTATACCAATTTAGCTTTAGGCTTCGTTAGTGCTGTAGTTCAGACTGCGAACCTGGTACAGACCAGTGCAGACTTTGACTCCTGGTATGATACATACTGCAGGTGGACTACTGTTCTGCATCGTCATCATGTACCTGTTTTTATCCCCCAATATTGTGCATATCGGATGAAGCTTCACTCCGTCGAAACATTCCGCAGTGAAACCAGCGACTGCGGTGGAAGCAATTTATTGAAGCGGATATCCAAGTCAGCCGATTTAAAAAATAGTTAAAGCAACAAAACTCATCACGATGATTTCTTTCAATCCGGCCGACTATTCAATGCGGTGCATCACAAACCCTTTAGTCTTTTACTGCCTGAACTGTGGCACTTTCTGGGGCACCGACACATGATCGTTGATGCATACGTTGCACCGTTGCACGTGGTACAAAAACGCGTTGAACTTCGCAGTGAATCGCATGTTCAGCAAGGAATTAGTAATATTCTGATACAATAGATGGCACAGTAGCATGACAGAATAGAAGGTTGATTTCCTCGTCAGCGCTCACCAGCACCACATCTCCAGCAACAACCGAATATTTAATTGTGGGGAACATCGGTATATTGTTCTCGCTAACACCATCAAATAGTGTAGCATGTGGAATCCCCCATAGGCAGATGGTTTGCTTCGAGGTATCGTCTGAAAATAGTAAACCGTCGTCATTGTGAAGTTATGCATGGGTTCTAACACATGAGAAAAGAAAAAAACCTATCACCCATGTATTATTTAGGCATGGTGTGGCACCAAAAACCAAGCTTTGACTGTATGTACATAATCATACCGATGAGCGAGTAAAACGTAAGGGCATAAGAGAGTCAGCAAACTAGTTTTGCTTCAAACTGATCCCGAAAGCGCTACACACGTTCTGAAACATCTTCTTATAGAGCGGTACCAAATGCACAGATCATACGACAGACCAGGGTCATGGTGGCATGCTGTTTCGCGCCGCGACCACTCTTTCCTTTTATCTCCATTATTGATTATTTTGAATCCCAATGTGGCAAAGGTCAGGGAAAAACAATTTGTCAACACTTCGTCAACGACAGGAACTTCCCAAAATCTGTCCAATGGACACATTTCGCCATATTTGGTTTCAAGGTGACCTATACCATGTGCTATACAACATGGCATCATACACGACTAATGCTGTCGAAGGTCAAGACATTACTATTTTGATCCAGTGTGACATTTGATCCAGGCGCCTAGGGCAAGATCAAAGCGTACCTCCAAACGTTTTGTGACATGTTTCTTCGCGTCGTGCAAGCTATTTTCTTCTATCGTTTTTGGTAATTATCTACAATCCCAACATTCCAACGGTCGGCCCAAAAGACGCAGTTCCAACGGATTTGTAGTTGCACGGATGGCCCTTAGATTCACATACAAACAAACCATAGTTAGTTTCAACTTAACTCACATTATATGTTGCAGTTGATGACATAATTCGTCGCCCATGCTGTCGGCTGTCAGATCACACTTTAGCTTACCGTCGGTGAACTGGATGCCTTAGGCAAGATACAAACTTTTCTCCAAAAGTTGAACATGCTTTGTGAGAAGCGAAACTTGAACCATTTCCTTCTATCTACATCATCAAATATTTTAAATCCCAGTATGGCAACAGGCCGCAAAAATCAAATCCGAAGACCTTTAATATGTAAATGTCCTAAAACAGATCCATAAATAAACATGCCATGCTTTACTTGATACTGACCCAAACCACAAGCTCCAAGATGACGCCATCAATTTCGTTTCCATGCAACGCCTAGTTTGGAAATTAGAGGTGGGTATATAAGAAGCCCCACCCGAGACGGTGTATGAGGATCTGATCGGAAATACTTAATGGAAATGGTTAATAACAGAGAAAGGAGGAAATTGTTTGCGCGACGTGATAAAGTGGGGATGTGTGCTTTGCGATGTGACGGTTTTCGATCATGGATGTATTTTAAGGCTTGTTGGCACTTCTTCTTTGGTGGTTAAGATGCCTATTCGGATTAAAAATCGTAAGTAAGAAATGGAAGGATGTGGTTAACGCCATTCGAAACAGAGTATTACAAATTCCCTAGCATGGTGTCTTATAGTGGTTGGGTCCACTGATGGGTACCAGGGGTGTAACTTCGCACGCTTTGGGTGGCCACTTGCTCACCATTTAAATGTTGACCTTGCCATATCAATAGTTTTAACTTTCAACATGGGACTGTATGTGATATGAACCCCGATGCATTTGGGCCTGCCCCTTTCCTTCATGCGTCGTGCCCTCCCAATGGCTTTCAGAAATCTACGCCAATGATGGTCGCCTGCCGTTATTTGAGGTGATACCACGTTGTGATCTGGGGTCACTAAAGAATAGGGGAAGCCATGATAGCACTGCCATCTGGGTAACATCGATTGGAGGAGAATTCAGGTAAAGGAAGCTTAGCTGACTGCATTTTCCATTCAAGGTCGTAAGTCAACTTTGGTATGACCATCAAAATATCAAATATTAAAAATAGATGGATGTATTTTGTATATGCTAAGGTGGGTCACTGGGCCACCTCAATGATTGAATGGGCTCTCCCAATTGGGCTCAAGTTTAAACGTTGGACCCTACGGTTATATCACATACATACAAATACATATATATATATATATATATATATATATATATATATATATATATATATATATATATATATATATATATATATATATATATATTATATATTTATATATATATATTTATATATATATATTTATATATAGACATGGACGTCGCCACCGGAGGGCAGCGGGGGCAATCCCCCCGCCCTCTGCTGTGAGACTGGGGGGTCGCCGCCCCTCCTGAAATTTAAGGAGACCCCTATCCGGAAGTACACAGGAAAAAAAGGTGAGTTAGGAGGCCAACGGGACAAAAAATAATGCTGTCAAGGAGGCAGTATATATGCGCCGTCAGTATATATACTGACAATGAGGCCCCCAGGAAATATCAGCTCCTTATAAGAATCGTAGAACAGAGATTGGGAGGAGGTGCCCAGGACGAAACGGACGCCCCGGGACGAAAAAGAGCCCCAGGACGAAAAGGAGGCTCCCAGAACGAAACGGAGGCACCCGGGACGAAAAGGAGGCCCCCAGGACGAAAAGGGGGCCCCAGGACGAAAAGGAGGCCCCAGGACGAAAAGGAGGTCCCAGGACGAAAAGCAGGCTCCCAAGGGCAATATCATCAGGTACCTATACGATACGTAGAACAGAGATTGGGAGGAGGCCCTCAGGGCGAAAAGGAAGCCTCGAGAACGAAGAGAATGCCCTAGGACGAAAACAAGGCTCCAGGGACGAAGAGGAGACCCCAGAACGAAAAAGAGTCCCCATGACGAAAAGGAGGCACCCAGGACGAAAAGGAGGTCCCCATGACGAAACGGAGACTCCACAGGACAAACAAGAGGTCCCCAGGACGAAAAACAGGCCCGAAGGACGAAAAGGAGACCCTCAGGCCGTGAAGAAGGCCCACAGGACGAACAGGAGACCCCCGTGACGAAAAGGAGGCTCCCAGGACGAAAAGGAGGCTCCCAGGACGAAAAACAGGCCCCAAGGGCGAAAAGGAGGCCCCAGGACGAAAAGAAGGCCCCAGGACGAAAAGAAGGCCCCAGGACGAAAAGCAGGCTCCCAAGGGCAATATCATCAGGTACCCATACGATACGTAGAACAGAGATTGGGAGGAGGCCCCCTGGACGAAAAGGAAGCCTCGAGAACGAAGAGAATGCCCTAGGACGAAAACGAGGCTCCAGGGACGAAGAGGAGACCCCAGAACGAAAAAGAGTCCCCATGACGAAAAGGAGGCACCCAGGACGAAAAGGAGGTCCCCAGGATGAAAAGGAGGCACCCCAGGACGAAAAGGAGGCCCCCAGAACGAAAAGGAGTTTCCCACAACAGGACAATATCAGGTCCCTATAAGAGACGTAGAACGGAGATTTGGAGGAGGCCCCCAGGTCGAATCAACACCAAAAGCAGGACGCCCCCAAGACGTGAGAGGAGGCTCCTAACCTAATTTAAAAAAGGACTATAAGAGAAATAGAGTTCCAGGGAAAGAGTTCCAAGTTAATGAGAGGAGGTCCTTAAGATGGGAGTGGCAGCAGGCATTGAAGGATGTGAGGTTTCCAAAATTGAAGATCCTCAAGACAGGGGACAGGGCAGGAGGCCCACAATTTGGCAGATAATGTTCCTGGAGCATGAGAGCTTTAGCATAGCACCATGCTATGCTAAACAGGCCCCAGGATGTAAGATGAGGCCCTCAAAGACGAGAGAGGAGGACCATTGAATATGGAGGAGAATAGGACACACAAGGAATAATTGAAAACTGGTAAAGAGACTTCAGGAAATTAGACAAGATCCTTAAGACGGGAAATGAGGCCTGTAATTTGCAAGAAGAAGCCCCAAAGAAATAGTAGAAGTCGTGCCAAAGTACTTCACTAGCATGATATGGGCCCAAAAAGATCCAGCTGGGGCCCCTGAAAACCACGCTGAGCCTGAGGTTGCCAAATATCCACGGCCGGACTATGAAAGTCACTCTAGAGGCAGGACGGGTCGTTCCACAACAGTCTCATTGCGACCAAAACAAATGAAGCTGGAGAAACGAAAATAATCCAAACATGGATAATCACCCTGAGGACCCAACAATGACGCCAAAAGCCCCCAAAACGTATTGGTCCCACAAAAAGTATCGAGGCCGCTGAAGTTCGCGCTAGGGATCCAAGCAAAGGACGTCGGGCCCAATAGACGACATTGGCATAAAAAATAGTCCCGTCGCAGCCCTGGACAATCACACTGCAGGCCCAAAAGATCGCGCTGGGCCTCAAATCCTGCTGCTGCTCCAAAAATAAATTCTTAACCGGAATGTCACTCTAGGACAACAAAAAATACTACTTTAGTGGCGGCATTGGCATATCAAAGGGGCAAATTCCCCCTCCATCCTGAGAGGAATAAGCTCTCGGGAATCGTGCTGGGGCTCCGAAAGTCTCGCTTGGGCCACCAAAATTTTCGTCGGTCCGCCAGCATTCGCGCATGGGTCTTTAAATAAATACGGTGGGCCCCGGAAAACTCGCTCCGAGGCCAGAGAACTTGCAACAGGAAGCCGAAAATCGCACTGGCGAAACAATTAAGTACAACGCGTCCCACAAACTCGAACCGGTCCCCCAGAATATCGCGCTCGGAACCCACATCTCCCATCGGTAGTCCGTCGAGTCTTAACAAAATTGGCATCTAGGGCCACACGTGCGCACTAGGTGACCACAAAACCCGAATTGGTGTTCGACGAAAAATCAAGCTGGAGCCCTTCAAAATCAAGATGGATTCTACAAAAAGAATATCCGGGTCAGGAAAACGGCTCTGGAGCACCCAACATGTTACCAGTTCCCTTCACAAATTTCGTACGACATCGAAAAACATAACGGATCTATAAAAATCGAGGTAAGATACAAAAAGGTGGCGCCAGGGACTCGAAAAATCAGGCCGGGATTCGGACTTCTAGGTAAGTTCGAAAAGATCCACCAACATCGCGTTGAGCCCAGAAAACTGGTGTTGGGTCCCCGGAATCACGCGCTTGGGCGCGATAAGTCTCACTGGGACCCAAGAGCGTCGCAACGAAGCCACAAACTCGATCCCGCCTCGGTTTTTCCAGATCCGGTATGTTCTTCGATGCCGTACGCAATTTGTGAAGGCATCCAGTAATATGTTCGGTGCATCATAGCCATTTTCCTCACCAGGAACTATATTTCGGGGAATCCCTCAATATTTTGGAGGGCACCAGCTTGATAATTTCGGATATCGATCCGGTTTTTGTAGTATAGGTACTCGTAGTTCTAGCAGTGTGAGGTGACAAATATCAAAGGATGCGAAGAGAAAACTTTAGAACTGGGTGGGGAGTTAAAGTTTAAATTTAGCGAATCATAAACGACTGTTGTATATTAGGCCCCTCCACGGGGTAATTAAGTTAATCACTAATTCTTTAATCTCGAGAGGTCTCCTTTGACAAAATAGTGGTCGAAATCCAATATTTATATTACTTGGCGTAGGTGATCTTCCTGCACATCCGTTTGCCTCCTTCCCCTTGACGCAAATATAGGTATTGTACTGGTCCCTCAATAATTTTCAGAAACATATGCTCATGGGGCAAAGCCGACATTGAGGGGACAAATCAAACCCCACAAGCATGTAAAACAGAACCCATGCCCCATATAAAATGGGAGGAATGATGCATTTAAATACATTTACTGTCTACAAACATCTTTTCTTTTAGTACAGCCTGCATGATTAGAGCTTCCCAGCTTCCATACCTTCTCAACATCATTTGCAAAACGGTACAGCATAGCGAAAACCATGCGTGGCGTGGAATTTCAAGGTTTTGTATGAAGTGCCATTGTTGCATTGTTGCATTGTCATTTATGCATTATTGTTTAATGCTTGCTCATGATACGAATTGATTCGCTAAGAGCTTGTTATTTAGCTTGTGTGACAGGTGCCTTGCAGCCAGCACCAAATGTCATAAAGATAAAAAAATTCCTAAGATGGCGATCACAATACCAATGCAATCTTCTTTTCGTTGTCACCTTCGCGAAATTAGCGTCGTTGGAATGATAAATGATCGCGCTTTGCTTAGGACATCAAGCTGGGGGTAATAAATAACAGTGATGATGAATCTAGCTATATTGAATATATTTTGTGGACATAATGGTGGGTTGATCAATGAGAGATACCTGTAAGATACGCTTAGCACCAGCGCCGCCAACTCGTTGCAAAGAGGCCAACAGGAAGTATCTTCTGGTCGAGAAAGCATTGAGACCTTGGTTTGTTTTGAGACGTAAGTATTTATCCACATATTGCTATTTATACCCTGATGTGGCCCAGTTTTCAGCGAAAACTGATTATCAGTGTTGCGTTTTAAGTAAATGATGCACCATGCCAAGAACAAACGAGATATCAATATGAAATCATGCTTTCCATTCCCACACCATACTAAGAGCCTAAAAAACCAATAAGAGGCCCTAACGGAATGGGCCCACCTTCGACCTTGCCCACCCTGGAAGAATTTCGTGGCGACGTCACTGTATATATATGTATATATACATATGTACGTACATACATATATATACATGTATATATATATATATATATATACACACACACACACACATAAAAATATATATATATATATATATATATATATATATATATATATAGAAGTCCCCAGATGTCGTTGAATATATTTCAAAAAGGGCCTATTTTGTCCTCGCAAAATCAGTTTTTCTTTCGTTCTAAAGGTTTGTTCAGAATATTATAAGAATATTCAGAACCAGGATCGTCATATTTTCTTGCCCCTCAAATTGTAATTGTAAGCATGCATAACACTTTTCTGAACAAAGAATGCAGACACCATTTCCCATCTCACCCTCCCCCCACACAGCGGCGGATCCAGGAATTTTCATGTGGCGTGGAGAAAACCTTCCTCTCGGCCATTGGCTGAAAAGTGAGGGGCGGGGGGGGGGGTGCAATCGAGCCTACCTGGAGGCAGGATCTTCCCGGTCAGAGAGGAGCGCCACCATTCCATAGGAAGGCACCTTCCCCCAGTCTCCCACCCCTTCCCCGGTATCTGCCACTGTCCCATTCCCTGCTCAACGCAATTTCCGGATAGGTACCCCGATTCAACACCTTCACCTCCCATGACACTCTCTGATGACCTTGGGATCCAAGAAATGCCATAAGAGAACTTGACTGAAGGGGCGACATTGCTATCAGCTGCCAGTAATTACCTAAGTCAGTCTCAGCTTTTCCCAAGTGAACTGTACATCATAGCCTCCCTTACACACACACACACACGCAGATAAACACATTCGAGTGTTCATAGATCGATATGTCTACCTGCCGGAGATGCCCTGCTTCGTCCACACAGCCCATCTCTCGCTAGCTGTTCTTTTATACTGAATACTGAATCATGCATGTAGGTAAGCAGCATATGAAGGCTCCATACTTGATGGGTGGACAAGCACTATCAGTGACTGAACAGAAGAAGGATTTAGGCGTTATTCTAAACACAAAATTGGGGGCATCAGAACAGACCAAGGAAGCCAGGAAGAAGGCACTGAGAATGCTTGGGTAAATAAATAGGAATGCATCATGCAGAAGTGAGGAAGTCATCGCGAAGCTTTACTGTGCATGTCGGGCCACATTTGGAATACTGCATCCAAGCTTGGTCTCCTAGCTATGCAAAATATCATAGCTGTTCACATCATGTTCACAAAATTCAAACAGATTGGAGAGGGAAAATTGAGTTCCTATTTTCAAGAAAGGAGAAAGAGGGAAAGTTGAAAACGATAGGGCAGTAAGTCTCACATCCCTAGTCTGCAAAGTACTCAGATCAATTATCAAGGATAGAATAGTTAGCTATCTGGAAGGAAACAGATTGATTCGAGATCTCAACATGGGTTTAGAAAAGTGAGATCATGTCTCACAAACCTCTTTGACTTCTTGAAATTCGCTGCAGAACAATTTGATCAGAGAGATCAGATGGATGTAGCATATCTTGACTTTAGTAGGGTCTTTCACAAGGTACCCCATAAACAGTTAATGCTACAGCTTCAGGCCCATGGTATTGCAGGCAGCATCTTAAAATGGATAGAGTTGTGGCTTTCAGATAGACAGCAAAGAGTGATGCTAAATGGTACAAAGTCATCATTGAAAAATGTTCTTAGTGGATTCCCCAGGGGTCAGTACTGGGGCCACTACTGTTCATTATATTTGTAAATAACATTGAAAGTGGACTAAGCAGTAAAGTTTTGAAATTTGCGGATTATTTGAAGGTCTTTAGGGCAATAACAGGTCACAAGGAGCATATTTCGCTGCAGAAAGACAGACGAACTTGTGAAGTGGTCCGAAGAATGGCAAATTAAATTTAATATCAATAAGTGCAAAGTCATGCATGCAGGTAGGCAGCATATGACGGCTTCATACTTGATGGGTGGCCAAGTACTATCGGTTACGCAAGAGGAAAAGGATATAGGTGTTATTCTAAACACAAAATTGGGGGCATCAGAACAGACCAAGGAAGCCAGGAAAAAGGTACTGAGAATGCTTGGGGAAATAAGTAGGAATGTATCATGCAGAAGTGAGGAAGTCATCAGGAAGCTTTACTGTGCATATCGGGCCACATTTGGAGCACTGCATCCCAGCTTGGTCTCCTATCTATGAAAAAGATTGTTGGCTTTTAGAGAAAGTGCAAAAGAGGGTTACGAAAATAGTTAATGGTAAACCAACCTGGTTTATGAGGAAATATTGAAGAATTTAAATATGTTTTCACTTAGATACAGAAGGCTGAGAGAAGATTTCATCGAGGTCTTTCAATTTGTCCATGGTCTAGGGAAGGGATATCTTAGGGAAATGTTTGCATTTAACATAAATGATGCAATTAGAGGCCATTAACTCAACATTAAGGTGAACCATAGCAGGGCAAGGTTAAGACAGTCTTTCTTCAACAACAGGGTAATAGAACACTGTAACCAGCTGCCAGAGACCATTGTCAGTAGCAACACATTGAACATCTTTAAAAACAGTATAGACAATCATAGGAATAGAGGGCTTGCCTTTCAGTGTTCCAGAAAGGGTTGATCGATTTATTTTGGGAGAACCTGGTTGAGTGTCCAGAGTGCAGCCAAGAAGGGCCCTTGTGGACACAGTTGCACTGATCCTTTATGTCTGTATATCTTTATATTATACACATTGCATTGGAAAAAGAAATGCCAATTCTCCACAAACTACCTGAAAGCATAAATTTGCCCTTTTCAGGTGGCAAGCACAATAACACCGAAATAATGGCCTTCAGCGGTTAATGCCATATGACACTTAGATTTAGATAATGTCATGAAAAGCGATGTGAAACAAAATAGCATAGCATAACAAAACATAGCTTAACCTCTCTTTGAAGTATCCGCTACAAACACAAGAAGTGCCAAAAAATGAATGGAGATGATTGTTCTCAATTTTTTCGAATTAAAAAAATGCTCAAACTTAACATACCCTAATCTAACCTCATCTAACCCATCCTGCGTTAAAAATAGGAATTCAAATATTGGGTTTTTATTTAAATCTCAAGTTTTGCAACTAGAAACCTATGAAATGATGTAGCCTAACCCAGTTGTTTGCTTCAGGGAGGAAAATGTGTGTAAACCTTTTCTCATTCACATCTTAAATGACAATAACACCAAATAAACCAACCCCCCTAACCCAATGTCTTTCATTTGCTATGCAAGCTGTACATTTATCCCAGTTGTCTTTCATGGCATATTGTGAGCCATGAACAAGTGGTTATGTAAAGAGCTGATTCAATGGCTACATAATTTGAATTAAACCAATGAGATCCATAAAAATGTAATCCAGCCATAGCGTGTTAAAATTTCGAAAGAGCCATGGTGGCCCACCTAGTGTAGGCCTATACAACTATCTGGTAGCAACAATAGGTGGTGATAATATAAGTACTAATGGTTTTCTGCAGCTTATAAATTCGGTATTATTGTCTTACTAAGTGCTTTTGGATTCTATGGATATTTTCTTCTCAGAATACCATGGTTGTGAAGGTGACTAAGATGATGGGACCACATATTTACGGTAAAAATGAGAATAAAAAATTGTGTGAATTTGCTTTTGCTTTTTTTAAAGTCAAACTAAAAGACCTAAACTAACATAACTTGACCAAACTTGTCCCATTTGTTTGCTTGATGGAGGCAAATGAGTGTATTTGTCTTCTTTTTACTACCTTAAAGCACAATAATACCCAAAAGTTTCGAGGGGAAACATTTCACAATGTTTTATTGGATTTACTTCCTTCAAAAGTATCATAGGTTAGGGTCGGTTAGGTTAAGTTAGATTAGGTTAGGTTAGGCTAGGCTAGGCTAGGCTAGGCTGGGTTAAGTTTCTTTTTAATTGTGAGAATTTTCAGGAAATAAAACGTTTCACATATTTTTTCTTACAAATATAGGTTGTGCTAGGTTAGGTTAGTTTATGCTCCATTTTTTTAAAACATTTCTTTTTATGCTATGTTACATAACTCAAAGCCACTTTTCTACATTACTTTGTTCACAACCTGAAAAGTATGCATTTGCAGATAAAATAAGTGGTTCTATCATCTTAAGTCACCTTCATAAACATTTTATTTAAAAAAGTCCCCCCAAAATCAAAAACACCTTTTAAGACAAATCTACCATACATTGCTGAGCAGCACAATATCCCGCCCAAAACCATTCTTTCAGAAATACATGTTTTTATCCCCACAAAATAAGCTGCAACTGGCATAGCCCTGTAAGCTTTTCAGTGTCCATTGACCGTTCAAGGCGAAAGGGTTGCCGCCTGCCGGCAGAAACGTTGAACTACAGTTGGTGGGATAAAAGTGTGACAAATCTGGCGCGCTATCAGAAACATACTATTTCGGGTCCTTGTAACTCATACTATTTCGGGTCCTTGAAATTTGAGAGTGTGAGGGCTCTTGCAAAGCTGTGAACATGATGAATCAAGTGGATAAGGTGAGCAAGTCCAATACATATTGTTGTGTTCCACAATGCAAATAATTGCACAGGAGGGAACCTGAAGTCAGCTTCCATCGCTTCCCGAAAGATAAGTTACTTTCAAAAAAGTGGCACAACATTTTAAAAATGGGCAAGAAAGCATCAAGGCACATGAAGGTATGCAGCAAGCACTTCAAGAAGGATGATTATATACTTTCTGGTATGTATATATGGATGAAGGCTTCATAAAACTATTGGTGTTACCAGCATGTAATTCAACCATATTGCTTTCATACACATAATAATAAACTGCATATCTACATGTATTGTGGATATACATGTACATTATAGGAAGTATTGTGCTACATTGTATTAACAAGACAAGTCTTCTACATATTTCCCTGCATGAAGCAGACTTAAAGGGTGGGTGTTGTAGTGTTGGTTAGGTAAGGCTTGGTCAGTTTTTGTTAAAAATATACACATTTGTTTGATTTAATCAGCTTCTTTCCCAACAGCAGGTTTGGATAGGTTATGTTACTTTGTTTTTTGGTTCGGAACATAGTGAAAAAGGCTTAGCATTTTCCATTTTTTTCAGTTAGTTATTTGGGCTTAGGGGCGCTTCGATTCCACTTTTTTCAATCTGTTTCTTGCATACATGGGAGTTGGGTTAGATTAATCCATATTATTTTCTAAAATTACTTTTTTTTTTAGTTAGGTTGCCTAATTCTTGTTTGTTTATTGGGTTTTGGGGCAAATATACTGCAATGGGCATACAGCTATGGTACCTAATTCAAAGTCCCCTTGTTCGTGTTATTTTACATGCAAACTGAAAAGTGAGCATTTGCACATAAAATAGGTAGTCACATCACGTTGATCACATCCAGAAACATTGCATTGGAAAAAGAAATTCCCCAAAATTATAAAACACCTTAAGCACAAATTTACCATCTTAAAACTTATCCTAGTGTAACATTTCAAGTTGGGAAAAGAATTGAAATTAATTATCCTCAAACAATGCACAAACATTTCTAAAAATGTGCAAATTAAAATAGAATCATCCAAGCGTAGCCTTATCTCCTTTGCTTGATGGTAAAAAAACATGGAATGGATTTATTTTGTATCTAAACTGAACATCATCTTAGTCACTTCAAGAAGTATGCATCATCAACAAATTGTCTTCTTGAAATGCCTTATCTGAATAAGAATAAAAGTATCTGAAATACTTTGTCATGTTTCTCTCTAACCCTAAAAGGAGTTTGAAGTGCATACAATTATCATGGTGGATACCGGTGTTGTGTGACCACTAGCAGGTCAATCAAAATGTTGCTGTTGCATAGCATTGCTTCTTTTGGTTGGTGTTGTGCTAGCAATACTAAAGTGCATAAGCTTCAAGCTCTGGCATAACAACATATTTCAGAGAATGTAGACATAAAACATAAATAGACCAGTGGAACTATGAGACACAAGTGCCCTTTGTGGGTGAATCAGATATTCCAAACATCAATCATTCAAAAAGGCTTCCACATTTGCATGATGCCAGGCATAGGTGGAAATTCTGATGTCATCAGGGGTCAGAACCTACTGGTTTTACGCCTTGCTAAAGCTAATTTGCTATTTCAATATTACATCCATGTGCAGTTCTGTCAATAATAGCAATCATTCAACACTTCACTTTCCTCACCTGTTTAGGTGAGGAAAGTGAAGCTGTTCCTCACCTGTTTAGCAGAGCAATGCAATGCTTGCAGCTTTCTGAGAGACCAGCTTTGCAGGAGCACTGTACCCAGAATCTTCCACACTCAACCACAGCATGTAGCTCATGGGGCTTCTCGCGTAGGTGGCTGGATTTTACGCAGAGCGCCTGCACTGTAACCTTGCCAGGTTCTTTCCCAATCGTACCACAAGAAATTATGTGCCCTGCATCTAGTACGGCTTCCCCCTCAATGGCACAACGTTTTTTATCGCCGATATACTCAGATATTTGCACAATTGATACTTTAGGTGCAGTAGGATCCATCTCCTTTACCCTGAAGCAAGCTCCAGACAGTATCACTCAAACACCGTACGCGAATTGTTTATCTCCGTTGTGGCCGCCATCTGAAAATTTTTGTCCTGCCATCTGGTGGCAGGTTGAACGGTCAATAGCTGAATACTGATGCCATAAAATATCAATTAAGTTTGTTTGCCCGAGTGCAATACCACATATGCCTTACTAAGCCTGCCAGATATGATATGCTGTCAAGCTCAGGTATGTTGGCTAGTGTAGCTTAAGTGTGCATCAACTGCGTAAGTCATAGAGCGCCCGTAATTTCAAGGGCATATGCAGCGAGGTTGGCAAGATGCTGACATACTTATATTTATACCATGTGGAAATACATTTGGTATGAAGACACACCCACCTTGAACAGACTATGACTGGCTTGTGACTGGATTCAGAGGTTCTCTTAATCCCAGAGATACTTATCTTTTTCACTGAAATCTTGCCGCACAACTGCACCGATCCGCACGCCGCCGCATCCCAAACAAAAATGGCCGACAGTTCGCATTTGTTTCGTTAAGCAGCGCTAGGGTGCTAATGTTCCCGCCATTTTTCCTCGCTGCTCATTTTAACTACCCAGGTGCTAACTGTGAGCAGCTATGGAACGTTCAAACTCCCGCAAAAAAAAACTAACTGTAATAGTGCTAGATATAAGCAGCTGAATTAGTCTGGACTGCTTGACATAATAGCCATGGCTGCTAGGATCAAGCATCCTCATTCTTGCAGTCTAGCATCTTCAGGCTAGAATTAGCCCCTTTCCAGCCGAATAGTACATATGGTGCTTGTCATTGCTTGAATGGTGCTTGTTACTAGCATCCCTAGCGAACAGCGTTGGTGGAAGCAGCCATTTAGCATGCGATTAGCAGCAAAAGTGCTAATCTTTTTTTTACAGTGTGAATTCGAAGTTACTAACGTCTGGCAAGCGTATTCAGGGGACGACAAATGCTACTCTGCGCTATTTAAGGTAGACATTCTAATTATCACGGCCCATACAAAATGGTTAACTGATTGCATGAGTTGGCTTAGATGTTCTACTGGCTGCATGATGCATGCGAGCAGCAAAATTTCAAGCTCAATAAACCATACACTTTACATATTGTTCAGCGCCTTGCCAATAGACATATGTGTATCGACCTTAAACCAGTCAACCACATCGGCAATTGAATAAGCCGACCATCCTCTGGCGTCAGTTCCCGGCAGCCCAGTCCCAAGCCGGCGTGGGAAGACCACGCATCAGCTACCCCTCCCCTCCCCGACGACCGCACGATGCAGTGCCTCACCCTCACCGTACCCAGTGACATGTGCACGCTGCAGCCTTCATTTTATATGTAACAATATCTACCTACTCGTCAAATACATACAATGTATGATCCGTGTGTGAATTGTGTATGTGTCAACTGCGGCTGCGGTTGTATTGCATGTTTGCTTTCCTCAGGTGGTGTAAGGAACCGGGTTTTCTGAGGGTCGATGATGCTGTCATTGTGTATAATGGAGGCTTTTTGGTCCTAAGTTCTATTGGTTCGGTGGTTTTGAGCTCTGCTATATCTTTGCAGACTTGCAGAGTTGATATGCTGAGTGTTTTAGAGTCCAAAGTGCTGCTCCCGTGAGTGATTGTGAAGTATTCGCCAAATGAGATATTAGCGGTTGTATTTTTAGCGTCTCTAAGTGCTCATTAAATCTGTCCTTGACAATGTTTTTTGTTTACCCTATATACGTCATGTCCCATGGTACGCATAGTTGGCATGTTATAAGACAGGCGCTGTTCCGTGTGTGGCATCTGCTTTGAAGTCATGCGAGACAACGATGACACTTTTTTTCTCCCAGCAGGACATGGGTGTTAGTTGAGTGCGGACTTGGTCAAAGTTTCTGAAAGTGTTTTGTCACTCTGCAATGTCTCACGTATTGATAGTTTTAAGGTTTTGATTGCCGCTGTTATTTGTTAATGAACTTAACATCTATGTAGGGGAGGCTGACGAAAGTTGCGTTGTCTTTGGGGTCTGAACGTTGCGTTTGTGTATGTGTACTTCTCATAGGGTGTGCTACATGAAACATTGCTCTTTTGATCATGCGAGGTGGTTTGCCAGAAACAAAGTGCCGATTTTTTTCATGCCTCGATTCTAGGCATTAGCATTAGATCCGAGACGCTTCGATCCCAATGTCTGTTCATACAAAACTGCTCTTTTTGTTTGGATGGGGTGTGCCGAGAAAGATGGAAGGATTATGGGCGCCGCCATCGGTTTTATGTATAGCTCGGTCGTGTAAGAATCATCCTTGTTGATGGTCAGAAGTGTTTCAGGAAAGGTACTTGTTGTTTACTAGAATGGTCACTGCGCTCCATGGATAATTTTATAGAGGGACGGAAGTTGTTGAGAAAATTGAAGTAATCGTCGAGTGCTTTTGATCCGTGTGTCCAAATACCCAGGAAAGTATCAATGTAGTGCATATATGTTATGGGCTGGTGTTTATTTGACGTCAGGAGGAGTGTCTCAACTGCGTTCAAGAATATGATGGCCAGTGGTGGAGCAATCCGACTCCCCATAGATGCATCATGCACACACATACGGATCATACACTTTCAGGTGGTCTTATGTCTCTCCTCCGTCTCTTCAGATGTCCACCAATCAGAGAGAAGTCGAGGAAACAACTCCAGCTGTCATCCCTGAAGAATGACTGTTCGCTCTTCCCCAGACTGTACATTGCTTCCCAGATACATAATGTTAATCTGCACGAGTTCTTTCGGCATGCAGACTAGGCCTGTCCAGCGACTCTGTCTCAGATGGATGGCCTGAGAACTGGCACCAAGTCTAGCCAGATGTACTGCTTGAAAGACCTTGTTCCAGCGAAAGAGGATCTCCCCATCCCCACAGTGCAGGTCAACATACCGGATGGTGCTGCCATCGCCAGCATGCTGCCACCAGGGACTGCAGACATTCTGCGACAATGTCACTGATGGCTTTATGCCATACATCACATCTGAGCTTCAGCATGTAGAAGATTAGACATTATCTGGGATGTGTACTCGTCAGAAAGCTTGAAGGTGGATACCCGTTGCAAAAGGGGAAAGGGAGTTAGAAGTTGAGATATCAAGTGCAGTTCCTGGACATTGGCAAGATTTTCTCCGTATCGATGACAAGACAGAGCTGTTCTCATTCATAGCTTCAAATATAACAGGTATCGACACCAGCAAACAGGTAATCATCATACAGGGCATGAATCGCCAGAATGTGTCAGGTCTGGCTCCATGCACTCATGAGGGGCCGACACTCGCATCCTCCTGCACCTAGAGGATGTCATACAACAGGGGTGCGGCAAAGTGCCAATACGCACAGTTGATACAGGACCATAGCATCAGTCCCTCGCCTCAACCTCTCTGAACTGTGGATTGCCTTTGGTGCTGGGAAGAGCTTCAGATCCGTCGCTGCTCATGAGATAGCCAAAGCTCTTAATCCTGACCGATGTGTTGCCATGCCAATGTATCATGCCTTTACTGGGCGTGATACGGTGTCCTATTTTGGAGGCATGGCCATGAAGACTGCATGGGACAACCGGAACATCTATGGATATGTCACTTCAGCATCCTGCGCTTCAGGTACTCAGCCAGAACCAAACGCCATAGAGTGGCTAGAACAACTGGAGCGAGCGATTTGTGTTCTTGCTGTGCGATCGCACCAATACAGAGGAGGGTGTCGACCAGACAAGGAAGGAGCTATTCACCAAGAAAGGTAGAGCAAATGATGGTCTGCCTCATGCACAAGCTGCACTCATCCAGCACATCAGGATAGCTTCCTATCAGACTGGTAACTGCTGGGCCCAGATAATGATCGCTGCTCCAGAGCTTCCATCTCCAAGTGAATGGGACTGGAACGAAAAGACTGATGGTGGACGCGGTTAGTGCTAGACACACTACCAGAAGCGACGGAAGTTTGCAGGGAACTCTTGAGATGTGGCTGCAACACGGAGAAGGCACGTGACGAGCATGGCAACTGACCCGAGTCGATCTTCAGTTGGGTAACTGCGTGGTGGCATTGACAGCACGTTAAACATTGTATTCAAATTATGTCGTTGAACAGAAATGGTTCGATAAAATGGCGGTGTCATGGCATATGTAATAATATCTGCTTAGCAAAGGCACTGATCACAAATTGTAATCAATGCAGACGTTCGATTAAAAGTACAAAACACCGAATTACAACGGAGACTACAATTGAATTGCTGTTATTGTCCACTGATGTGCACGTCCAGGCTGAAATTTAAGAACCCCGAAGATAATTAGATGAATTTAGGCAAATTGCAGAGTGTATATTTCTTAATACTATTTATGGTGCAAGCAGTCAAAAGGGCATAGGAAAGTCGATGGTGTGCGATGTACTCTATAGACGTCATAGTTGAGCTATGCAATCATTGGGGCATGCACAGTGGCGTACCTAAGGGAGGGAGCATTGGAGCAGTCCCCCCTCTCCATGATAGGTTGTGGGCCCCAACAATTGCGCCTTGGTGCGGAAAAATAGCGTCACGCTCCATAAAAATCATGTTGGTGTCCCCTACAATCGCAAAGGGACCCACACAAATCAATGGGTCCGCCAAAAAGTCGCGCAGGAGTTCCAGAAAAAGAGTCTGGGGCCTCTCAAAATCCCACCAAGGCCCCTAACAATCACATTGAAGACCTCAAAAATCGTCCCTGGACCTTAAACATGAAGATGATAGCCCCAAAATGTGGGACCGAACTCGCGAAGATACTGTTGGAAGTGGCGCCGGGACACCGATAAGTCACGCCAGTGCCCCATGAAATTAGCCAAGGCTTGAATATGTGTGATTAGGACTCTGAACCTCGCTGAGGGCCAAAAAGTTTCTCCGTGGCCCCGAAAATGACGCTGGACCCGAAAAAGACTGTTCGGGCCATCTAAATCACACTGGGTCCAAAAACGCCGGGCCGTGACCTCTGATAATCGCACTGGGGGCACAAAAAGTTGGATCGGGCCCCTGAAAACCACGCTGGGAGGAGAAAACGTCGCACTGTGGTCCTTGAAAATCACGATGGGGACCGCTCACATGCCAACAAGCTTGCACCGAACCAGACAATGTGTGCCGGGAGAGCCAAATTAATACTGGGACCCAGATACGTACAACGCGATTTGAGAACTAGCGCCAAATCCCCCCTCAAAAACATATCGTGCTTTGGCGCGCTTTGGACCAAAAATTATTGTCAATAGTCATTAAATCCTGGTCGGGTCATCAGCAAATTCCCCTCAGGGCTCCCGAAAGATTGCGTCGGCGGTCCCAGATAAGCACAGCATGGCCCCAAGATCGCATCGAAACCCGACAAAGAACAAGCCGGATCCCTTCAAAAAAGGGACTCCGAAAAATGAATGTCCTTGCCAGGAAAATTGCTCCTTAGCTCAAACATATCACCAGATGCCTTAACATATCGCATATAGCACCTAAAAACGCACCGGAGGTAAAACAAAATGACGCCGTGTGAGTCCCCCCCCCCTACAAACAAAAATGTGTCGCCGGTGGCCCGAAAAATCATGCCGTGGCTCGGACTTTGCATAATTCAGGAAAAGTCAACGAAAATATGTCAAGCCTAGAGAACTGGCGTCGGATTCCCCCTGAACCATGCGCCTGGACCTGAAATGTCGCAGGGGGACTCCAGGACTGGAGCCCCCAACATCGTCTTGGGATCCCACAAAATGTGAGCGAGGAACCCCAAATAAGCACAGTGGGATCCTAAGATCATAACTGGAGAACAAAAATGCATCTCGCCCTCCAAAGCGTACCGACTCTGGTAAAAAGTGGCGGGGCCTTCAGAACCATATATTAAAATAAAAATACACGAACGCTATTCATTTATGTCAGCCTGCCAATATTTGTCTGCCAGATAACGAATAAAGAATGTTCAGCTAGCGATCACCCGTCTTTTCTGCTTTTAATCCTTTCCATTTATGCTTCCCCACACACATGCACTTAGCGGAAGTTGAAGAAATTTTGATTGAACAGCAATAGTAATGGTTTCACTCGCACCAGGGAGATAAACCTAGTATAAAAATAACACATCAGACGTGAAAAGAGTTCCAAATCCAGCAAGAAGGGTGAAGTTGAAAGTACTCATATTGTGATGATAGTCCTCTTTCAGTATCACATGCTGCTGTTAGTCGCCTACCCCCATCTCCCTTAACGGCGAAAGTCGTGTGTTCGCTATTGAAATTATCGGGTTATCTATCCAAAAGTGCTCAATCGCGGTATTTTGCGAGATTCCTGGGTGCCACCCTGCTGTTGACTCTGGCCCTTCCACTTTTTGAGACGTTCCTACGCCTATGATGACTTGCAGCATATTTAGTTGTAATTAAAGAATAATAGAGCAGGTCTCCACATCAGCTATTGTGTACAGATGCACTACCTACATAAGGAGTGGCATAAGATTAAGAAGCAAATAATTCTGAGGTGTTTTGATAAACATGACCCAGGTGGTCCCTATTTAGGAATCGTAAGCATGTGCCAAGATTACAATAATCTTATATATTACCTCAAGATTTCAATTCGTGGCATTTCCAACCGGTATACGGTCAGCAAAACTACTGTTGTCAGATATGCGATACAAATAAGTAAGATTTCCCACCCCTGCAATTGATTGAATATATCATATCAAAGACCATATAACCGATGGCGGCAACCTTGAAAATGTTCGCGATTTTTGTCAAAGGTCGAATCTGAAATGGCCATATAGCAAAACAAAAAATCATCATTCAGACGTAGCCTAGCTGTGCGCAAAATTTCATGCCGGTATCATCTAACCCACGATACTTTCATATATTGACAGTACCACTATGTCGAGAAGGGTAAATTCCCGCACTCTCTATGACTCTTGGCCGGACCCTGGAATTCGAGGAAAAGATGCAGGGCTATAACCTGGCGTTGCAAAGCTGTACTTTGTCCCCAGAGACTCAAAGCATCAATCAAATTATTACAACTTGTGCCCTGCACTTATGAGGTTCCACTGCAATACATGCGGCTTCGGAGTTACCGTGTCGCAGGCGACACGTACCATGCAATCCCGGGTGAAAACTTTGGAACATGTGACTGTGTTACGATGAAAGATATCGTAAGCATACGACCTTGCTCAATATCTACACATGTGCACTGCACCATGCAAGACAAGATGGCCTTGCTACTTCGATTCTGCTATTGATACTTGCTAATAGTGCTTGCTACGATAACATTATCGCTGTGCTTAGTTCCCAGTTAGTGTCAGATGTGCTCTGCTACAGATGAAGTAGAACACGATGAGATGTGTCCCAGAACCAAGTAATCGCTAGATCTTAGTGGTGACAAGTGGTAATTATCTACTCCACTAATGCCATGTTTACTCGTGATACAATATTGCTCGTCAGATTTACCTTCTCCCCAGTATCCTGAAATCCTAATGTGCAAGCCATCGCCTGTTTCATCCTCCTACGAACAGACTTCTTGAATTGATTTCTATGAAGCTTCATAACATGTGATGAATGTTGTGAACGTATTAGTTCCACCATATAGTGCAAATATTAGTTTCACCTGCTTATTAATATGTTGCGTGATTATTGGCATTGTGATTGTCACATGTCTTGCCGTAGAAAATACTTGCAGTGAACTGGTGTTGGCCCCCCGCTGACGAATGCATCCTTGTTGCAGTTGGCTAAAGCGACGACCGCCGACCGAGTCCGGCCTACCATTATGTGCCCATTCTGCGCCATTCTGTGGCCGAGCTGTGCACGCCGTGGCGAGCCGCTGTGTTCGAGTCGTCCACAGCCGGTGTGCGGCGGTAGCGGTGTGACAGTGGCGGCTGTCGCAGTGTCAACAGACAGCTGACACCTCTCCGACTCTTCACTTATCGCCACTAAGATCCAGCCACTGCTTGGTTTCTTGGACACATCATCATTTTGTTCTTTACTTGTTGTCATTTTGTGCTAAGTGTTTTATTTTACGTGATAAAGTGATCTCAGGAATACAGGAGAAAGTGTCTGAAGTGAAGAGTGTATGTGTTTTCATCAGTTGTTTTGGTAAAGTGTCTTCTCAGCGTGACAAAAACAACCGAGGTGTGCGCCATTACTGTCATCGCACTGCAATGCTTACCTTATTGCTTCTCTTTAATATTCGGCTGCTGATGTCGGTCACCGGACCTCTCGTGTGCCGCCGAATAGTCGTCCATCCAGCACGTCTCAACTCGTGTTCTAGATAGCTGTGTTCATCTTGATTGATAGGTAGCTCGTGTAACAGTTCTACTACTTCAAAGGCAGACAGGACTACAGCATGACGAAATATGGTATCTGCGCTTGAAGACCAGACTAAACTGAAACCGTACATTCTGATAGATTCTTATCCATGTAGTTCTGACACCGGGAAGCCCAGTAACCGTAATTTATGACCTGTTTTCGAAATGGTACTTAGGCATCGTCTGAACATAACTCCGATCAGATCTTGATCATTGTATTCAAGAGTGCGATGCATAAATAGACGTATCTGTGTGAAATATTTGTACGTATATTAAAACAATGTTCACGTTCCTATTTTAGTGACATATGCATTATATTTCGACACATGTGTACAATCATAGGCACATGTTTGAAGACAACCTTGCATACATTAAAGTCTATAAAGCTCTCACGTCGAAACGCGATGCCAGGCACAAATTATGTTTGCCCATAGCCTTCCCTTCCTGAAGCTGTCTATCCGTCGCTGTCGCTGATAACCCACACCTTACTGATAATCACACCGGGGAAACATCCTTGGTCGTCCGAGTCCAATCAGCAGTACACTGGGTTTCGGGGAAGCTTTGGACATCAAGACTGGCTAATGACAGATGGAAATTATGAGATTTGACCTGGGTTTCAGGCTAGAGATAAGGTACAGAGAGACATGATCGGTGACCAATGGACTGGCGCGTTTCCGAAGGCCCGGTGTGTTTATTTACTGTCTCGGCGTACTTTTTATGATGATGTCACTTTGCGGGCCCCGAGGTTCTTTGGGTCATGACGTCTGCAGCTCCTGTGCGGTTTGAGGGCCCGGGTGCGTTTTAGCCCCGGTGTGTTTGGGCTCCTAGTACGCTAATATAAGGCTCCAGCGCAACTGCATCAGCTCTATCCAGCGCTGTAGCTCTATACTGCAACTGTGTAACTTTTCTCCTGGACTCGCTGCGTTTTGGAGGATCTCGGGATTTTGTCGGGTTTCCGGTGACTGAGGGCACTACTATGATTATTTATAGCCCCCGACGGGATACTTGGTGTCCTCAACAAACATTTGTGCTGCCCCAGTTCGACTTTTGTGACATATTTTGAATACATTTCATGGCATGTTTTAATAGAAGAACCATGGCGGTGAGGATTGGTACGATGAATTTAATTCTATTTTTGGTCTAGGGTTACATGCGAATACAGGAGGTGCACAGTAATTTCTTGGATTCCCAGTAATTTTTTAGATTATTTTATATTTTCCGAGGAAATGTCATCGTGTAATGGTAATGGTAAATATTGTATCAAGGGAGAAATTTATCAAGAATCATACAATAGCTGAATGTCAGTCCATCTAATCCCAAAGTAAAGGATGGATCGATTAATTATTATGGAGGCACATGTCCAGAAGGGAACCACTTAACCTTTCAAGGGGACCTACGGTGGAAAAAAAAATTGATGGGTACACGCGAGCATTTCCGCAGGGGCGCATTTTCCTCATGGAGTGGCGCCCCTGGCTAGAATATTTGAGGCAGGGGTGCAGTCGGGTCTTCCTAGAGGAGCGCCTTCCTTCAAAGGGGAGGGGTACCCCTCGTATAGGGCCTTCTCCTATAGGGGCATATCTGATTCTAGGACAAGTGTACGTATGGCAGATGTACGTAAGCAAATGCACGTAAGCTCAGATGTATATATGGCAATTGTACGTAAGCGCAGATTCACGTATGGCAAATGTACGTATGCGGAAGTGTACGTAAGTGCAAAAGTACGTATGCGCAAACGTGCGTAAGCGCAAATGTAAGTTGTATCCGTGCCTGCAGATAATCGCATTTGAACCACAAACAATCGCTCTGGTCCAATATTCCGGTCACGCCCCCCAAATTTTCCTCCCAGTCAGTGCCCCTCGTTTTACGCCCACAGGTAAGGCTCGACTCATGATGACGGGAGGTCACGGTTCACAATGCTACCATTAATGGGATGCAATAGGTGTGGTCCAACAACGGCAAAAGCACCTTGAGCATGGTGATTCTGATGCTCTTAGCACCGCACGCGCGTGACGATCCGCCAACAACGCCGACTCACAACGAGCGCTTGTTCAATGGCATCATCCTGCTATCTAGCGAGAAATTTGTTACCTATGCTTCAGCGTTCAATCTGATGACATTCATTCCTGATTCAATGCCGTAATACCAAGACCGTGCTGCTACCTAGCGATAGAAGACTGAACTTATGCTTCTTGGACATCACGATTGAAAGTAGATCTTCTGAACAATCCAGTCCCGAAAGTAAATACTCTGAACATACCGGACAAAGAGTAGATCCTCTGAACATTCAGACCCGGGAATAGATCTTGTGAACACTTCCATCCTCCGAGTAGATCCTCTGAACATTTCCAGGAGTAGATCTTTTGAACATTTCCAGCAGTAGATCTTCTGAACAACTAAGGCCTATTTGTTGATCCTCTGAACAATCCAGTCCCGAGAGTAGGTCTTGTGAAAAAATTACATTGAAAGAAGATCCTGTGAACACTTTCGTCTTCGAGTAGATCCTCTGAAAAATGCAGTCCTGGGAGTAGATCTTGTGAACATTTCCTCCTACAAGTAGGTCTTGTGAACATAGACCTTCTGAAATTAGGTCTTCTGAAAACATATCTTCTGAACGTAGATCTACTGAAAATAGATATTCTGAAAGTAGGTCTTATGAGCCTCACACGATGAGGGATATATGGTGGATGTAACTTTCTTCGATTTTTCAAAGGCGTTTGATGTTAATCATTTCCTACTACTGAGAAAATTGAGAGCTTTGGGGATCTCAGAGACAATCCTCACCTGGATTAAACATTTTCTGTGTGGGAGGAAAATGCAAGTGCTTGTCTCTGGGTCTTCAAGCAAACCTAGGGATGTTCTGAGTGGAGTACCTCAAGGCTCTATGGTAGGTCCTTAATAACCACAATGGCAACAGTTCCCGGTGCGAACCAGGATCTCCAGTTTTAAACTCCACAGACAAATTTGTCAGACTCGACTGTACAACGGCGAAGAATCCCTCGACAACATCTGATAATGGCTTTGGATGCGTTCCTCTAAGCATTCGGTAAGGATGCAACAGAGTCGATAATTATTTGCCTAGCGGAGAAGGTATGAACTATTCTGTGAAGTTCTTGATTATCGGCTCTTGGACGTGCCGTTTTTGGACGTTCGGTCTTTGGACTTTATTATCGTTGGATATTCGGTTTTTGGACGTTATGATTCTTGGACGTTTGGTTTTTGGACGTTATGATCCTTGGACTCTACGATTCTTGGATGTTCTTTAATTGGACTTTTCGTTTTTGGATGTTATTTTTTTGGACGTTCGGAATCACCCCCCCCAGCTTTTGTTTGTCAAAACTCGGCGACGAAAAACAATGTGCGGTCGGGTCTGCCGACCCACGTTTCTGCCTGGATTCTATCGCGTGTCAACAGACCTTAAAGCCGGCCGCGATTCCGTGTTTTTACTTACCCTCCACTAGGTGGGCTTATATGAAAACAGCTGTTGGTTTCCAATCCAAGCGTACAGGATCCATTCATCATCCATGCAGAGGCTTGCAATCCTGGCACATTTTGGGAATCTGATTCACTGACATTAAAATCTGGTATATTTCTGGCATATGTCTGGTACGGTCGCCAAAGCAAAACGGCACCACTACATTCTATTACCAAGAAACACTGGCAATTAGTTTACTCGATCCGCAGTACTGGGTAGGTGGGCAGGGCTTTCGGGGTTGCCGTTTTATGGTTTCCAGGTAGGTGTTGTGATTCCGCCCTCGACTTTATGGCAGCTGTTACGTCGGTTTGCAACAAAGGCAGAGACGTCGACGTGCGACAACGGTAGATGCGTGGGTGTGGTAAGGACTAAGGTAAGGCGGAAATACTAAAAGCTTATGAGTACCAGAGCCAGTGTCCTAAAATTATTTCACCATTAACTGTGAGGATGAAGAAAGAAGTTGCTTGGGAATAGTGAAAGATTGGAAGAAAATAAAGGATCGTCACTTAAGGATTAAAAAATTGGAATGCCTTTCACTTCAGTCACATGCATTTTACATTATTTAGCAGTTGTGTGTATAATGACTGCCCACACATGTCGCAAAATGGTAAAAACCCAAGGCAACGATGAAATAGCACAATTCAATTAACTGTGAATTTCCAGGCCACATGGTCAATTATTTTACACTGACCAGAGCCCATCTGGGTTGAGCCTGTGAAGGGTAGCAATCTGCCTGTATCTAAACATAAAAAGTGGACCATCTACTACCTACCAATAGCCTGACCAGGGACGTGAGTTCTGGAGAAATTATTAACCCCATTTTGTTGTGGTAAATTTGAATTCTTATATAATTTTGTGTACCTTTGCAGCAAAGGGGATTAAGAGGCTTTAGCCCTATGCACCCTGGCCCTCAATTCAAAATTACCTAACCTAACTGGCAAAACCTCCTTCTAAAAACAACAAATTCCCACAGGTTAGAGTCTCACAACCTTCAGAATTTTGGTATACATATTATGAACAAGGTGAAGGGCTGGCAGCAAACACTATATGACAGCAGTCAGTTGCAAGGCAAAACAATCCAAGTATTAAGGATGACATAAAAATTGTTACAGACCAAAAAAATACTTGTTACTCAATAATAAACATGAGTTCCTGATACTGTAGCCTTACCTAACTTCTCCTGGCCCTCTTTCTTATTTATCTGTTTGAAGCCTATGCTGGCTAGTACTATTTGAAGTGTTCACAGGACAAGTTTTGCACATGTTTTTTTTTGTACACAAAGGAAGCAAATACCCTGATGAGATGTCATGGCCCTGATGGCCCATGACATCAAGCCAAATGGACTCCACAGACACATTTTTATCCCTACCTTCTACTTTTTGAGAACTGAATCAGCTATTCACATAGGCGATTGCAGGTTGTAGATAACTGCCCAATTGCCAGTGAATAAATATTGTTGATATAAAGTGATAGCAGAAATTTTGTGTGGGATTGAAGCCACACAAAATTGGCCTCTGCTGTACTCATGGCCACTGGATTTGGTGCACAACTGGCTGTACTACTGGAGCTACGAGGACAAGCTAGGACTGCTCAAGGGCAAGTTGCTGCTGGTGCAATCTGATGTCATTGCCAAGGAAGACTGGACTGGACTGAACTAGACACCTGTACCACTTGTAGCCTGGTTGGTAAACCCAAATTTCCTGTGTAAACATGTCCAGAGGTCAGAGGGGACATGGATGAGGAGGTGGTGCCCATGGTGCAGCTCAGTCATCCCAGAGTAGTAGTGCTGACCATACTACTAATGCTGGAACAACCTATGCAAATGTGGTGACAGGTGGTAGTGATCCTGCTGGCACAAAGTGCTCTACCTCTGATGTCACAGTTGCTCTGGATGAGAGGGATGTGACAGGTGTAGCTGCTGGTTTCACCCTTCAACAATGTGCCTTGGTTTAGCTGAGGCAGTGGTCCAGGCAATTGTTGAACATGGAGGTGATGGCATTGCATTTATATGCACTGACTGGCAAGCTTCCGGTTTCTCAGGAAGGAATGGCATAAGTCCTGGAGCATTTTGGCAGCTGCAACAGTCTGTCAAAATGTTGTGTAAGGCTGTTGAGGCACTTACTGCACATGTACAGGCAGTGATGTCTGGGGGGGGTCTGGGGAGGCAACTCCAAACATCTCCAAACCCTGCCCTGAGAAGCTCAGAGTGGAAATTCCAGAGGAGTTGAGAGAGATGGAGGAGCAGAAGTAAAGAAGGGACTATAATTATATGTGGTTCTGGAGCTAGATCCCTGCCTGAAGTTCAACAAAAAGTAATGGTAGCAGCACAAAAAAATAATGGGTGCTTAGGTTGTCCTGTCAGATATAGTATGCATTAGTCAGGAGAAGGATATTTATAGGGCAAAAATAGTGGGTAGTGATATACAAAAACTGCTTCTTGAAGAGGCCAGAGAAATGGCAAAACATGAGGACTTAAAGTCCCTTTATATTCATAGGGACCTAACATACTCTCAATGGCAAGAGTTCTACAGATGTGGGCATGCTAGGATGAGGAAGCAAAAACCTTTAAACTAACCAGTAAGGCTCCATTGAATACTTTCCAGAAAGTTGTGTTTTTCTCCAAACATAGAATATCTTTAGTGAATCTTAATTGTATACAAAACAAAATTATGTATGCATCCTCTTTCTTCTCAGACAAAAAAATGACATACTGGCAGTTAATAAAACTTGGTTGTTGCCATCAGTTCCTAGTTTGTTTGTATATATAGGAGGTTATGAGATAGTGAGAACCGACACAATTGGTCCTACTCCCAAGCATGGTGTTTATCTTCATCTGAAGCATGGCATTAAGTTTGAATCAATCAAGGTCTCCACTCCCAATGTTCATGTTATTTTTCTGAAGGATTTCTGCCTTCACATAGTGTGTGTCTACTGCCCTCCATCAAACTCTGAGGGCCAGAACCAGGCACTTGTAACTTTTTTGACTGATTTTTGTGATGGCAAAGAAATAGTTATCTTGGGAGATTTTCATTTATCATCAGTGCATTGGTCTGATGGTGCTACTGACACAGTGAGCATTACTCCCACAGATAGGTCTTTCATTGACTGTTTTTAGATGCTTGGTCTATTTCAGTGGATTCAGGAGCCTACCTTTGTAATTTCCGGAAACACACTGAATTTAATTTTGACTTCTGAAATAGATAGGGTTGTGGTGGTATAAATATTGCCCCCTTTCCCAATGCCAACACTGTCATGTTTTAATTGACTATTATTTTCAGACAAGAAAATTAACTACATCTAGCAATACCATACTGAAAAGGTCTTGGCACAGAGGAAACTACAGAGCCATTAAGGAATGTCTGGCTGAATATGACTGGAGACTTGAGTTTCAGTATTTGGACACTAGTGGAAAGTACAATAGGTTCCTAGAAATATTATCAGCTCTTGTAAATTTGTATGTACCCATTGTTGTACCAAGGGGGCATCGTCTATGGCCAACCAGACCTTCTCAAAATTTACTAAGCAGGAGAAATGATGCATGGACAAAGTACAAACAGGACAGATACAAATTTGGGAGACAGTCTGCACAGGCAGATCGTTCACAGATCTTTCCAAGATTTATATAAACAGTATAGAAATTTTAGTATTCACTCCCACATTATGTATGAATTGTCATTAATTCACAAACTATCTTCCAAGGAATTTCACTCTTACATGCTACATCAGAAAATCGGCAAAGCATCCCTCATGCCATTGAGGGGGAAGTATGGAATCACAAGTGACTGCCAGGAAATGGCTGAAATATTTGCAGGGGCTTTTTCCTCAGTATATTGCACAAGTAGACTATAACAAAGCCAGCCCCACACCAAACCACTGAAACAGAGCTGCAGAGCATCAATATGTCTGAAGCTGATGTGCTCAAAATTTTTAGTGAGGTGGTTGGGTCCTCCAGCATGGGCTCTGATGGGGTCCACCCTCAATTAATTGTATCCTGCCATGAGGAGCCATTGTTCAGAATTTGTAGCTGATCCCTTTCTACTGGAAGTCTTCCTGACAGTTGGAAAACTTCACAAGTAATCCCAATCTTTAACAAGGGCTCAAGGCATGATCCACTAAATTATTGCCCAGTGAGTCTTACTTCTGTCCCATGCAAAATTCTTGTACGTATAAGTATTGAGAAGCTCACAGAATATTTGGAGGTCCATTATTTGCTGGACCAAGGACAATTTGGCTTCTGGCATGGATATTCTGTAGAGGATCAGTTACTTCTAATGTGTGAGCCTGTCTCTACCTGGCTGGATGGTGGATGTCACTTTCTTTGATTTCTCAAAAGCATTTGATGTTGTTAATCATTTCCTACTACTGACAAAATTGAGAGCTTTAGGGATCTCAGAGACAATCCTCACCTGGATTAAAAATGTTGTCTGTGAGAGGAAAATGCAAGTGCTTGTCTCTGGGTCTCCAAGCAAACCTAAGGATGTTCTGAGTGAAGTACCTCAAGGCTCTGTGCTAGGTCTTGTGTTATTTCTGATCTATGTGAACTATGTACCTCATGATATTCAGTCTCAATTCAAGGTTTTTGCAGATGACTGAAAATATACATGAAACTTGAGTACAAATCTGTCTCAGACCTACTGGCTGGCATTTCACAGGGCCAAAGAGATATGATCCACTGGTTGGTACTACCAAGTCATGGGGGCTAGCAATGAATGCCAAGAAATGTGCAGTTTTGAAACTACACAGTGACTCATATGACTCTAAAAATTTTGGTCCTTACTCAAACTATTATCTGAATGGATTTCATGTGAGCTTTGTTGAGGTCCATACTGACTTGGGCATCGCAGTAGATACAAACTTGTGATTTCATCAACATGTTGACAGAATAATACAGAAAGCTGGGAGGCTGGCCAGCAACCTGCTAAGTTCTACTTTATGCCGCTCTCCTGCATTTATTAAAACATTATACATTACTCATGTCAGGCCACTTTTGGAGTTTTCATCATGTGTTTGGAACACAGGTTGCATTGGGGATTTAAAGCATCTAGAATCGGTACAGAGAAGGCGGACAAGAAACAGAGGGGATGAATGGTCTGGATCATGGAGCCTAATTACGGAAACTAGATTTGTACTCAGTTAAAGGTGGATTAATTTGAGCAGACATGACCAAATGCTAGAAGATTTTTTCACTGTCATTCTGCCATTAAGATCACCACAGCAGAACAAGGTTAAGGCAGACTTTCTTCACCAACAGGGTAGTAGAACACTTGAACCAGCTGCCAGAAAAATTGTCAGTAGCACCACATTGAACATCTTTAAAAACGGCATAGACAATCATTATACGAATAGCGGGCTTGCTTTTCAGTATTACAGGGAGGGCTGATTGACAGATTTGGTGGGCAACTGGTTCAGTGTACAGAGTGCAACCAAGAGGGGCCCTTGTGGCTCATAGTTGCACTGACCTTTTACGTTTTTATGTCCTTATGCCACCTGGAATTCACTGCCTGAAGATGTGGTAATCTTGACAGACCTAGGGACATTTAAGCAGAACTGCATGCAAATATCTGCACGTTGTTTTACGAATATATTGAATAGGACTAACTATGGTAGTATACTAATCTAACTTGTAGAGTAGCTTTATTTCTCTATACTTCATCAGCCAGGTAAGAAATGGATTTGGTTTGATTAGGTACCTATATATTTTTAGGGTGGAAGATGTTTAAAAAGTTTGCTAGGCTTTTGTTTGTTTGTTTTTGTTTTGTTTTAAAAATATTTTCTGCATTAATTTGTTTTCTTTATTATCAGATTGTTAGGTTATTCTCTCACCTGGTTCTGTCACCTGGTTGGCTACCCAAATTCTCGAGCATCACTCACCCGGAGATGAATTCCGTGACCGATGAAGGGGAGCCCGTATCTGCAGGTATGCCAGGAAGGTTAAAATAATGGTTTTTCGTTAGGTGTGAGATGTCGAAACGAGCATGGTAGGATGTCGAAATTTGCCATGGAATTAGTATCATTTACTATGTTTTTTATGTCTTTCAGACTCAAATTTGAGGAATTGTATGTAATGTACTTACGACTGTACCTTCATGACTTGTTTCTGCATACATAATTTTGAAGAGCTATATTCGAGATGGGGATAATAACGCCTATGTTGTAAACTGGTAGTGTATGCCAGATCACGTTTTAGATACTATTACCTGAAATTGCGTTGCGAAATATTCGTGTATCAACATTTCTTATCGGAGCATGGACATAATGCTTAGAAACGAGATCCTGTTGGAAAAGGGAACACAAATACTTCATAAGCACGCATCAAGGAGCAGGATGTCGTTACCCCTCGGAGAGAGATGTCGATTGAGTGTTCGGAAAGTGGTATTTTCCACCCTATTTCATGAATAATTTATCACTGTACGCCAGTCCCCTAGACTAAAGATAAGTATGGTTATCAGATAGACAGGGCAAGACACAGGAACTGGACAGTGTACCCTAAGCAGAAATTGTATGCTTAGAGTAGCCACATCTCCTAATATGTTGTAGTCAGAAAATATTTCTCATGGAAGCTAAGAAAGATGAAGTATAGAGAAGTAAAGCTACTCTACATGTTAGATTAGTATATTACCATAGTTAGTCCTATTCAATATATTAGTACAATAATGTGCAGAGATTTGCATGCAGTACTGCTTTCAATGTCTCTAAGTCTGTTAAAATTACCACATCTTCAGGCAGTGAATTCCTGGTGGCACAGCATCTGAGGCTAAAAATGTCTTCTTGCAACCAACTGATGCTCGCCTGTGTGCCAATTTCAGGGAGTGGCCACGTGTGTTCATAAAGACATAAAGACATAAAGACATAAAAGATTAGTGCAACTCTGAGCCACAAGGGCCCTTCTTGGTTGCACTCTGTACACTGAACCAGTTGCCCACCAAATCTGCCAATCAGCCCTCCCTGTAATACTGAAAAGCAAGCCCTGTATTCTTATAATGATTGTCTATGCTGTTTTTAAAGATGTTCAATGTGCTGCTACTGACGATGTTTTCTGGCAGCTGGTTCCAGTGTTCCACTACCCTGTTGGTGAAGAAAGTTTGCCTTAACCTTGTTCTGCTGTGGTTAATTTTAATTTTGAATTTATGACCTCTAATTGCATCATTTCTGTTAAATTCAAACATTTCCCCAAGGTATCCCCTCTCCAGACCATTGACAAATTTAAAGACCTCGATGAGATCTCCTCTCAGCCTTCTATATCTAAGTGAAAACATATTCAATTTCTTCAATCTTTCCTCATATGCCAGGTTGCTTATGCCATTAACCATTTTTGTAGCCCTCTTTTGTACTCTCTCTAAAAGCCAACAATCTTTTTCATAGCTAGGAGACCAAGCTTGGATGCAGTATTCCAAATGTGGCCTGACGTATGCACAGTAAAGCTTCCTGATCACTTCCTCACTTCTGTATGATACATTCCTATTTATTGCCCCGAGCATTCTCAGTGCCTTCTTCCTGGCTTCCTTGGTCTGTTCTGATGCCCCCAATTTTGTGTTTAGAATAACACCTAAATCCTTCTCCTGTTGAGTCACTGATAGCACTTGGCCACCCATCAAGTATGGAGCCTTCATATGCTGCTTACCTACATGCATGATTTTGCACTTATCAAAGTTAAATTTCATTTGCCATTCTTCGGACCACTTCACAAGTTCGTCTAAGTTTTTTTGCAGCGAGATATGCTCATCCTGACCTGTTATTGCCCTAAAGACCTTCAAATCATCTGCAAATTTCAAAACTTTACTGCTTAGGCCACTTTCAATGTTATTTACAAATATAATGAACAGTAATGGCCCTAGTACTGACCCCTGGGGGACTCCACTAAGAACATTTTGCCATGATGACTTTGTACCATTTAGCATCACTCTTTGCTGTCTATCTGAAAGCCACAACTCTATCCATTTTAAGATGCTACCTGCAATACCATGGGACTGAAGCTGTATCATTAACCGTTTATGGGGTACCTTGTCAAAGGCCTTACTAAAGTCAAGATATGCTACATCAACCTGATTTCCCTGATCAAATTGTTCTGTGGCGAAGTTCAAAAAGTCCAAGAGGTTTGTGAGACACGATCGTCCTTTTCTAAATCCATGTTGAGTATCTTGAATCAATCTGCTACCTTCCAGATAACTAACTATTCTATCCTTGATAATTGATTCGAGTACCTTGCAGACTAGGGATGTGAGACTTATTGGCCTATAGTTTTCAACTTTCCCTCTTTCTCCTTTCTTGAAAATAGGAACTACATTTGCCCTTTTCCAATCGGTTGGAATTTCATTATGTGAAACTGATCTACAAAATATTATACTAAGTGGAAATGCCAGTTCCTTTTCAGTTTCCCGCAACACCCTAGCATAAATATCATCAGGTCCTGCTGCCTTATTTGGCTTTATTTTCCTGATATGATTGTAAACAACATCACTACCAATGAAATCAACATCATTTGTCAGATCCCATGTAACTGAACTATGGTGTACCGTCGGCAGATTGGTCATATCTCCCAATGTAAACACTGATTTGAACTGCTTGCTCAGCTCCTCAACCATCTCACTATCCTCACCCAATGTAGTCCCGTTTACTTCCAGTGGACCAATTGTGCTAGAAACTTTACTCAGCTTGTAGAAACTAAAGAACTTTTTACTGTCCCCATTACAGTTTCTAGCTAAATCCGATTCCTTTGCTCGCTTTGCTGCTCTGGTTTTTTGCTTCACAGTGTCTCTAGCTTTTCGATACGCCTTTAGATTAATGACATTTGAGCCTTCTTTAAAAACTCTAAATGCAGTTTTCTTAGCCCTAATTGCTTTTATCACGTCTGGTGTAAGCCATGCTGGCTTTCCTACCCTTCTTTTGCGTCTTTGCTTTTGGGGGACATGTCTAATCTGAGTTTCCTTTCAGTAAGATTTGAACTTTTCCCACATTTCACAGGCATTTAAATTGGAGAATTCTTCTTCCCATCTGATGGCACTTAATGCCGCTCTCATGCCGTTAAAGTCTGCTCTGTTGAAATTTGGAACCTTTACCAAATTATCCTTGATAATTTCCCCTACATGTGCCTTGAATCTAACTATGTTATGGTCACTTTTTCCCAGAGTTTCGCCTACAGTCAAGTCTTGAACCAAGTCACTTAAATCCGAGAATACAAGGTCCAAGAATGAACCATGCCTGGTAGGTTCCGATACAAACTGGTGTAAGAACAGGTCCTCTTCAAGGCATTTCCTGAACATTTTGCATGATGGGGAGCCAACACCAGCATTTTCATAACCTTTTAGATTAAAGTCACCGAGAATAAGGCACTTCCTCTTAAAGTTTCTACTGATTTCCTCATAAATCACCTTGTCAAGCTCCAGTTGCTGAGAATGTGGCAGGGTTCCTGATCGGTAGAAAGCTCCTATCCTAAGAGTATTGCTGTTGCCTTTTCCCACAGTGACATCAAGCCAAATGGACTCCACAGACACATTTTTATCCCCACCTGCTACTTTTTGAGAACTGAATAAGCTATTCACATAGAGCATTACACCACCCCCTTTCATTGCTGGACCCCTATTGCACGAAAACATATTGTATCCCTGGATCTCATAGTCCTGTAAGTTATCTCCAAAATATCTTTCACTGACCCATGCCTCCGTAATGCAAACAAAATCCGGTTCCTCCTCAGCAACATAACACTTGAACTCATCAAATTTGGAACGGATACTCTGAGCATTAAACATCATACACTTAACAAATGCTCCATAACCACCTTTGGCTTTTTCATATTGAGGAGTTCTTTTATCACTAGATGAACTATAACTCTGTCCTCTTGAGTTGCTGCTGTCCCTGTTTGCAGACTTTGAGGTTCTATTGCCTTGGCTGACACTATTGGAATATTCCTGAGTTGGCAATGCAATTTCATCCCTCCCCACCCCATTTCCTAGTTTCCCTGAAGGACATGCTCATATACTTTGCCTAACACATGGACCCCCTTCTCAGAAAAATGCAGGCCATCCCTCTGATAGAGGTCACACGATGCATAAAACCTGCTCCACTCGTCTACAAATGTAAAACCTAGCTCCTGGCAGAGCTTTCCTACCCTGGTGTTAGCTGCCAGTGCCCTAGAGCTCCACTCAGGGGAGGCTCTAGCCCTAGGCAAAATTCCTGTTACAAGCACTCTATTGGTACCCTTCAGGGTGGCCAGAAGGGCCCTGTACTCCCGCAGAAGCTCCTCGCTCCTAGTATGACCTATGTTATTTACCCTTACATGCACTATGACTGTGTTAAACTGGTGATCACTGGTGACCTGTGCCACCGCAGGTACCAGGTCCTTCACCTTGGCACCAGGCCTGGTGATGCACCTCCTGTCCCTCCTACCTTTACAAAATACCCGCTCTAAATGACGCACACGAGAGTCTCCTATGACCAGCACTGACTCCTTACTACTGCTATCCTGGGGGCAGTCATCCAATGCCTGGAACATATTTGTTGTTAATATGCCTGCCCGCTGGGCCTGTCGGCTACACTTCCTCCCGCTCCTACCATCTGCCACCTGCCACTCACTGACCCTTTCCTTAGGTTCGCGTCTCCAAATCCTCCACCCCCTGACCTCATGCCACTTCCCCTCCTGTGACCTACAAGAACTACCCCTCCTCTGTTCACTATTAACACTATTAACACTCCCCTCTTGAGAGATCCCAGCCACCTCCACAGTAGGGGAAACCTCAGCTACCTGGTGGCCTGCGACCACCTGGGCATATGATGTCCCTGCTACGGATTTACCCCTTGTTGCTTTATCTTGCCTACCCTGTGCAACAAGGGCAGCCTTGAGGTTGGAAACCTCTGCCTTAAGGGTCCTAATTTCTTCCTCTAGTGCCTGCATCGTGGTCGAAACCATCCTAAACGCTGCAGCTTATGCCTAGATTTAGATTCAAATTAACTTGCTAAATTAACTTGCTAAACAACCGACAAAAAAGCTAACTATCATTCACTATAAATCGCTACCTCCTATACTGTCAGTTAAATATCTGAGTGCCTCAAGAAAAGCAGAAACTATTAAACAATTGTTTGTTTTTTGTTTTGTTTTCTTTTTAAATAAATTAAATAACTAAACAAGATGTCTAATCTAATTGTCTTCCACACAAGTAGACAACTATATAAATATCCCTTTGATATCACTTATGGCTAGACAGAAAAATGAACAGTCACACAGCACTTATGAATACCCCCCAACTTACTACTAATTAAACTATCTTAAACTTCAACACCAAACACACTTGCTAAACAACCGACAAAAAAGCTAACTATCATTCACTATAAATCGCTACCTCCTATACTGTCAGTTAAATATCTGAGTGCCTCAAGAAAAGCAGAAACTATTAAACAATTGTTTGTTTTTTGTTTTGTTTTGTTTTTTAAAATAAATTAAATAACTAAACAAGATGTCTAATCTAATTGTCTTCCACACAAGTAGACAACTATATAAATATCCCTTTGATATCACTTATGGCTAGACAGAAAAATGAACAGTCACACAGCACTTATGAATACCCCCAACTTACTACTAATTAAACTATCTTGAAACTTCAACACCAAATACACTATGCACACCAAAAAAAGAAATAAAGTATGTTAGGATAGTATGAATGTTGTCTAATGTACTTATCAAATCTACACACTTGTAATATCTCCTACTACAGAAATCGAAGAGTCGAGAACACGCCGAAGCCACGAGGCCTCCCTTTGGCGCATACAAGATGGCGTCCTGCGGCGTCGCTAGGTTAATATAGTATAGTTTGCGTGCTACGAAAATGCTTATAAGATAAAACCTAATTAAATATAATAAGAGAAGTAATTGCTAAGCACCTATCCACAGCTTAGACTAGAGTACTGCCCTGTTCTGCAGCGACTTATCTGGAAACCTGGAGCTCGGGCGCGCGTCCTTCCACCTTGAGAGCTGGCGGCAAACTGTTCACTGAAGGTGCCAGCACAAACATGTCAGTGATCTTAAAGGCAGAATGGCCATGCAAAAATCTTCCAGCACTTGATCATGTCTGCTCGAATTAATATACCTTTAACTGAGTACAAATCTAGTTCCCATAATCGAGCTCCATAATCCAGACCATTCATCCCCTCTATGTTTCTTGTCCACCTTCTCTGTACCGATTTTAGACGCTTTAAATCCCCAATGTAACCTGAGTTCCAAACACATGATGAAAACTCCAAAAGTGGCCTGACATGAGTAATGTGTAGTGTTTTAATAAATTCAGGAGAGCGGCAAAAAGTAGAACATAGCAGGATGCTGGCCAGGGTCCCAGCTTTCTGTACTATTCTGTCAAGATGTTGATGAAATCGCAAGTTTGTATCTACTGTGATGCCCAAGTCAGTATGGACCTCAACAAAGCTCACATGAAATCCATGCAGATAATAATTTGAGTAAGGACCAAAATTTTTAGAGTCATATGAGCCACGGTGTACTTTCAGAACTGCACATTTCTTGGCATTCATTGCTAGCCCCCATGACTTGGCAGTACCAACCAGAGTATCTATATCATTTTTACCCTGTGAAATACCAACCAGCAGGTGTGAGACAGATTTGTACTTAAGTTTCATGTATATTTTTAGGTCATCTGCAAAAATCCTGAATTGAGACTGAATATCATGAGGTACGTAGTTCACATAGATCAGAAATAACACATGACCTAGCACAGAGCCCTGAGGAACTACACGCAGAACATCCCTTGGTTTGCTTGAAGAACCAGAGACAAGCACTTGCATTTCCCTCCCACAGAGAACATTTTTAATCCAGGTGAGGATTTGTTGAAGACATATGCAAATGTAATATACAATGTTATACATTATACTTGTATGTCACTTTCAGGCTTGAATTATGCCAAACCCACATCTGAAACTGAAGGCAATAGTATTGCTTGCATTTTAGTTGACACATTACTACTCTGAAATTGGCATTGGCCAATCTAGATAATTATTTTGCCAATATTATGCAATTTTTACTGTCCAGGATACAAATATCCTGTTAAGTGTAGTTGTCCATGTACATTCGCGAATTTGGTCACGCTGTGGCGCCTACTTCAGCTTCATGGTTTCCAGGAATATTAACCTAATTTCAACATTTAACCCTGTCACAAATAAGTCTTAACGATAATTTTCCCACACCTTGGCTGGCGGATGGGCTGCATTCCCGTGTCCCAATTGCTTCACTGATGAGATGACGAGACCACACAGGTTTCACGGCCATTGCTGACATGTTAGTGAAGGTTCAAAACCACCCCTGGCACACAAACCAGTGTTTGTGTGCCAGGGGAGGGTCGCTTCGCCCATACTTCAGATACGCCACATGCTCTTTCAGACTAATTCTCTCCAGACGTCCTGTGTAGTTTATGTAAGTAGCTCCACCTCCATGCTGTTTTATATAGTGCTACCCAATGACTTTTTTTTAAAGGAATGGAGCCCTTCACACTCACTAATTTCTCTCTTAGAGTGTGCGCCATAAATATCGAGTAACATTTCATGTGCCCTTAACACGCGCCCCGGAGGGGGGAGGGGGCGAAATCCGCCCACTCCTCCGTTTTTCGTAGATAACTTCTGATTTTACCCGCCGATATACGACATTGTTTGTGTACCTGCTTATAAATGACCGGCGCGTTGTTTAAAGTAAGAAACATGAAAATTGGCCGACAACTTTTCAAGTTAGGGGCCGTTAAAATAAAAACAATTCGCAGCTCCAGACCACAAAAATCGGCGCTGATGCGCTTCCCGTATATTGGCAAAAGGGAACTGGTCTTGACAACACTAGCAACTTGTTTGATACATTTGCAAATGACTGCTATGCGATTGATGTCACTTTACATATTACTCCCTATACCTCACACAAAACTACTGTTTGTCATTGTGTGCCTAAGCGTTTCCATGCTTTATTCATGCATTTCACTCCTTTCTTTGTGAAGCCGACTGTGCCGAACCGCCCAACGGAGCAGTCGGGTGGGCAGCCCGGTTCCGGTAACTGGAGCAGGTAATGCCCTGCTAAAGTACTCCTATATAGGTGACCTGAGGTCAAATAGCGGATCTGGCATCTGTAGTGCATCATTAGTAATGTCCAAAACATCATTAATGCCAATTTTGGAGCATTGAAACACAATCACAGCGATCCATAATAATGACAAGCCAATCCACGCAAAACCAGAAAATTTGTGCTATTTTGACCCCATTTGACCTTGAAGATATTGCCCTAAGATCATGGGGCGGGGATGGCCGAGTGGTTAAGGTGTCGAGCTATGGGTACCAAAGGTCCTGGGTTCGACTCTAGCGCCACTCAGGACATTTCCCAATCCCGCGGCCCACCGGCGAAACAGTGTGGGCGGCGCCGTGAATGTGCATAAAGTGTGTCGTGAACCAACCAATAAACAAACAAACAAACCTAAGATCATGAAATCTACACACAATAGAGTTCACCATCGTGCCCATCCGCCCTGCGAATTTCGTTGCTCTAGCTTCGGTAGGAGCCGAGATCGTAGGGGGGAGGGCGGAATCCGCCCCCTCCAGTGCGCGTAATTTTACGAGGCCCTCCATGGCGAGTGTTAAGCCCAAGTGATCAGTGAGTCAAATCTCTCCTAGAGTAGGTTTGGAGCTGTGTCCTATGTAGATGTGGAAATCCATGTCTTCCATGGCCTGTGATCTCCCTGACACCTTTTCCATATGGTATGGCGATGGAGGAACGGTCCTTAACCATTGTACCAATTTGCATGGCTGGACTTTGATGGGTCGAAGCAGAGGGTTTTCAACTGGTTGTCTTTTGGTCAATGACCTATCAGGCGCTTTTTCTGCCACCTCCACTTCTTTATCTCGTGCATGTCAGGCTGTCTTTTTCGTCATGCATTTGAAACTTGACCCTCGATGAGTTTTACTGCATATACACTTCATATATGTATATGTATGTCGGAGTACATGTGTAGCCCATTATATCTAGTATGAATCCGGAGTGCAAAAATGCTTTAAGAGGTGAAATTTCTTAAGAAGTGCCTTAATTCCCACCCTGCCCCCAGGCAGTATGCGCCTTCCCCACGTAGCACGACATTATTGTCGTCGAATTTCGCTTTTATATTGATGTTGGCTACAAGGGTGTCGTGTTAGTGTAGTGCTATGGCTGCTTTTCTAAGTGTGTTTTGGCTCCACTGAACTGCAGGGTCATGGTGAGCCGTCGGCTTACCATGACCCTGCAGTGGTTGTGCGGCCCATGTAGCTTCAAAAGTGCTACATGTGGCGATTAATTTTTTTGTGATTTACCGCTAAATTTTAGATGAATATAGTGTATAATTTTGTGCAAACATAATTTTATACTATATTCATCTGCTTTAGTGGGCTGGTGGCAGGCAACCATACTGGATCGTACCACCATTTTACGGGGGCTAATTTAGCCATGCACAATGCTGGCTACATATGGCGTGGCCATATCCTATGTTTGGTTTTGCAGCCGTGCTGATAGCATATCAACGCCTGCTACGCATACGAGCGCGCAATCTACATCACACGGCGGGATTTTATTGTCACGGTGCGAATCTGATGCCGAAGACGTCGAATACACCACCGCACGCGCCTTCCAAAGATTACACACCACGCGTGGCTTGCAGAGTGCATGTGCGTTCTCTTCTGGTACACCTTTAATTTAAACGGTGGGATTGGATCGGCATGTAACGTACAACACCATGTTCCCCAATTTTGTTTTGTCTCCTCAATTGCGTTGTGTTTCTAGTACTTGTGGCACTTATGTAAAACATGATTATCTACTGTTTCCCTTATATTAATTTCAGCTTGAATGATATTCTCCCATAGGCTGCCTAGTTTTCCTTCCCTGAGCATCTGCGAAGGAGCTGTTCATATATACTACTTAGCCCAACTCATCTCTAGCTCAGATGGAACCCATCATAGGCAATTATGTCAATTTTCTCCCCGAATGTCACTCCGAAGATTCTAAAGTTTTACCCCGTTCTCCACACACGGCTTTGTTACCCTCCATTACTACTTCCAATGGCTTGGAATGCCGATCATTACATGCTGCCATCTTTGCAGCATGCAGCGGACATAGGTAGCCTAGGCTTCAGGCTCGGCTCGAGCTGGGCCGAGCCTGAAGATACACCAGTATCTCACCTCAGTGTTGGGGTAGCCGTGGGTGGGGATGTCGGCGATATGCCCTTGTATACGCGACTTGATATGCTTGATAGTGGTTCGAGTTCCAGCTAGCTAAATATGGCGGTTGCTGAAGTGTACAGTAATGCTGACAATGGTAGGCCGTTCCAGTGAGTTCCCAATTTGGGCCTGTGACAACATCTTGCTATTATTCAATAGGTCATTGTTGATGGACATCAGGATTTTGCAGTGCATTCTCATTTGTCTTCATGCGGGCAGTCTTCCACATGTGCTGCCAGTACGCCAAGTTACTTTAATGTAGGCACAACTTCCTTCCCATACACTTTGGCAGGTCTTCTGTATCTGGCACATTGTAAAAGAGAACCTTTTGTATTGTTCATGTTTTGTCTACATTCAAAAGTTATTTATGTAAGCATGCTAATTGTGTTTGAATCTGCATCTGAACACGGTCAATTTTTCATGGGAATGGATAGATTCTATCAAATTTTCCTTTTTTCCATTTTTTTCCACCAAATTTTAGCATCCTGTCTATAGATGCCTGTTTAGGCAATCCGCATTTCGTGGTGTGCTGTGTTTGTAGCTTGGGAATTAGTACGCTTATGCCCACCATTGTGGATTGTGGCAACTCCCACATTTAATAGCAAAATTCCAGATACTGTGACTACCTATGGTGTGGTCTGTTATGTAATTACATGAAGACAATTATAAAATGGTATCTGAAGTTTCCAATTGTTTTCCGATGGACCTTACATGCACTTATTAATATTGTGAATGCCGTAGTTTATTGAGAATTTGGACACCCTGCTGCGCTTCCGTTTTTGAAACTGAGTCGAGCACTTTCTAGTTCGTCTATGATCAATTATGCAATCAACATAAACAATTGCAGAACTACATTACCATGGAGCCTACAGCATTGATCAACCACCCTTTCACTGAAAGCCTGTTTATATTTAACTGTTCTACATTCCACTTGTTTAACCTAAATTGATGATCCCAACGTAGTCCCCTGGAGCATGTTCATATTAACATTATCTAACATTATAACCAGCTCGAACATGTCATATAATATGTAGTTTCTGATAGTTGCCTCAGTGAGTACATATCTTATGCCATATAACTGCCCTCGTAGTATAAATTGCATGTGCCAATTATCAACCTAGTAGTTTTGCACTGCAATCTTTAGCATATCTAATATCCTTTTCTAAGGAATGGCTCATGACCGTACAATTTTTCATAACGTCCTTGCTTTTATGTTGAATACTCATCTGGCAGCAATGCTCTGTTCCTCCCTGAGTTACCCTGCTTTCTGTTTCAAAGTCACTGGAAGCTAACAAGTTTATGTCTGTTTTCTTGTTCAATGACATCCGTTCACTTCAATGTCGCCAGTCTAGAGCTTGTTTCACCTTTAATTGAGTGAGTGCTGCGGTTGCATTTGTATGTGACCAAACTTCGTAGTTGTATGTTATGTGATTCGACGTCCGTGGATGTAGGTGTTAGATGTTCTAACTTGTGGGAGTATTGGGCGCGGTATGACTATTCCAGTCGATGCGCCCCTAAGCCCAAACAACCAACCAACTTATAGGTGTAGGCTGAGTGATACCCAACATCTGCATGTGTAAGCAAAAACTAACCTGGCCTCGCAATGCTGTTGTCCATGCCTTCAGACGAGCATCTCATACATTGTTCATATTTGATATCCATGGTTTTAATTAAGTGCTTTAATTACAAAAGAAGATTAATTGCATCTCTATGAAAGTCAAACCTTGCACTATTTTGGATATAATAGAACTCAATGACATGAATCCCATAATTGTGTCACAGTCTGCTCCTGAGTTCAAAGAAGCGTCTACTTGGGTCATTAGGCGCTACTCAAAGGGCTGTTGCTAGAGGAATTTGTCCCCTCCTAATGAAAGAACATTTATCTCTGATTATAAAACAGTGCGTCCCTAATCATCCAATAGCGTCCCACTGGAATAATTAATAATATCTACAAACATTGTTTCATGAAGGCACCTCTCCGGAAGCCTCAAATGCACCGAACAATTCCTAGTGGCATGGATCATCTGAGAGGAGTTGGTTGTCCTAATGAACGTCCGATCACGTTCCCCAACGTTTTCTTGTCATAGGCAATCTCCTCCACTCCACGAAAACTGTGCCTGCTGGGACAGGTACCCCGGATGAGAATGTTTGGTTTTGGGGACGATGTGTAAATCTTGGGTCAAAACTCTGTAACCTGCTATGCACCATTGCATTGATTTGGAAAATGTCAGGCTGTTGCAGTAGGTCCAGTACATTCCAGTAACATGGAACACAACCTTTGATTGAGCAGCAGGAAAACCATTGGACCATTTTTTATATGCTGGGATATTATGCAGCAAAATCCACAGCTTAATTGAGAATGGCTTCCAGAAATTGTTTGCATTCAATTAGCAAGTATTGCAAAACACAGTCAGCCATCATGTCGAAATTTGAAGGAAAATGTGGAGAACATCGTTGTAAACATTTCCGCCATCAGTTGAATATATTGCCATTCTTATTTACATGAATACCTCACTGGTGCATACCAGCCCCATCCTAAAAAGCACCATGTATGCGATGCATTCACATTAATCATCCTTACCTTCAGTTTAATGTAGTGCTGTTGAGCGTCTTTTAACTCGAACAATTTGGGGCGGGGATGGCCAAGTCGTTAAGATGTTGGGCTCTGGGTACCAAAGGCCCCGTGTTCGACAACTCGCACCGCTCGGGACATTTCCCAATCTCGCGGTCCACCGGCGAAACAGTGTGGGCGGCGCCATTAGCAATGAATGTGTAAAGCGTGCGTCGTGAACCACCCAATGAACAATAACTCAGTTGCGGTCTTTACTTAAATTCGATGCTGAACTGAAGCTGAACGTGAGTTACTTTGTTCACCTTTTGACTGATACCATCCTAGCATGATCAATGATGACAATTTTCATGCGCTGGTGTCTAACTATTTGTGTATGGATTATGCATGATGAAGTGTGTCCCAAAGCAACGAATAATACTTCAGCTAGATAATGAAGGAACATATTCACACATAGAAAGGTATTTGTGAATGAATTTGCACTGAGTTTAAGGAGGGTTGGATTAATCCCATGAAGTTCTGAAAATGGAGAGGATAATTTGTTTAACCATTCAGCTTGGAGAGGATACTTCTTATTTGTTCTTCACATCCTTCCGGACATTGGAGATAGATACTTGTCATTCAGGACTTATGAAAATTGAGATTTAGAATTACAAATTTACAAAAAAAAAACATGATCTTATGAATTATCAATTGTCTCGGTTATCCAATATGATTATGCAGGTTATTTTCGGAATGGAAGCATGCGTTTCGTAATGCAGAAGTTGCGGCGTCCTTTCCGAATGACATTGTGCTTCCATCATATCATTGAATAGCGCCATTGAAGCTACCAGAAAAAATAGATTAGATAATATTTTTTTTGGAGATGGTAATGTCATGCAATGCAAAAACCTCAGCTTTGACAGTTTTTCCAACTGTGGTGTTCATGGATGCAGTATGGCCGTGGAAATCGAGGCGCCCCAAAACCAAAAATAACTGTCCCTTATGTTCGATTAATTCCCTGTTTTCGTGTTTTCATGACAGTTTAATTGTCAATCTTCATACATATTCATTCACATTCATTCAGAGCACATTCACTTTAAATAATTCAACCAGCATATTATCCCGCTACCCTGTGTCTAAGCAAATAGATTCGTTTGATGCGCCATTTGTTGAACAGGTGAAGCATGTGGAGGAGGATATTTGGCTGTTTCTGAATGCTTGCTGTGGAATGCTTGCATGTAACTTATCCAGTGGATGAAATTGACCTGAATGTATACAAAATAAAGTATAATATAAACGGCCAGTTAGCTGAGCTTGCATGAGCGGATTGTTCATAAAAAATGCTTTAAACTCCAACATGCAGCCGAAATATGGTCGGAGCGGGATGTTTGCCTCTTTAAAGATTAATCGTCTTGGTTCACTCCTGATGATTGCATTTATTGTACTACTACTGTTCTGGCCGGCCAGTTATTTAAGATTTGGGACATCTATGCTGTGGCCATCCAACACCTTCCCATGGAGTGGCGTGAAAGAATATGAAGCAGGGCAGTTTTCGAGGGAAGTCTGGCTAAGCATGGCGTATTTCCAAGATTTTCATGTTTAAAGGACTTCATTTGGGTACACCTTTTGTTATGCATCTTGATGAGACAATTGCACTCAGGGGCACATATTTAATGATAATTGGTCTTTCCTTCACACTGCATCATTTCCATCACTGTCTCATGAAAATATATGGCAAAAAGTGTACCAAAATGAAGTTCCAGAAAGATGAAGATTTGGTAACCAAGCGTCTTAGTTAATGTTATTGTGAATATAATAGCATCATTGTTAATATAGTAATTATAGCATCTAAGTACATTTGATTAAGTATTCGATGGAAGGAGTTCACCTCATGTGCTAGATTAATTTACCTGGTATGCTAGAGCTATCGACCAACACTGTTAGAAGCATGGGCTCTAGAATCTGGATGTAACTAGTGATGTACCAAATATTTATGTAGCCTTTTGAAGCCACTAATATATGTTATTATGTATTAATTTCCATCCTCAAAGTTTGTTTTCGTTTGAAAGCTGCAATTATGCATAGCAATGATAAGTAGAAGATATTTTCATTGAGGAGCTAGTGTGTACCATGAACTAAGCTAGTATAAACTAGGGAGCCTGAGAGGGACCTTCATCGACAGTTCGGTGGGTTCGAGTCTCACCTGTCGCTACCCTTCGCCCGTGACCAATCAGCGTGAGAGATTGGCGACGCTACATGACTCAACGGTAGATGTATCGTAAAACCAATAACCAACCAATCATCGACAGTTCGTACGGTCCTTCGTGACATTTGCCCATGCCACACGACTAATGGGAAAGCAGAACTAACATGGATTCGTCAATATGCAGTCGCTGCAGTGACCGGGCTTAGCCCAGCAACGATCCGAGTACGTGTGAATGTAAACAAATCGACCGCAACACTTAGCTCGCTTTGAAGCAGGGCAGGCTTGTGTAACAAGTTTGCTTACATCAGAGAGCTTTGGCTTAGCCCAACAACGATCCAGGGCCGTGTAATTTGACGAATCGATCGGAACAGTTCCCGCGCTTTATGGCATGGACGTAAAATGACCAATGCAGTCGATGCGCCCTGAAGCACAAATTCATCACCACCACCGCGCTTTAAGCAGTGTATGCTTTAGTAACTAGTTTGCCTACATCTGGCCAGGCAATATTAGTTTAACCACTCGCGACGGTCCAGAACTGTCTCTGGCATGAAGTATGTTGATGTGTACAGAATTTCACGAACATTTATGCGCATGGCTGCAGTACTCCATGACATTTGTAAGTCTAGCACAAAAAAGGGGCCGGGTGACCGATTGGTTAAGATTATTGGGTACCAAGGGTTCAGGGTTCAACACTGCAACACTGGGGATATTTCTTAATCCCGCGGCCCACCGACGAAAGAGTGTGGGTGGCACCATCAACCTTGACCGTGCATAAGGTACATCGAGAACCACCCAACGCATTCTGGCATAAAAACAGTCTAGCATAAAAAGCTGCCAATGAACTGCCCGTACGTCCCAAACAACTTCAGATGCGGGGTTTTATGCTCTTCATTTGCATCACTCTTGGTCTTATGTACTGATCTCACCACAACTTATCTGAAATCCATATCCCCTTTGTTCACATATGTACAAGATGTTCTGCCAATGGTTTTGTGGAGCCTTGCTGGCCATGAAGATGAATGTATCATGGCTGACTGATGAGTCTAGATGAGGTTGGATGAAGTTGCGTGAGCAATATGAATGCGACACATTCTCATTTGAAACCTAATAAAACAACAGGTTAGAAAAGTCTCCGACGAGGCACCATACCGACGAGGGGTGAGACTAAGAGTCCCTCACTCGTCTTTCCATCCACACGCTACCATCCCAGTACCAATCTCATCCCAACGTCCATGTCTTTCACCTGGCCCTGCAACACCACCTATCCCTCCTATGCCTACTATGAGCAGGCAGGGTAACTTCCCCGGTCCTGCCCGCCAGCTCAGTTTTATCGGGATAGCCGCGCCCTCTCGGCCCGTCCCCCGAGGTTGACGGAGTCCTGGAGGTTGAGGTCCCCCGTCGCACGGCGCTAGTTGTGACGGGGGACCAACACACCTCTTCGGTTCTGATATCCCGGAAGGGCCGGCGGGCCCATGGGGCCTCACGTGGCCCAAATGGCTGGTCGCCTCGGGCCGGGGGCCTAGGACTCTTCCCGGTGCCCGCCGGCCCGGCGGGCTGGGGTCAAAGGGTGGGCGGTGCTGGATCCCGGTCTGGGTGACGAGTCTCTTTCTCCGGGCCGGGCGAATGCTCCGCCTGCCACGTGTAGCTCCTCGGGCGCCTGGCGACCTCCCGACCGCGGGACCGAGGCGTCTCCCGGTAGGGCCCCTATATGGTGGGGCGCCCGAGGAGCCGAAATCAAGAAACAGCACATGCACTGACAACAAAAAACACTCTTGGTCCCTCTATCGTGAGGGCCAGACCACCTGCTCGGACGGATCAAACACGTTTTCCGCTACCCCGCGGGTCCATATTCTTCAAGGGAAAACACAGACTTTTGGTTCTTTGTCCCCCTTTCAAAGACATAGTGTATGCCATCGGCTTGGAAGAATTGTTCGATGTGAGAAGTTCAAGTATGGAGAGTTGGAGGTGGAGTTTGCCGTGGCGGAGGAGGCGAAGAGAGCGTTGTCGATGGCTATGTTTGTTTACACTGTGTGAAAGGGTGGCAAGAAGATAGACAAAATTATTCCAATATATGTAGAAACCCATAAAACCAAGAACTCATCGAGCGGTATCATCAATTATTTTGACTTGAGATATGTACCAGAGGAAGATATTGTCGATGGACTAGCATAATTTGGAGTGATTGGAGCGAGAAAGTTAAAGGTGAGGAGAGGAGAGGAGAGCTCTCTCCGTTACAGGGTGAGCTCCAGAAGAGTAGCATCATGTCCAGCGGACTAAGAAGCCCACCAAGACCGCCACTATCCTCGAATCCTTACCCGCCATACCCACAGAATCCACTCCCATCCAGCCGTCCAAAACTACGTCCATCCCCCACCCCCACCCGCACCTACCATCTCAGATGCAAAGATCGGACATGCTACGGTTCAGGTACGCCCCGGAGCCCCGGATTTAGGAGCACAGGGTCGCACCACCCAACATATGCCAGCCTCCTCGATCTTCAAGCCTGAGGGCCAGCGCCCATTGACGAGCCCTCACTCACTCCCTACATTCCCCAATATCCTCCCATCAGTGTTAAATTATTTGTAATGTAGGGTGGAATATACCACTTTCTGAACACTAAATCGACATCCTTCTCCGGGGAAGTATCGGCATCCTGCTTCTTGATGTGTGCTAATGAAGTCTTCGTGTCTTCTTTCTAAGAGTCTTTCGTTTGTTAGTAGCATGATCATGCTCCCGATAAGGGATGTTGATACACGAACATTTCGCAATGCAATTTCATGTAAAGGGATTATCAATAATGCGATGTGGCATACATCACCAGTGTATAGAATAGGCTTTTTCTCGTTATCCCGAATATAGCTCTTCCTAAATTATGAATCTAAGCTAATGAAGGTGCAGTCATGAGTACACCATTGGCTCAAATTTGAGTCTGAAAGACAAAGATTTGAAATGACACTAGTTCCATGACAAATTTCTACATCCTATTGTGCTTGTTTCGACATCTCACACCTAACAAAAAACCATTATTTTAACACTGCCTCCCATCCCCGAATCGCGCTATGAAGCGTGCTCTTCCCAGTGCTGTGTCGCCAAGTGAGTTTGTGAGTCCGCGCTCACGCCCACGAAGCCAAGACTCCCGATTACAAGACCATGACTTAGTCACTGTTGGCCTTTTACGCTCTTAGCTTAGGACTTCCTCTTGCACTTACTGACAGATGAGTAATATTTTACAGTGGAACTGTAGAGGTTTGAGAACTAGTAATAATGAGTTGCAACAATTTTTGCACCGTCGTGCGCCGTCCGTAATATGCCTACAGGAGACCAAACTCTTATGCTGCTTCTTTTTATTTAAGAAACTACTCTTTTGCGCAAGGACGTCGTCACTCAAATTGTGGCACATGGTGGTGTACTTCTTGCCCTCCACCACTCAGTTCCCTTCCAACAAGTACACCTGGGATCAAACATCCAGGCTGTCGCTGCTCGAATAATAATTAGTCGCCGTGTTGTCACCATGTACTCCATATACCTACCCCCAGGAACAATCTTTCCACTTGCAGAACTGTCGCGAGTAGTAAATCAGCTTGCTCCCCCGCTGATTTCATGTGGAGACTTTAACACCCATCACCAAGTTTGGGGCTCAGCGAATAGTACTAGCCGTGAACGTGCCCTGGAACACATTGTCCGAAATTTTCCTCTTGGCATTCCTAACTCTGGAGCTCAAACATACCACATTGCAAACATGGCAGACCTCCGTACAGTGTTGGATTTTCACTTCTCCGTCTTGGATTCGGAGTGTATAATTTTTTGGCTCGCCAAAGTAGGGAGTGTATGATCTTGAGAAGCACTATGTTATGGGGTGTATAATTTCCCAGTTTGCCAAATTATGGGGTGTATATTGAAGCACCAAGCAATTGAGTATATACATTTTATAAATAACGAAGTGTATACATTTTGAAAAATGCAGTGGTTTCCTGGAACGAAGAATACAAACTCGGGGCCTCGGTAGCTTAGATGGTGGAGCGTGGGACTCGAATATCGCAGCCGGCGGCATTTGCAGAGTCCACTCACGACCAATCGGTGTGATAGGGTGGCGATGCTATACAACCTTGCAGTTGAATGCGTCGTAAAGTAACACGACAATTCTTCTTCAAGAATAAAACGCCTTCAAGTCATTTGTTAGGTTCCTATCCTAGTGTCTCACAGACAACCAGGTGGGGTCCACCACACATCGTCGTTTGAAGTCACCCATGTTACGTGAATGACTTATAAGGCAACTTCCTGAGCAGTGGTGGAGAAAATGATCACAAAAGTGTACTTAATCGATGTCAATCAAGTTTATATATCAATACCTATCACTCCTGACATACCACACCGCACAACTAATACAATTTCACAACATACTCGAGAGCAGGACGCTCGTGCACCGACAAATCTATGGGAGGGTCTAAAGTGTTACTTCTGAATATGGGTGTCGGAATATATAATGGTTTAAGGAAAGTTATACTATAACAATCCGTCTAAAATATTTTATTCTCTCGACCATGAAATCTTATTTTTCAGATGGGAAAGCTGAAAAAATTGAAGCAAGGAATGACTTGGGAGGATGAAAAGCGACCAGATGGGCGGGCAAATTGCCGCTGTAAAACCGACTATCGTCACGGACGAGCGGAAATTGGCGTCTCATTTCGCACCATGATTGCTATGAAATACACAAAAATGAAAATAAGTTAGAGAAAACTGCCAAGAGAATTACAGCGAATTTTTCTTCTCAATTAATAATAATTATGATTATGGGAAGAACTTAATAATTGGATCAGAATGAGGCTTATAAGGGTGTAGAGGATTAGGTCAACACACGTAAATCTGAATTTGTCCGGAGTGCGGAAACCTCGCGGCTGGAGTGGCATGAATACACCTATTCCCGCTTGTCGATGAAATTCTGAAACAATCTAAGTCATGAAATCGAAAGAACGTGGAATTTCTGGTTTTATGGATCTTCATTTTGGAGCAGTGTTAGCAGGTTTTAGGAACGTTTTGGTACCATTTAGGAAATTTTAATGAGGAAAATCCTTCCAATATCTGTATATATGTATATCGCTCCTGACTGCTTAATAATATAAATATGAACGGTTTTATCCATCCCATTTCATGCAGAACATATCATTCTCCAAGGAAGCAAGGGCGCTACATGACCAACGCAGTCGACGCGGCCCTAAATTCCAATAGCCAACCAACTCCAAGGAAGCAAACAAAGAAAGCATTATCCATGGCTTTTCGTGGCAATGGTTTAAATAACTCCGGCCGGAGTGGGAAATGGAGAGCGGTGAATCCACTGAATACAAGAAAGGGCCGTCTTACGCTGTCGGACTGGCAAAGGTGAATTCCTTTATTTGGTTAGCGGAGCGTAGTTTTTTTTTTATTCAACGAAGGATTTTCTTTAAAGCTCTTCGCTGCTATTCGGATGGAATTGACTGCGTGTTTGGCTCGAGGTATGAGAGTTGGTATTGCCTGACTATGTAGGTACCTACCTACTTACCTATATCAAATATCTTCGCGGTTATTCGAGTTATTGATTTGGATAAACCAAAGCTGTAAGCTTGTGTAGTGTGACGAGATATCTTTAGATAATACAAGGAGCAGGACGTGATAATATTAGTTGCTGCGATGTTTTGCCGACAAGCGTAGCAATGAACAGAACTGATTGCTTTGCTTTTGTCTGGAAAATCCTGTTTTCCCTTACCATACTGAAGCGTGAATGCTTTTCTTTCAAAATGGGGGCTGGGCCTGGGAGGCGGCAGATATTAATAGATGTGCATGCATTCAAGCATTATTTGTGCATTCATGAAATGTTCAGGGAATTGTTAGGTGCATCCTGTCCCCATTCTCCATTGAATACCATTATACTTTTAACATTTCTAATCTCTGGCTTTCTCAATGGACAAATTTGCAGTTTAAGGTGACTTGATTTCTTAATTTATTTTGCATGCAATGATTATGAATGTGTTCGTAATGTAGGTACTTATGTGATGTGACCACACATTCTTTTGGCACGTGCAGTTTGGTAGCAAAATGACACAAAAAGTGGCTCTGGTTTGGTTGCGAAATATACCATGAATTGTAATTTTAAAAATGAAGAAAAACTGCAGGCTAACTGATGCAAATTTTTTAAGCAATTTTTTTCCTTAAAAAAATAAAGAGCTAAATTAATCTTGTTATGGGTGCAAAATAACCCAATTGGGGTTGACGCACCCTAAGGCCCTAATAATAAATAAATCCTTTAAAAAACTAAAACTAAACGGCCTATTCCAACCAAACAGCTTATGCTAGCCTGAGTGTTTTTTTTTATTCAAAAACTTTTTTTTTTACATAATGACATAAAGACATAAAAGATTAGTGCAACTATGAGCCATAAGGGCCCTTCTTGGTTGCACTCTGTACACTGAACCAGTTGCACACCAAAACTGTTAATCAGCCCTCCCTGTAATACTGAAAAGCAAGCCCTATATTCTTATAATGATTGTCTATGCTGTTTTTAAAGATGTTCAATGTGCTGCTACTGACGATGTTTTCTGGCAGCTGGTTCCAGTGTTCCACTACCCTGTTGGTGAAGAAAGTTTGCCTTAACCTTGTTCTGCTGTGGTTAACTTTAATTTTGAATTTATGACCTCTAATTGCATCATTTCTGTTAAATTCAAACATTTCCCCAAGGTATCCCCTCTCCAGACCATTGACAAATTTAAAGACCTCGATGAGATCTCCTCTCAGCCTTCTATATCTAAGTGAAAACATATTCAATTTCTTCAATCTTTCCTCATATGCCAGGTTGCTTATGCCATTAACCATTTTTGTAGCCCTCTTTTGTACTCTCTCCAAAAGCCAACAATCTTTTTCATAGCTAGGAGACCAAGCTTGGATGCAGTATTCCAAATGTGGCCTGACGTATGCACAGTAAAGCTTCCTGATCACTTCCTCACTTCTGTATGATACATTCCTATTTATTGCCCCGAGCATTCTCAGTGCCTTCTTCCTGGCTTCCTTGGTCTGTTCTGATGCCCCCAGTTTTGTGTTTAGAATAACACCTAAATCCTTCTCCTGTTGAGTCACTGATAGCACTTGGCCACCCATCAAGTATGGAGCCTTCATATGCTGCTTACCTACATGCATGATTTTGCACTTATCAAAGTTAAATTTCATTTGCCATTCTTCGGACCACTTCACAAGTTCGTCTAAGTCTTTTTGCAGCGAGATATGCTCATCCTGACCTGTTATTGCTCTAAAGACCTTCAAATCATCCGCAAATTTCAAAACTTTACTGCTTAGGCCACTTTCAATGTTATTTACAAATATAATGAACAGTAATGGCCCTAGTACTGACCCCTGGGGGACTCCACTAAGAAAATTTTGCCATGATGACTTTGTACCATTTAGCATCACTCTTTGCTGTCTATCTGAAAGCCACAACTCTATCCATTTTAAGATGCTACCTGCAATACCATGGGACTGAAGCTGTATCATTAACCGTTTATGGGGTACCTTGTCAAAGGCCTTACTAAAGTCAAGATATGCTACATCAACCTGATTTCCCTGATCAAATTGTTCTGTGGCGAAGTTCGAAAAGTCCAAGAGGTTTGTGAGACACGATCGTCCTTTTCTAAACCCATATTGAGTATTTTGAATCAATCTGCTACCTTCCAGATAACTAACTATTCTATCCTTGGTAATTGATTCGAGTACCTTGCATACTAGGGATGTGAAACTTATTGGCCTATAGTTCTCAACTTTCCCTCTTTCTCCTTTCTTGAAAATAGGAACTACATTTGCCCTTTTCCAAGCGGTTGGAATTTCATTATGTGAAACTGATCTACAAAATATTATACTAAGTGGAAATGCCAGTTCCTTTTCAGTTTCCCGCAACACCCTAGCATAAATTTCATCAGGTCCTGCTGCCTTATTTTGCTTTATTTTCCTGATATGATTGTAAACAACATCACTATCAATGAAATCAACATCATTTGTCAGATCCCATGTCACTGAACTATGGTGTATGGTCGGCAGATTGGTCATATCTTCCAATGTAAACACTGATTTGAACTGCTTGCTCAGCTCCTCAACCATCTCACTATCCTCACCCAATGTAGTCCCGTTTACTTCCAGTGGACCAATTGTGCTAGAAACTTTACTCAGCTTGTAGAAACTAAAGAACTTTTTACTGTCTCCATTACAGTTTCTAGCTAAATCCAGTTCTTTTGCTCGCTTTGCTGCTCTGGTTTTTTGCTTCACAGTGTATCTAGCTTTTCGATACGCCTTTAGATTAACAACATTTGAGGCTTCTTTAAAAACTCTAAATGCAGTTTTCTTAGCCTTAATTGTTTTTATGACGTCTGGTGTAAGCCATGCTGGCTTTCCTACCCTTCTTTTGCGTCTTTGCTTTTGGGGGATATGTCTAATCTGAGTTTCCTTCAAGTAAGATTTGAACTTTTCCCACATTTCACAGGCATTTAAATTGGAGAATTCTTCTTCCCATCTGATGGCACTTAAAGCCGCTCTCATGCCGTTAAAGTCTGCTCTGTTGAAATTTGGAACCTTTACCAAATTATCCTTGATAATTTCCCGTACATGTGCCTTGAACCTAACTATGTTATGGTCACTTTTTCCCAGAGTTTCGCCTACAGTCAAGTCTTGAACCAAGTCACTTAAATCCGAGAATACAAGGTCCAAGAATGAACCATGCCTGGTAGGTTCCGATACAAACTGGTGTAAGAACAGGTCCTCTTCGAGGCATTTCCTAAACATTTTGCATGATGGGGTGCCAACACCAGCATTTTCATAACCTTTTAGATTAAAGTCACCGAGAATAAGGCACTTCCTCTTAAAGTTTCTACTGATTTCCTCACAAATCACCTTGTCAAGCTCCAGTTGCTGAGAATTTGGCAGGGTTCCTGATCGGTAGAAAGCTCCTATCCTAAGAGTATTGCTGTTGCCTTTTCCCACAGTGACATCAAGCCAAATGGACTCCACAGACACATTTTTATTCCCACCTGCTACTTTTTGAGAACTGAATAAGCTATTTATATAGAGCATTACACCACCCCCTTTCATTGCTGGACCCCTACTGCACGAAAACATATTGTATCCCTGGATCTCATAGTCCTGTAAGTTATCTCCAAAATACCCTTCACTGACCCATGCCTCCGTAATGCAAACAAAATCCGGTTCCTCCTCAGCAACATAACACTTGAACTCATCAAATTTGGAACGGATACTCTGAGCATTAAACATCATACACTTAACGAATGCTCCATAACCACCTTTAGCTTTTTCATATTGAGGAGTTCTTTTATCACTAGATGAACTATAACTCTGTCTCCTTGAACTACTGCTGTCCCTATTTGCAGACTTTGAGGTTCTATTGCCTTGGCTGACACTATTGGAATATTCCTGAGTTGGCAATGCAATGTGATCCCTCCCCACCCCATTTCCTAGTTTCCCTGAAGGACATGCTCGTATACTTTGCCTAACACATGGACCCCCTTCTCAGAAAAGTGCAGGCCATCCCTCTGATAGAGGTCCCACGATGCATAGAGCCTGCTCCACTCGTCTACAAATGTAAAACCTAGCTCATGGCAGAGCTTTTCTACCCTGGCGTTAGCTGCCAGTGCCCTAGAGCTCCACTCAGGGGAGGCTCTAGCCCTAGGCAAAATTCCTGTTATAATGACTCTATTGGTACCCTTGAGGGTGGCCAGAAGGGCCCTGTACTCCCGCAGAAGCACCTCACTCCTAGTCTGCCCTATGTTATTTACCCCTACATGCACTATGACTGTGTTAAACTGGTGATCACTGGTGACCTGTGCCACCGCAGGTACCAGGTCCTTCACCTTGGCACCAGGCCTGGTGATGCACCTCCTGTCCCTCCTACCTTTACAAAATACCCGCTCTAAATATCGCACACGAGAGTCTCCTATGACCAGCACTGACTCCTTACTACTGCTATCCTGGGGGCAGTCATCCAATGCCTGGAACATATTTGTTGTTACTATACCTGCCCGCTGGGTCGGTTGGCTAGACTTCCTCCCGCTCCTACCACCTGCCACCTGCCACTCACTAACCTTTTCCTTAGGTTCGTGTCTCCAAATCCTCCACCCCCTGACCTCATGCCACTTCCCCTCCTGTGACCTACCAGAACTACCCCTCCTCTGTTCACTATTAAAACTCCCCTCCTGAGAGATCCCAGCCACCTCCACAGTAGGGGAAGCCTCAGCTACCTGGTGGCCTGCGACCACCTGGGCATATGACGTCCCTGCTACGGAGTGACCCCTTGTTGCTTTATCCTGCCTACCCTGTGCATCAAGGGCTGCCTTGAGATTGGAAACCTCTGCCTTAAGGGCCCTAATTTCTTCCTCTAGTGCCTGCATCCTGGTCGAAACCATCCTAAACGCTGCAGCTTATGCCTTAGATTTAGATTCAAATTAACTCGCTAAACAACCGACAAACAAGCTAACTATCATTCACTATAAATCGCTACCTCCTATACTGTCAGTTTATTATCTGAGTGCCTCAAGAAAAGGAGAAACTATTAAACAATTGTTTGTTTTTTTTGTTTGTTTTTTTTTGTTTTGTTTTTTTAAATTAAATAAATACACAAGATGTCTAATCTAGTTTTCTTCAACACAAGTATGACTGATGGCTAGACAGAAAAATGAACAGTCACACAGCACTTATGAATACCCCCAACTTACTGCTAATTAAATTATCTTAAACTTCAACACCAAGCACACTATGCACACCAAAAAATAAATAAAGTATGTTAGGATAGTATCAATGTTGTCTAATGTACTTGTGAAATATACACACTTGTAATGTCTCCTACTACATAAATCGAACCGTCGAGAACACGCCGAAATCCTGAATGATCCCCAAAGGAATTTGATAAATGGCTAACTTACAAAAAAAACTAATCTAGCATAACTTAGCCAAACCTAATACCTTTTGTATGCTTCATGGAGTTAAAAGGTGTGTAAAACGTGTGTGGAAAAGTAATAATGGCCATGAAAATGTCTGGGCGCTATATGATCAACATGGTCGATTCGCCCTAACTAACACCAGCATTTTTGGGATTTGTGGGAAGTGCTACACTTTGTGACTTACCAGTTGTGTGGATACCACTCTAGCTCTTGGTGTTCATCCATACATTCTTCTGGGTACATCTGGACTCTGTTTTGAGTTTTTTTTTGTCCACAAATGGAGAACATACACATGAATGCATCGGTGGCTGTTTATTAATTCACCTGCACTTCACCATAAATCACACATGCACAAATGGAATGTTATGGAATGATATGGAAAATGGAATGTTATGAAATATGGAATGTTCAGTGGCATTAAGATCATATTCAGACTGCAGTGATCCATATTTTGCCATCTGTTGACATCTGTTGTACTTGTGCATGGTAGCAAGCTGATATTCTTCCAATCTGGCTAGCAAGCTGATATTCTTCCAATCTGGCTGGCATCTCATTTTCGGCTCCACTCATGCCTCCTCTTGGAATGCGCCTACAGTTGACCTGAAATAACAAATGTGTATTATCCATAATTATGCTGGAAACTGTATGTGGTAGGGGACCCAGTATGACTGAATCTTCCTCTCCACCCAAGTTAACACTATTGTATAATGACATCTAGCTGTCTTGCTAGTTACGCATGTCGTCATCTAGCAATGCAAGGAGTGTACTTTTTCCGGAATGTATAATTCTTTGGATGGCAAAAGTTCCAAAAAAGGCCCACTTTTTCAATGTTGCCTCCGTACTGGACCACGCTTTGCAGCCCTGAACTTTCTCCCTGTTTAGGGTGGTCGGTGGATGATGATCCAGGTACGAGTGACCATTTTCCCGTTTGGACTCGCTTCATTGGTGGAGTTGAAGCTGGTCGACGACCCCCAAGTGGATTTGTGCAAAAGCTGACTGGAGTGCCTTCTAGTCCGATGTCGAGGAGAGACTCGGCGAGTGCTCCGTAGGATTGGTTTCCATAGAGGAGTTTACAACCGCAACGTTGCAAAGTGCTCTGCAATACATTTATCGTTCGTTGGGCACGCCACGTCGTGTACTTCGCCCTTGGTGGTCGGATGAATGCCGAAATGTATTGCGTGCTAGAAAGAGGGCATGCAGTATTTTTAATCGTGACAGCTGCATGGAGAATCTCGTAGCTTTTCGCAATGCAAGGGCGTACGCGAGGTGCACAATTGCCGATTCCAAACGACAAGCGTGGAAAGCGTACGTCAACACATTGAACCGTTCCACCTCGCTGTCATCAGTGTAGTCCCGCATCAAACGTATTTTCGGGAAACTTATCTGCACCACACTCCACACGGCACATAAGTGGACAAGATATTATTAATCCGAAGGATGTCGCCAACGATATTGGAAGGACCTTCTCCGAACTATCGAGAATAAAAACAGTCGGCGTTTTTCGGTATACAAAGCCCGGTGCGAAGCATTACCCCCTGATTTTACAACAACAGATTCTATCCATTACAGCAGTCCATTTTCTATTACCGAACTGACAGCTGCTATAAGCACCCTTAGGAACGTAGCAGAAGGACCCGACCCCTTACACAACGACATTATTAAACATCTCCCGACAACAGATTTAAACACTTCTGCAAGTATTCAACGAAATGTGGGAAAGGGGAACATTTCCATTGAGATGGCGGAGGGCGCTTGTCGTCCTTATCTGCAAGTCAAACGAAACTGGAAAGGATACACTTCATTATCGACCCATTTCATTGACCTGTTCTCTTTGCAAACTGTTTGAAAAAATGGTAAGCTTGCGACTCATGTGGTATTTAGAAGGCAACCATGTACTCACGTGGACACAGAGTGGTTTACGCAGACACCGTAGCACATTTCACCATGTTTTAACTCTTGATTCCGTTGCACTCCTGAGTTTCATGAAACTACGTCGCAGTGTCCTAAAATTACTTCACCATTAACTGTGTGGATGAAGAAAGAAGTTGCTTTGGAATAGTGAAAGATTGGAAGAAAATAAAGGATCGCCACTTAAGGATTAAAAAAGCAGACTGACTCACTTCCGTCAGATGCATTTTACAGTATTTCACAGTCGTGTGCATGATGACTGCCCATACATCATGTGGCAAACTCGTAAAAACCTAAGACAAGGATGAAATAGCACAATTCCATTAACTGTGAATTTCCAGGTCACATCATCAATTATTTTACACTGCTATGTCATACCGCTGCCATATTGGCGATGTTGATGGCGTTTATGATACCGTATGGCGTCATGGTATCCTCATGAAGTTGCGCCAAATTGGCATAAGAGACCCGATGTGGTTTTTCTTGACGGATTTTTTTTTACTAATGGGACATTTCGGGTAAGAATAAGTGACTACCTCTCTGACACCTTCCAACAGATTGATTGGGTTCCGCAGGGAAGTATATTGAGTGTCACTCTGTTCGCCATTGCCATAAATGATGAGGGTGATACGCTGCCAACATCGGTAGGACGAGCGCTATTCCTGGATGATTTTACAGTGTGGTTCTCCTCTCGTACGGTGCGAACGGTGGAAAGGCAGCTCCAACTAACTGTAGTGAAATTGCTGGAGTGGTGTGGTATAACTGGTTTCACTTTATCCACCTCAGATACTACCGCTCTGCATTTCTTCCGCAAACGCCGTTGCACAGACCCAACGATAAGGATGAACGGTCACCCCATACCTTTCAGATCGGCAGTCAAGTGTCTTGGGGTGTGGATGGATCGCCATGTTACATGCAAAACTCACATTACTGACCTTATCAACAAATGTACAAAAGGCCTCCAGGCAATCAGTACATATAGGTGTTCATATGGAGCTGATAGATCAGTTTTACTTCTCATGTACCGATCGCTCGTATGGGCGCTGCATGACCTCTGCAGTCGATGCGCCCCTAAACCCCAATAACCAACCAACCAACCGATCGCTCGTGCGTTCTAAAATTGACTATGGATGTTTTATGTATGATGGAGCGTGTGCCACAACCCAGCGTTGTCTTGATGTGATCCACAATGCAGCTCTTCGCATAGCTACTGGAGCCTTGCGCACTTCACCGGCTGCTAGTGCAATGGTAGAAGTAGACGAGCCACCTCTTGCGCTACGCCGTAAGTTATTGGGCGCGAGATACTTATGCAATGTTGCTCAAAACCGGAACCGTCCAGCCTACCGGTGGATATTATCAGGGAAATTAAGAACACGTCACAGGGCTCAGTGTGTACTACCGTTTTCCATTAGTTTTGGAGCACGATGACACGTTCTGGAGCACGTGTCATCACGCCAATCACTCCCACTTGACATGTCCCAGCGAAAACTGACGTGACTTTATCCTGTTTAAAGAAAGGACAAACCTGGAGGAACTCCGCATGTTGGCATTTGAAAAAAATACATGAATATCACGACTTTTCGCGCATTTACACAGGCGGCTCAAAGTCGGTCTCTGGTGTTGAGTGTGCTTACATCAGTCGACAAGGTGTTCGATATTTGTGTTTACTGACGCAAACATCGATTTTTACCGCCGAACTGTATGCCATTCTACAAGCCCTCAGTTTTATACAGAAAGGCGGGTCCACAAAGCACGTGGTTTTCACGGACTCGTTGAGCAGTCTTTTGGCACTGAACACCTTTAGTCAGGATAACCGACTTGTTCGGAGGATTATCAAGTCGTAAAATCCCTACTTGACATCGTCAGAAATATTGTGTTTTGCTGGATTCCTATCCATGTTGGATCCGCGGGAAACGAATCTGCTAACATAACCGCCAAACACGCCATTGGCGATGGGCGTATGGTCCATCTATGGCTCCCTCCAAGGGACCTATACCCTACTATTTTGTCAAATATACGGTCAGGAAGGGAACGAACCTGCAATTCGAAGTGTAGTAAGCTCAGGGTTTTAAAACCGACACTAGGAAAGTGGCTATCCTCTCACCAAACCAAACGCCGGGAAGAAGTAATACTCTGCCGATTGAGAATAGGCCATACTTTCGTAACACGCAGTTACATGCTTACCGGTGATGATCGACCTCTATGTCCGCGCTGCTCTAACCCGCTTATCGTGTACCATGTTTTAATAGGCTGTACAATAATACATCCTCTACGACGCCAGATTTTAGGACGGCTGAACGCCGACTCTACGTATCCTAATATGGAAAGTATCTGAGGTCGTGGTGTCTGGGAATATTTTGATCTTCATTCGACAAGCTCGCATTGAGGTGATATACCCCCACCCGTTAATATTGTTAACAAGCTATGATAGCAGCACCGTATATTGATTATAATTCAGTTATGGGCGCAAAATGACCCTAGGTGTCTACGCCCCTAAACTCCAATCCATCATGGGCGCTGTATGACCGAAGTAGTCGATGCGCCCCTAAGCCCAAATAACCAACCAAACTCCAATCGACCACCACCACCGCAGGTTCGAAGAAATGGTCATTATTTGCATCGCTGTTGCGTACCCCCCTCAGTATTTCATTTCATGGGCTACATGATTATAAAGGTCATGGAGATCATACAGGTTTAAAGCTTTTGAGTGACACATGTGAGTTCGCCTATAAAGGGATAATACAACAAAATGGAAAAAAGAAACTAAACACTTGGATGGATTTTAGGCTTGTTATAACGTAAATACACTTCTCCCACACTCAATTTTTAAATCGGAGGTGCCTGATTCCGCTTTGGAAAGTGCCGCAATCTGCTTTTCGTTTTGTTAAAGATACTTCATAAGGTGTTAGTCTGACGGCGATTCTGTTCGATTTCCTGCGCAGTTTTGTGCCTTTGAAATTAGTGTAAAGTAAGTAAGAAATGTGTATAAAATGATTATATAGACATAATGGCATATATTTCTGCATTTGTCCGTGATTTGACTTCGATTTGATTCAGTTGTATAGGATGGGACAGGTGGACCGATCAAGATTATCACGGTTGCCAACGTTGCATGCTGGAGGGTTTGGAGGAGGCTGTTCGTCGCGTTAAAACTTGGATAGTTTCCAGACGGGAAGCAGCTCAAGGATGTAATATTCCGTTATCTGCAATCAAAAGAAAATCGAAAAACCCCGGAAAAGATCGGGCGGCTCAGTGCACTTATACTAGCAGAGAAATTAGCCGTCGTCTCACGAAATGACCCTCTCCTGGTGGACGATCTGACGATGGTGGCTGTAGGGTTGGCTGCTTGTCTAGAGCTATGTATATGGCGGTCTGTTGTGTCTGGTGCGCCAGTTTAGGTTGGGCTAGCTGTCTCGACTGGCTCGGCGGCGCATGAGTCGACTGTGGCTCAGCCTGAGTGGTCGGCAGCTTGCTGCTTCTGCCGCGCTGTGTATGGATGGGCTGCTGTTGGGTGCCTGGGGCGCCAGTGTGGTGTTGGTTAGTTGGAGTTTTCGGGAGCTCCCGTAGACTCCAAACATGACTCCTAGGTAAGTACTTTGGTTCTTGTACGGCGCATACAGCTGCCACCAACTAAAAATATAGCAGTTAGCCGTTATGTGGACTTGTGTACTACCGGGGGGAGGGAGGGAGGGAGGGACAAGCGGTTTTAGTAATTAGGGAGAGAGTGGATGGGGACGAGTGAATGTAAGAAATTGAGATAATTAATGTGTGATGGGTAGCTTTGAATGCCAAGTGAAGCCGCTTGGGGATAAGCACATCCATTACCATTAAGTGGCTCTGACTTTCCCTATATGGCGTTCCCGAAATTCTGACCTCACGTAGCATAGCAGTGCGTGTAAAGGAGGGCAGTGCACACAACGCCAGGCCGGCTGAGGTTGGCGGTAGCGGAGGACCAAACACAGTGCCACCACATTGACGCCTAAAAGTAAAGGGGATATTTCCAAGTTTGTTTTTATTTTTCACTACCCTAAAAAACAATCCATTCACCGAAGCCGACGTACATCCCACACCCCGCGAACGGCAGGGACCCCCTCCCCCTGCACTGACAGTCCCGTCTGTCCAGTGAGACGGCTGGCAGCTGGGCAGACACTGGGTCAGGTCACTGCACCCTGCGGGTGTGGCGTCCCCCAAGATGGCCGACTACGTGCTGGAACACCGGCCGTCATCCGACGCCCGCGTTGTTCGATTCCAGATGGTGTTTTACTGGTGGCTGCCGTTGCCTGGCGCATATGTTTGACTTGCGAGCCGTACTGGCCGTGGCTGGCGTGCCTTTCTCGTCACCGATGTTTGCACTGCTTTGTACTCCATTGTGCGTGTTGTCAGGCATGTTTGCTGTGTGTGGTCACAAGGTTCCTACTGCAACGATTTCGTAGTCACCACCTGCTCTCTATGTGTTCTGTCCTGGCGGCGGGGTGGTTTCCGGCCGGCTGCTAGCGCACTACCTCCACAGGTCGATCCGGCTCACGCCATACCCCGTGTGAAGCGCCGGGTTTAACATGTAACCCATCGTATACGGTCAAGTCGTATTTGGCACGTTTGGGGAAGCCGGTGCCACTTTTTTTTGGAACATTGTCTCACGATGCGACTTCACCAGATTGTTCATCAAGCGCCATTAGCTTATCTTGGAACATGAAGAAACAGAAGGCGATCGTAAGTAAAGAAGCGAATGACGCCTACCTCGACAACTTAGAGAACAACGATTGGTGCAATTGAAATGTAGTGCAAATATCACGAAGGATAATAGAAACCCCGTAGTCGGGCCGGCCGTCCACTGACGCTGCCAGCGGCTCATCCGTCAACAAAGGGCGCCGCCGGTGACGATGGATTTCGGCGGCCACCGGTCGGGTCATGGAAGGCACTGTGTCGCAGCACCCACTCCATGCCACCCAGCCACCTCGGATCGATTGCATAATCGGCACCCGGCCCGACAACGTCTATGCCCCTCCCCTCTCCTCCCCAAGTCGATTGCGTAATCGAGGTGTGTTGACATTTGCCCGGCCCTACGACGTCCATGGCATCCACCCTCAACCCAGGTTGGTCCATCGATCCGACCTGCGCCGCGTGCTGTGTCGCTCACGACGAAGTACGAATGAGTGGGCGATTGGCAGTCGATGGGCTGATGTACAGATCCGGCGGCCCTGTGCTGGGCTGCCGAAATGATGCGACATCCGTCCGTCGAAGCGGCTGCTGCTGACAATCGTCAGACCAGCACTCGACTTGCTCGTCATACCATTGAGGCGAAGGGGCTGACATGCATGTCCTACCGTATTAAGGACACTACATCGTCCGGTGTTGGGCCACTGCAGATCTGCTTCTAGTCATCTTTCACAAGGGAATATGCAAGCATTAAAAAAAAAAAAAATAATACAAAATCTTATCCGAGTTGTTTGGGTGGCTTGAGGAGCCAGGGTTCTATTGCTAAGCAGAGCTTGCTGCGTGAACCCTGGCCCCACCACCCGATCCATGAACTCCAGCTCAACGGCAGAATTTAGACCGAAAGTTTAACGTGCCGCCAATGCACCGACACGGCCGCCCGGTTGTTCGTCCCTGGCCTTATCGGGCCAGCTGCCAACTGACATTCCCGGCCGGGGGCTAAATGCGTGCGCGCGAAGCGACTCGAACCCTGTGTTGCCGGTATAAGGGAGACCAGTGCAGGCCAGCGCTCTAACCAACCGAGCCACCGGGGCGGCATAAGGCTCGGTTCGTGGTTTAGTTATGTCTGAGACGCAAATCAGCCACGTGGCCTACACTATTTGCCGTTCACAAATCTCTGCATGGCTACTGCGTTCCAGGCCATGACTCTAGGCCACTTGATCTCGGGCTTCTCTAGGCCATGACTTGTATTCATTGTTCTGAAATTTCTGGATGTGCACTTAAAGAGGTGTCAAACGAAGCTTAAATCTATGATTTTTTTCTCCCAATGACGGAGTTTGTCGAATTTAATTTCCCTCAATAATTTTCCACTTGTTACTCCACAAGTGATGTTAAAGTAACCGGGAATTCCGCCTAAAAACGGTGCTACCTACGATTAGAACATTCTCGCAAGCGATTCCTTAGTGAAGAACTGCATATTTTAGCATGGTAAACATAATTTCCGGAACGCACCAAGGACTCATACAAAAGTATTGAAAAAAATATGGATTGAAGACACAATTTTGGTGTTGGCAGAACCTTCTCTTATATTTGTATAAAGTAATTTTTTTATCTTGTAAGATTCTCTCTTTTGTTCTCGAATATCTGGAGTCGACACATGATTCCTTTACAATCAACTAGGACATTCAGCTTTAATATTTTACATCAACCGGTGCCCATGAAGTTTCCTTGAACCAGGGTTGGAAAAAGTCATGCTTTTTGTCACTCGAATTATTATCCTGTTCACAAAGTTTTTCCGGTTTCTTGTCTCCCCTTGAAGTCTGCACGGAACTGTTTGAGAATGAGATGGTGGAATACTGTTTTCCTGAAGTGGAAACTCCCCAACGTTTATCGGGCTTTCATTTCAGTAGTACCGCAATATGATGTCCATAGTTAGGAAAGTCAACGAGGCTTGTCTCCAAGTGTGTATGCATGAATTTGAGTCCTGTATATTGAGATGAAATTGTGTGGCATTCCAATTCGTGAGACGTCAGTTTTTATTCATGGCGAACCTATTTTGTGCCTGGCAGTGAGCTTCGGGCCTGTCTACCGAATAGCAGTGCGTGTGCAGCCATTTTCTGGTAACTATTTAATCATTTGACACAAAGTGATTGGATCCAGAAACAGGCTGGAATAGTTATCCGGAGACTGTAAGCTTCTAGATGGCTAGGTGACAAGCATCGAGGACAAAACTGTGCTCAATCTTGGATATGTCCTTTTTATTTATTTTGTTGCCTGTGCTATTCCTTGTTCCATTATTACTAAATTGCAAACCAATATAAGGTATCTCAAGTCTGGAGGGATCAGTTAGGGGACTAGTAGCCTAGGGGTAAGTTGCCCGTCTCACAATCGAAAGGTTGTGGGTTGGAGTCTCGCCTGTCGCTACATTTCGCTCGCGACCAATCGGCGTGAAATATTTGCGACACTACATGATTCAACGGTCGATGTGTCGTAAAATTAGTAACAAACGAACGAGGGATCAGGTAGAAGTTGATACTGAAGAAAAGGAATTCACTCTAAATTGGATGACCTGATAATTATGTGGCCCAACTCCAAAACAACCGCTAACAACATGCATGATGATTTAGGCTCCAAATCCGGACCAACCAGCCTACATTGATGCTGGAGTGCAAAATATATGCAGTCTCCGTGCATATCGGTTGAAACGTTTGCTGGGAATTTAACTCTTTTACCATGTAATTGCTGCGGAATGTTGTGAAATGAATACTTAGATTACCCAGACCTTTGTGCATTCACGGAGCTGACAGTTTTTGTCTCATCGGGCTGAACAAATGTCCTCTGGTATTTCAAATGTCTATTGGTATTTCAATGCGTCAGTGCGCTACTTTTCATGTTTGTAACCAATTCAATTGCCATGTTTCAGGGGAAGAAGTACACGGTGTGAAACAACAAGATAATTCACAAGACAACAATCATCTCTATCGCCATGAGTATGCCTGATTTTAAATGACTCTTGCACCTATATATACATTTGAGCTCGTTCCTATCCCATCAGCGTATCCCATCGTTGGTGTAAACTCGACATTTTGCAGCCTTTCATTTAGTAACGCTAACGAGGCTGAGTAGGTAAAGTATACTTATGGGAGTGTTATCATCCGCTATTTGTGACCACTCTCAAGTCTTGGATTTTGACAATGACATGATCTATGTTGGTATTTAAAAATGTCACTGAAAAGGCATGTAAGCATATGTTTTCATCTCATACGAGGCATCACTTTTTCGGGACTGGTGGATTATGCTCCCGAACGTTTCTACGGCCAGTTGGGGCTGCTTAGATAGCAACCTTGCCGGTGAAAGATAAGCCAGATTAAACACCTCTTCCATTTATATCTCCTCATTCGAATATGCATCCCATGTCGGCTTCCTTGTGTGTGTCATTCATCTACCCCTGCAACACCTCTATGCCATTCATCCATTCGTGCCATGAGCGGGTAGGTCGGCTTCCCGGTGCTACCCTGCTGCTCAGTTTATCGAGGAAATCGCTCCCCCTCGCCCTCGGGGGTGGACCGAATCCTGGAGATTGAAGTCCACTACCGTACTGTGTCGGTTTTGGTCGGGCACCACCTCGCCACTTTGACCATGATTTCCCGGGACGGTGGGCGGCCCGCAGATCAAGTGGTGCTGGTCGCCTCGGGCCGGGGTCTGAGCTCTGGCGTTGTGCTTGCTGCCCCAACCGGCCGGGGTCAGTGTAACGGCTGTGTTGGAGCTTGTTCGGGGTGGTGAGTACCTCCTCGGACCGTGTGAGAGCACCGCCGGTGCCTGCATAGCTCTTCTTTGTATAGCTGCCGTCATCCCGACAGCGGGACACAGACAACCTTCCATTGGTGGCCCCACGTGGCTGCGCGTCACCAGGAGTCGAATACAAACAACTGCACGGTAAGCCAAAACAAGCGGGCCGGCAACTGGCGCCTTTTGTGGGAGCTAGACGAGTCGGCCCCTTTGAAGTCGTTTGGAACTCGAGAAACCGGCATAACGGCGGCGATCTACGTTCCCGTGTTTCCAGAATGTTCGTTTTCAAAGCCTCACAGGGGCAAAGGCAGCCCCTAGTTTGTCACCGTCTCAACGTCGGGATGGCTGTGACCGATTTGGTACGATTCCCGCGTGAACGGTTTGGAAGCGTTTCACGTGAGATGAGTTTGATGTTGGAGAGGAGGCGAAAAGGACGTTACCAGGTACATAATTCGTGTACACGATCAGTGACGTGATCAGTGCGTGACGTGTCTACCGCAATTCCGGTGTTACCACATGGTACAGAAAACTCCGTGGAAGACATTGTAAGCTGCTATGATATTCAGAACCTCACCTGAATAGTATATTATGAATATCACCAAATATTATTATTTTGCGGAGGAACCGAAGGAATACGAAGCGGCAGGCATCAGACGCTTCCGTGTGCGTCTTCGCACCAGCATGGCTCCAACTGAGCGCACATTCTCACAGTTTGCCGCCCTGACCATGCGCCATGCGATGTTCGTGTCGGGTATGTTAAGGTGAAAGCTCGTCTTTTCATCCCGAAATCTTTGAGCGGCTTAGGTGCATCTTTCTGAAAATTATTTGAAGGACACTACATGGAAGCAATGGACTGACCTAAATGGATTAGGGGCATACCACATAGTCCCATATTAAAGGTTGAAATTATTGAGTGTGCAAGTGCCCCCGCCCCCACAACCATACAAAGATACACCCCTGAACGGTATATATTGTTGCCATATTGCTGCCAAAGCTGCGATTACATTATACAACACTGTATAATCTTCTGGTCTGCGGCGGCTGCTCTTCGTCCGATCATGAAAATCAACTGGCAGATCATCGCGTACTAACTACCTGCGGAAAAGTACCACATACGGATGCGGTTCATATGACCTACTTTCAGCAGATCTGTGATCAGAAAATATACATTCGGAAGATCTATTATCACAAAATCTACTTCAAAAGCGAAGTGTTAACAAGAACTACCAGGAACAGAAGGGGCCGCGGTAGCTCAGTTGGTAGAACTTCGGGCTCTTATTACAGGAGTGTGGGTTCGAATCTCACAACCAACAGCATTTACCGAGTCCACCCGCGGCAAATCGGCGTGAGAGTTTGGCGAAGCTATAAAACCTAGCGGTTGCATGCGTCGTAAAAGAACCCAATGTTCTTATCTGCCAAGAACAAGAATGTTCACAAGATCTACTCGCATGCGTGAATATTCAGAAGATCTACGAATCATGAGAGGAATATGAACTTCTTTACCCAAAAGTTGTCTGCTCGGCTTCCCCCAATTCCAGTTACGACACATGCTCTCACAGTTGCATAGGGAGGGTTGGCATAGTGGCGCAGCCCATTGCTCTCTCTCTCTCTCTCTCTCTCTCTCTCTCTCTCTCTCTCTCTCTCTCTCTCTCTCTCTCTCTCTCTCTCTCTCTCTCTCTCTCTCTCTCTCTCTCTCTCTCTCTCTCTCTCTCTCTCTCTCTCTCTCTCTCTCTCTCTCTCTCTCTCTCTCTCTCTCTCTCTCTCTCTCTCTCTCTCTCTCTCTCTCTCTCTCTCTCATATATATATATTTTCTCTCTCTCTCTCTCTCTCTCTCTCTCTCTCTCTCTCTCTCTCTCTCTCTCTCTCTCTCTCTCTCTCTCTCTCTCTCTCTCTCTCTCTCTCTCTCTCTCTCTCTCTCTCTCTCTCTCTCTCTCTCTCTCTATATATATATATATATATATATATATATATATATATATATATATATATATATATATATATATATATATATATATATATATATATATATATATATATATATATATATATATATATATATATATATATATATATATATATATATATATATATATATATATATATATATATATATACTCTCTCTCTTTTTTTTTTTTTTTCTCCTCTCTCTCTCTCTCTCTCTCTCTCTCTCTCTCTCTCTCTCTCTCTCTCTCTCTCTCTCTCTCTCTCTCTCTCTCTCTCTCTCTCTCTCTCTCTCTCTCTCTCTCTCTCTCTCTCTCTCTCTCTCTCTCTCTCTCTCTCTCTCTCTCACACTCTCTCTCACACTCACTCAATATTTTGGTGTAGTTGTGATACGCTGACAGGCCAGGGTCAACATTTTCGAAAAACGACGACTCCGTGTCCTGTGGCCAGTGGGTTTTGCATGAAGAATGAAAAACAGATCCAGGCTGAGTCTGCACTACCTTCGGAAACTGATTAGCCGCAGATAGGTGCCAAGTCTTCTTGGTAGGGGACGAGTAGTTCAGGGTATGTTGCTCGTCTCACAATCGAAAGGTTGTGGGTTCGAGTCTCACCTGTCGCTACTCTTCGCTCGCGACCAATCGGCGTGAGAGATTGGCGACGCTACATGATAACGGTCGATGTGTCGTAAAACCAATAACCAACCAACCAACTAAGTCTTCTTAGTGCTTTGTTCCTCAGTAGAAGAGCTTGTCACCCTTGACGCCGACATTCGTTCTGTTTTTCCAACAAAAGATATCACATTCCGGCTGTGTTATTTAACGCAGGGGATGCCTATAACACAACGGGGCGACATGGCACCTTCTGATAAAAAATATATGAATGCGGCCTCCGTGGTTCAGTGGTTATTTTCTTCAAAATCTTTTTTTTCGTACTTCTCCGGTTCCATGTTCGAATCGACGACCAGGTTTTTGACTGGTTCTGCCAAGCAAGCTGGGTTCCGCAATGCAATGTCTTCCATATGTCGTTCGCTCTTTGTAGATTATTTCGCGATCTAGATCTCGAGAAGATTTTCACCGGTAATCCAGATGCAGTTCGTCTCCCGTCTGTAGCGATGAAGGCAAAAATGGTTTTCGTTTTTCACCGGAGAAGACTGTCGCAATGCACTTGTGCCCGCGTCAACGATGTCAACGTATGGTACTCAGTCTGTGCAAGTCGACACTCCCAACGAAGCCGACGAGCAAGTTTCTTGTTGTCGTACTTTAGCAGTCGCTTCACCTACATACCACTTTGGAGTGTTCCGCGATAAATGCTTTAATGCGCTGCACGCTCTTCTCGTATGTTGTTTACAAACGAACGTTGGGCGCTGCATGACCGATATAGTTGATGCGCCCCTAAACTCCAATAACCAACCAACAGACGAACGTTACTGCTCCTGTGTACATTTTTCATCCTATCGAAATTGTGACATCCGTGGTATGTTTTGTGTATTTGTGGTACAGCCAAGCGACCATCACACGCCGCTGCGTATTGCTATTTGCGCTTTTTGCGCCTTCCCGGTTGTGAGTCTTGGCAGAGGTAAATGAGCGATGCCGTTTTGTACGTCTTGAACTGCCTCGAATACGTTACGCATTTAAGCTGCGCCAATTCACAGCAACTCTACCTGCCATACCTGTACGTTCTGCATTATAATTGTTGCGCTCTTCCAGGGCGGTAAAAAAAACGCGCGGTGATGTGCGTGGAAACCTCGTGGAGACCTCCTCCTATGGAGTTACCGCCGCCAAATATTCACATTTCGCTGTCGTACCCGATGAAAGGTGACTTCGATCCCAGGGACTTATAGTCAGGGGCTGAAACTGGTGCAATCGTACCGGAAGTATACGACAATCTAAAAGGATGGTAGGATGGTTCGAATATAGATATAGATGTTCAAAGTGCCTTTGTGACAGGTGTCGTCACTAGAATGCTTCCTTTTCCAGCCTATGCATATGTCTGCGCATCAGAGCTAGTCGCTGTAAACAACAACTGAGTTTCATTGATATTGCCGACGGCGGTACTATTTAGCGGCTCGCACAGTAGCGCTAGATTTTCATGGCTAATACGCTAGATTCACGTGGCAGGACATCGGAGGTAACAGATAGTGTTCTACTGGATTCCAGGACACGTGGCGACGCAGTCGATGCGCCCATAAACCCCAATAACCAACCAACCAGGCCACGCGGGATGTTGTGGCAACGAGGCGGCTGATGCCGTATCGTTGCGTGGTGCTCAGGCTCCTTAACACGATGTTTCCTTCTCCCTTTCGTAGACTTCGTTCCAAAAACTAAAGGCCTGGTAGAGCAGCTGGGATGTCATAGCAGACAAGTTGAGAACAGTGGAACCCTGTCTTGGTGAATGGTTCCCGTCATCGCATGAAGTTAGGCGCATTATGTCATTATGTCGCTTGCAAATTCGAGAAGAATGCACACGAGTTACGAAGTCACTTTGAGCGTCCTTCATCCATTCGGGAAGTATCAATGTATGAGTTCCATTGTTCAAGCGATATAGCTCTTCTGCTTCCCATCGTTATTCAAATTTACTGTATTGTATGCTCATTACCTCGCTGTTATATTTGTTGAAAACTTGTGGTCGTACTGCGTGATAGCACACTTTGTGTTTGATCCTGTTATATGGAATTCATCACTTGAGCATACCTTTGTTTTCATTTCATGGCCTGATTGACGAGATTATGGGCGCTGTATGACCAGTACGACCTATGTGCCCCTGCACCACATCACACCAGGCTCTGCTTTAACTGATAATAATTGTTTGGAAAATAATCCTAGAACAGAAATGTGTACATTAATTGTTTGCCTGCACCACGATTAAATTTTGCAAAGCCTTTAACAGATCATGTAGTAAATGTTTAATTTCGCTGCAATGTGCTGGCAATAGAGCCATTTTGCAGATGATCTAAGTGCTGGGTTTCAACTCCACAGTTGTTCTGCGTATGCTGAAGAGCATGCTACAATGGCCTGGAACGCACTTTCCAAACTTACTCCGCGTCCCTTCACCCGTACTCTCACAACTTATCTTTGGCACTTCGAAATGGGGTAAGAGGCATGCACTGCACTGCACTGCACTGCACCCTGCATGTGGAGTGATTACTAGCATAGTGGTACGGTGCTCGTTTCCCAAGCGAGATATTTGTGTTCGATGCCTCCTATCTGTATCTGCCCTTACTCCGCAATCAACCAGCGTGAGAGGTTGGTGACGCCATATTACCAAAGCAGTCAGCTCAGCTTGTATATTGCTAAATTGCCAATGCAGTCGATACGCCGCAAAGCCCGCAGCTTGTATATCAGCTTGCATTCGATAATCGCTTATAAAATAGCTTGGGAAATTCTGCATGTGCAATTTATATGGGGGAGTTGGATTGCGTCTCATTGTACATTATGGCCATTGATGGTTAAACGATTCGATGCCATTGAAAGCTAGCCCTTACTCCAAGGCCTGATGATAATTTGTTTGGAATTGTGAATAACCATCTGTACTTAGTGTGTGCGTGATTAGGTGCTGAAACTTTTGGAAGGACTAATCGCAACCAACCATCAAAATACAGAAAAACCTCAATAGTTTTTGTTGTGGCAGAATTTCCTTCTGGAATATGTAAATCGGCGTTTGCAACTTGTAAATTGTCACTATAAATTTGCCTTGTGAGGCTTGACAAGAAGATCGCCCTATGGAATCTTTTTGTCGTCCGATCTGACGCGAGGCTGTTTCTTGACCGACCATTTAAATTGTTATTTTTGGTATTTAACTTGCTGGTAAGTTTATGTCTGTTGACCCGTTGCATGTATTATGCCACTGTTAGCAGTACTCTGATTGGTTCCTCAGTATTTGCCCTCTTTTCCAAGCAACTCAGTATTTGGGAGCTGAAGAAGCATGTGCGATAACCTGTGGGCGATTCATGCACCCATTTTTATATTAGCTTGGGACTGATTGTCGAGAGCGCATGCACAAGTGTTATTACGGTAGCTTGGCAAGTGCAAATTACCAAACAATTTGCTGTGACGCTGGCGTTCAGCGGCATTCAACCGTTCTGTTGTGTTTTAGGCACATGTCTACAGCTGGTCTGCATGTCTTGCTGGACATTGCGCCTCGGGCGTATGCATCGCTTTGGTGACACTTCCGCCAACCCTCAGGCGCGGATTTTGCCGACGTGAAGAAGGCTGTGAGCGATGGTGGAGCCATCATTATTGATGTGCGGAACCCGGATGAACTAAAATCAGCCGGGAAGATTCCCAATTCTGTCAACCTGCCACGTGAGTGCCGTTACTCTCCAGTAAGCGAAGTGATACGTTGTAGGTTTACAGTAGCCACTGTTGATCCATAATTTTGGCGTCATAAGCCTTCTTGTGTGCCGACTGTATCCCGGGAATTCACGAACACTTGGTTCAGAACACATGGTATGCTACCTGGGTATAATTTCGCATGTATTTTGCGTTATCATCCATGGTTGTGATTTCTGATACTTTCTGTGTCGGTCTGAGCTATAATGCGCTTCCGATGAAGCTCCGTGTGCTTCCCAGGCGTCATAGTGTTTCTATTTTAAAGCTTGTCTTGATTATACCTTGCGCCTTGGTCGATAGCAAACCTCTATACTAAGTCAGGTATATGTAGAAAACATTTGGTAAATGTGAACCATGCCCTAGATAAGTAAGTCCACATCCCTGTCGTGAAGTTCTTGTCACGCTTCAATTCCCTTTAGAATGCAGCCACGAGCTACTGGGCAATTTTACATTTAGTAGGGGTTTCGTTTATTGAGACAGGACTATCTCCCCTCGGTGTTGGCCCCTCTCGAAATTTATAGCATGTTCGCATGGTATCCTATCAAGATTCCTTCCTCGATGATCTGGAACATCGAATTGATCCTGTTACTCCTTCGTTTAGCTTCATGTTACTTCATTTGACTATTGCTCGTATGCTATTGTCATCATTGCATGCTTTGTAATGTAGCCCCGTAAGAAAACCTCGGTCACTGCTTGATCCGTGCTCAAGTGCGACTGTTGTCCCCACTGACACCCGTCACGCGACCTCTATTTGACCTTTGACACAAACTTTCGTGTGACCGTCGTCACCAGCAGGGTGCAAAAGTCCAGGTTGAGCCATCTGTCGGGAGTCTAAAAGTAGTCCTGAAATTGCAGGCTTCAAGTGGAAATGTTCCGCCAAAGCCAGCAAAAACAATCATGACGCTTTGTGCAATGGTGCAGAATGTAATGCATCTAGGTGGGCTGACAATATAACAAGGGTGATTCAAGTTGTCGTACGCCTTTGCAGGCTGGTTATATTTTAGATAGCATAAAACATGGAAAGGCGTGGTGCAAAATTATTCCGATAGCAGGAGGTGGAACGAGTGCAGAAGCGCTCGGTTGGGTGTTACATCTCATCCAGATGGGTGTGTGGTGTGCTGAACTGACCAGCACTGACGGCTACCACGACCACGCTCTCCAGTACCCGATATCCCGGACGCTTTGCGCCTCTCCGAGTCGGCGTTTCGCAATCGGTTCGGCTTCGCCCGGCCGGGGGACCACCAGGCGGTGATCGTACACTGCAAGTCGGGCGTCAGGGCTGCCAAGGCGGCCGGTCTGCTGACTGCCGCTGGCTTCTACAACATGAGGTGGGTGGGTGCGTGAGTGAGCCAGGGGGCAACAGGCACTGCTGTCAATGCCGCGTGCTGCTGCCTGGGGCTGCACTCGGGCGCAGTGTTGGATTTTCACTTCTCGGTGTTGGATTCGGAGTGTATAATTGTTTGCCTTGCCAAAGTATGGAGTGTATAATCTCTAGAATCACTATGTTGTGGGGTGTATAATTTCCCAGTTTGCCAAATTATGGAGTGTATATTGAAGCATCAAGTAATGGAGTATATACATTTTATAAATAACTAAGTGTATGCATTTTTAAAAATGCGGTAATATTTCCTGGAATGAAGAATAAAAACCCGGGGGCCTCGGTAGCTTAGATGGTGGAGCGTGGGACTCGAATATCGCAGCCGGCGGCATTTGCAGAGTCCACTCACGACCATTCGGTGTGATAGGGTGGCGATGCTATACAACCTTGCAGTTGAATGCGTCGTAAAGTAACACGACAATTCTTCTTCAAGAATAAAACGCCTTCAAGTCATTTGTTAGGTTCCTATCCTAGTGTCTCACAGACAACCAGATGGGTACCACCACACATCGTCGTCTGAAGTAATCCACGTTACGTGGAGGACTTATAAGTCAACTTTCTGAGCAATGGTAGAGAAAATGATCACAAAAGTTTACTTAATCGATGTCAACCAAGTTTATATATCCATACCTGTCACTCCTGACATACCAACACCGCACAACTAATACAAATTCACAGCATACCTCGAGAGCAGGACGTTTGTGCACCGACTAATCTATGGGAGGGTCTAAAATGTTACTTCGGGATATGGGTTTCAGAATAGATAATGGTTTAAGGAAAGTTATACTAAAACAATCCGTCTAAAATATTTTATTCTCTCAACCATGAAATCTTCTTTTTTCAAATGGGAAAGCTGAAAAAAAAAATATTGAAGTCAATTCTCATTAATATTAAATGTATTTCGATACACTTTTTAGTTCATGTCTGAAATGTTTAGTTAAAGCAAGGAATGACTTGGAAGGATGAAAAGCGACCGGACGGGCGGGCAAATGCCGCTGTAAAACAGACTATCGTCACGGACGAGCGGAAATTAGCGTCTCATTTCGCACCATGATTGCTATGAAATACCAGAAAATGAAAAGAAGTGAGAGAAAACTGCCAAGAGAATTACAGGGTTTTCTCATTTTTCTAAATTAATAATAATCAGGATTATGGGAAGAAATTAATCATGGGATCAGAATGAGGCCTATAAGAGTGTAGAGGGTTAGGTCAACATACGTAAATCTGAATTTGTCCGGAGTGGGGAAACCTCACGGTCGAAGTGGCATGAATACAACCATTCCTGCTTGTTGATGACATTCGGAAGCAATATAAGTCATGAAATCGAAAGAAGGTGAAATTTCTGGTTCTATGGATCTTCGTCTTGGAGCAAAGTGTTAGCAGGTTTTAGGAACGTTTTGGTACCATTCAGGCAATTTTCATGGGGAGAATCCTTCCGATATATTTTATGTACATCGCTCCTGACTGCTTCATAATGTAAATATGAACGGTTTTATTCATCCTATTTGATGCAGAACATATCATTCTGCAAGGAAGCAAAAAGAAATGCATAGTCCAAGACAAATGTCAAAGTCCAAGTCAAATGCATAGTTCATGGCTTTTCGTGGCAATGGTTTAAATAGCTCCGGCCGGAGTGGTAAATGGAGAGCGGTGAATCCATTGAATCCAAGAACGGACCTTCGTACGCTGCTGGGCTGGTAAAGGTGAATTCCTTTATTTGGTTAGCGGAGCGTAGTTTTTTTATTCAACGAAAGATTTTCTTTAAAGCTCTTCGCTGCTATCCGGGTGGAATTGACTGCGTGTTTGGCTCGAGGTATGAGAGTTGGTATTGCCTGACTATGTTGGGTACCTACCTCCTTACCTATATCAAATATCTTCGCGGTTATTCGAGTTATTGATTTGGATAAACCAAAGCTTGTGTTGTGTTGTGTTGTGTGACGGGATATCTTCAGATAATACAAGGAGCAGGACATGATAATATTAATTGCTGCGATGTTTTGCCGACAAGCGTAGTAATGAACAAAACTGATTGCTTTGTTTTTGTCTGGAAATCCTGTTTTCACTTACCACACTGAAGCGTGAAAGTTTTTCTTTAAAAATGGGGGCTGGGCCTCTTCAGTGTACATTGACTTTGCAGATATTATAGATATGCATGCATTTAAGCATTATTTGTGCATTCATGAAATGTTCGAGGAATTGTTAGGTGCATCCTGTCCCCATTCTCCATTGAATACCATTATACTTTTAACATTTCTGGTCTCTGACTTTCTCAATGGACAAAATTGCAGTTTAAGGTGATTTTTTTTTCTTGAGATTTATTTTTCATGCAATGATTATGAATGTGTTCGTAATGTGGGTTCTTATGTGATGTGACCACACATTCTTTTTGCAAGTGCAGTTGGGTAGCAAAATGACACCAAGAAAAGTGGCTCTGGTTTGGTTGCGAAATGTACCATGAATTGTAATGTTAAAAATGAAGAAAAATCTGCAATCTAACTGATGCAAGAAAGCCTTTTTTAACGGAATTTTCTAAGCAATTTTTTCCTTTAAAAAAACGAAATGGCCTATTCTAACCAAACAGCCTAAGCTAGCCTGAGTGTTTTTTTTAATTCAAAAACATTTTTACAATCCTGAATGATCCCCAAAGGAATTTGATAAATGGCTAACTTACAAAAAAAAACTAATCTCGCATAACTTGCCAAACCTAATAATATCTTTGTATGCCTCAAGGAGTTAAGATGTGTATAAGACGTGAGTGGAAAAGCAATAATGGCCGTGATAATTTATATGCTGTGGCAAAACATGGCTCATATCCACCAGTATTTTGGGGATTTGGGGGAAGTGCTACACTTTGTGGCTTACCAGTTGTGTGGATGCCACTCTAGCTCTTGGTGTTCATCCATACATTCTTCTGGACACATCTGGACTCTGTTCTGAGGTTTTTCCACTAATGGAGAACATACACATGAATGCATCGGTGGCTGTTTATTAATTCACCCGTACTTCACCAGAACTCACACATACACAAATGGAAAATTATGGAATGATATGGAGGATGGAATGTTATGAAATATGGAATGTTCAGTGGCATTAAAATCATATTCAGACTGCAGTGATCCATATTTTGTCATCTGTTGACATCTGTTGTACTTGTGCATGCTAGCAAGCTGATATTCTTCCAATCTGGATGGCACATCATTTTCGGCTCCACTCATGCCTCCTCTTGGAATGTGCCTACAGATGACCTGAAATAACAAATGTGTATTATCCATAATTATGCTGGAAACTTTATGTGGTAGGGGACCCAGTATGACTGAATCTTCCTCTCCACCCAAGTTATCACTATTGTATGATGACATCTAGCTGTCTTGCTAGTTAAGCATGTCTTCATCCAGCAATGCAAGGAGTGTATTTTTTATGGTGTGTATGATTCTTTGGATGGTAAAAGTTCCAAAAAAGGGCCAATTTTCTAACGTTTCTCGGGCGACACTGTGATGTTCTGTTTGGGTGTGTGAAGTGCATCTATTTTGTTGATATCTTGATGGGCACGACGACGATATATATAAACGGCGGCAGTGGCATTACAATGTTCAGTCGTACTTCTGACTTGAGCTGCTTTGAGTGGGCAGAGCGAGCGAGCGTTTGCTTCATTATGATGTGATATTTGGTCGCGGTAATCGATTTGAATTGCGGCGCACTCAGGTTGCGTGCACTTGTCTTTTGTATTCGATTTCGAGAGGCTGCAAACATTGGTACCACATTGATCACTTGACACATTCTCGTTATGCAGGATCTACAAAGGCTCTTTCTCTGACTGGGTCAACCAAGGCGGAGAAGTCCAGAAGTAGGTGAAACTACAACTCCCAAGACCGTCGAGAGCCCTGCGAGCAGCGAGATGTAGATGGCGCTGCACGTGTGGTCCTATAGGGTGTTTGTTGTAGGCGTCTGGTAGCATACTCAAGCCTCAGTGATTGTTCGCTAGCTATCAGTTATTTAGGGTGATTTGCGTTCTCGAGGCCCATTTTTAGGACGGCTCTTCGCTATTCTTTTAGACTGCTCTTCTTTTTGCACTGGATATTCTATTTCATTCAGATTTGGCGCCGTATGCCCTACGCAGTCGGTGCGGTCCCGAACTACAATAGCCAACTCGTTTAGGTGTTCGCCCCGGCAGGTGTTTCATTGAGCGTGCAATATGATGTTACGATGCTTAATGCCACGAATATCGGCAGTTGGTGTGAGTAAATTAGACGCGGACGACAAATTTGTACCATGGTTGTATACGAGCATTATATCAATGGAGTTCTTGCACATACTTATAGGACGGGCGTTGTTCACGTGCATGTCTGAGTTCATTTCTATTTGCTAAACCGGATGCCGGCCAGTATTTTATAAACGCTTAGAAATCGATACACCTGTTGCCGTCCATCTGGATTAATCTGTGACGCTGTGCATTGTGTGACTTTATTGTTTTGCTCACTTCACGGTCGTGATAGATGGCCAGCTATTGGCACGAGCCGAGCACAAGAACGCGAGCATCCGCACATGGATATTCTACTGCCGTCCAGATGTCTGTCGTGCGGTCCACAATACACGTCTGATTGCATGTTGAAGTGTCCTTCAGAGATGGTGGATCTATGGATTAGAGACACATCGACAGGTATCAAAACAGGCGTGGTCGAATGGAGTGCGTAGTTGTATGGGTTCACGTTAGGTGATGGCCATATGAATCGAATAATCCTAATTTAGGCATGCACATGGAAATAATAACATCAGAACCCATTTGTCCACCCATCACATTTTCGCAGAGCACAGTCCCTGATCTTTGGCTTTCCATAGTGTCCCTGATCTTCCATCTTTCCATCTGGTTTGTGTCGACACAAACCAACAACCAGGACAAGCTAATTTATTTGTCGGCATCTAATTGTGTTGATGTGCGAAAGCTTTAGCTATTAACTAAGATCGACCGTAAGCTAGTCAAACGACTATGTTGTTACCCAGCATGATGTTTCAATTGGCCTCAACGTCCTAGTAAGTGCCGGGTTTGTGTCAACAAACTTGGAGCAATGGCAATCTTGTCTTGTAATGTCACAGTCGGTATCAATTTTTTGTATTATATCCCATGGGTATATATCCCGAGTCCGGCTAGGAACTCCCCACAAGCCACTATGCTGAGCTACAGATTCACGAGATTCTCTCCCTCCAGAACATGCTCCTTCGTCCACAAAATACAGATAATATTAGCGATAGTTAACCATCTAGCATGATCTAGTTTGCTGCGCCTCAACCTCGCCAGGTCATGTAACATCTCCCCTGCTCTGAGTGCCTGGCATAACTCAAAGGCATGCTTCCAGTGGCAGATCAGCCACAATATCGCCATGCAGTTCAATAAGCTGTTCTCCCATTGTGGTCATCTGGCTTCCCTTCAGTGGCTAGTGAACTACCATGTTCGGGAACTTCCCTACATGCCTACCCAAGCCTGTGTTGGATGTAGAACAATGGAACAATGGCTTCACCAGGGCTCCCAGAGGCTAGAGGCCTCCCATTTGGATAAAGGGCGCATCAGCCTGCCGGGCGACACGTCCTCTCCGGCCTCTCATCCACATGAGCTATCACACCTCCCTTGTAGTCAGTGCTCACTGCAGTGGGGTTTGAGCGCTACATTACCAATGTAGTCGGTGCGCCAGAAAGCCCTAACAGTTAACCCGTGCCGTCTTTCCGGCCAGATCCTCACCTCGTCTCGGGGGGGGGCTAGTAGCCCCCTCTGAAATGCAAACTAAGCATCGCACGAAAACGAAAGAGGTGTGATCGGAACGCGCTCGACGAGTAGGGTACGGGTCCACTCCCAAAATCATTTTCCCCAAAAGTGACGTCGCCAAGGACTAGATTTTCACGACTTCACGACTTACAGTATGTGTTTGGTTCTGGGGACTTCATTTTGGGGATATATGAAGAAAAAAAGTATTTGGAATGAGAAATGTACAGCGAAATCGACCAGGGATTTAATTTCCCCCCCCCCGATTGTTTTTTTTTAAATATTAGAAATACGGGTTTTCAAGTATTCTTTAATTTCCTTCTCCAATGGGTAGAGCAGACCGAGAAACGTTGTTGGAAGTGAACTTTCCCCAGTAAAAAAATGCTTACTTTGGCCAGAATCAACTATTTGAACTGCAATTTGGCAAATACGCAAAGTTTATGTCGTCAAAACGAAAATACCGAAAAAATCCACTCGTACGTTTTGTTGCATCCCTAAAGATAAGCAAACGCTGAAAGTTTCATTAAAATTCTATCCGTTAAAGCGTGACGACTGGCTGAACTTTTTTTGGAGATGACCTCACTTGACCTTGACTAACTCGTTGACCCTAGATGACCTGACTTCAAAATTTTGAAACAGCATGCCAAATTGATGTGGGAAAAGGTATGCCAAATTTGGGCGAGCTGCCGCGCGTCGTTCGTCCGCTATCCGCGAAAAACCTGAGTGGGTCGGTTGAAAACCCACCCCATACGGTGCGGGTTGCTGTCGATTTACAGGCTTATGGTGCGTTATAGTCAGCATCTATGCGTATAAAACTGGCATGTAAAAACAATCGGATTTACATCAATTTGCGCTCTCGTAACATTTTCTAACTTTGTCTAACCTAACCCCATTTAAGCTGACGTAACCTTTAAGTGACCATGACTCATATGCGTTATGCGTCAGACGCAATGCTAATGCGGACATCAGGGGGACCCCAGTAAGCCCCCCCCCCCCCGATGAGGCACCACCTTTACGCGGTGGGGGGATTGAGTGACCCAATGACCCGGCGACCATCATATCGGCGAGGGGTGAGACCAGTAGTTCCTCACTCGTCCTTCTGTCCATACGCTCCAATTCCAATGCCCATCTCATCCCAACATTCATGTTCTTCACCTGGCCCTGAAACACTAACTATCCATACTATGAGCAGGCAGGGCAACTTCCCCGGTCCTGCCCACCAGCTCAGTTTTAACGGGGTAGCCGCGCCCCCTCGGCCCGTCCCCCGGGGTTGACGGAGTCCTGGAGGTTGAGGTCCCCCGTCGCACGGTGCTAGTTGTGACGGGGGACCAACACACCTCTGGTCCTGATATCTCGGAGGGGCGGGCGGGCCCGTGGGGCCAGACGCGGGTCAAGTGGCAGGTCGCCTCGGGCTGGGGGCCTGGGTTTCCCAGTGCCTGCCGGCCCGGCCGGTCGGGGTCAAGGGGTGGGCGGCGCTGGATCCTGGTCGGGGTGGTGAGTCTCTCTCTCCCGGCCGGGCGAAAGCACCGCCTGCCCCGTATAGCTCCTCGGGCGCCTGGCGACCTCCCGTTCGCGGGACCCAGGCGTCCCCTCGGTAGGGTCCCTAAGGGGTAGGGCGCTCGAGGAGTCGAAAACAAACGCACTTCATGGCATCCAGGACAACTAAAAACATCCCTGGTCTCTCTCGTGAGGGCCAGACCAGCCCCTATTTTCGCAGAGATCGGGACGACACCCCTACGGAATATAGACATGTGCCTCGTGTGCTTGTGTTCAGAGGAATGAACAAATGTCTTGCTCATCTGTCTCCGTTTCAGAGAAGGGACAGGTGTGACCGATTTGGGAGTATTCTTAGATGTAATTAACTGAAACACGGAGCAATGGAGGTTGACATCGCGGAAACAGAGCAGGCAGCTAGGGCATCTCAGTCATCTTATCTCATCTCAGTCATCTCAGTTTGTATACGGCGAGTGGAGGGACGGCAAAAAAGGGAATGAAACAGTTAAGGACTGTTCACACCTAGCGTAATATCGACGCACTGGCGGAATCGGCGCAAAGCTAGCATGGGGCCCAATGAGTCTGCCGATTCTGCCATTGCGCCGGCATTACGTCAGCTGTCCGCCGAGTCCTACAAAACGCTAGCGATTTCCGAGCGGACAAAGTTGGGTTTTCTCAACTTTTCCGCTCGGCGCACCAGCGTCCTTGACGCAAAGTCGCCATATTGCTGATCTTCGGCGGATTGGGGCTACATCGGCTGCGGTTTTTTCAAGTTGTAGATTGCAGCATGTCTCTCTCGGAAGATGCAAGCAGACCAAGAACAGGGGAGGGGAAGGGATGGCAGGTAGGTACTTACCTACTTTGCGTTGAAAAGTTTTCGATACTGGAAATGGGTATGATATAAGCAAGATACAACCAAGGGTTATATGTAAGTAGAACACTGATAATAAATTTTTGAAGACACCTTCAACTTAGGTATGACACAACTCATGTTTTAAGCAATTTCAAAATTGTGCTGGATTCAAATGGAAATGTGTAATGGCAAAACTCAGTCTGCCACATTTTAACTCGATCTAAACAGCTGATTCTGTTGTCAAACAGCTGATTCTATTGCCAAACCGCTGATATGTCAGCTGATCGCTGGCGTACTCACATCCAGGCGATGTTGCTGCACTGGTCTGCCAACGCGTCGAAATTACGCCCAGTGCGCCGGGATTACGCCTAGTCCATCATTGCGCTGACTTTTTTTGCGTCGAGATTACGCTAGGTGTGAACAGTCCTTACAATCACAGTAGAATCTCATAAAACAAAGAACACCTCGCGGGGAACTGTTTTGGAGGTGTTTCAACTGTTTAGACACAAGGGAAGTATCGGAGGACGAGATCGTTGATGAATTGGCAAATTTCGGAGCCATTGCAGCCAGAAAAATGAAGGTGAAGAGAGGTCCGGATTTCGTCCCAACCAACAACATTATTTTGACATTTAATAGAACAGATAAACCTCCCGACATCAGAGTTGGCTACCTACGAGTGAAAGTACGACAGTTTTTTTTTCCAAATCCAATGCGCTGCTTCAAATGTAAAAAATTCGGTCACACTACCCAATACTGCGGAAACCGCCCAGTTGCAGCAAGTGTGCTTCTCATGAGCATCCTTTTGAGAAATGCAACTCGGAAAACCAATTTTGTGCCAACTGCGGTGACGGACAGGAACCCCACACGTCGTTTGATCGTGCGCGCCCAAACTACATTGGAGAAAAGGAAATTATGTCGCTTAAACACATCAACAAACTAACATTTAGAGAAGCTAGGGAGTTATATGAAAGGTCGCATCCCAGACAATCATATGCATCAAAGGCCAAGAACACGACGTTGCTTCCACAATACATACAGCCCGATAGGGCCGCCGTGCTGACCATCGAGCTCACAGCTCTTCTCCGACCTTTGGCGACACCAGAGAAGCCCCTTCCACAAAATATAGAAACCACCGAGGTCCCACCCCGAGGGACACCAAATGGAAAAGGCCCGGGTCAAGGGTCGCCAAGGCACAGATATCGCGCCTCCCCCAAACACAGCCACCCCGTCGCCGCGACGGCGAGTGGAGGGACGGGGGGGGGCATCTGGAATGGGTCCTCCGCCGCCTCCGCCGCAGCTGAGTGTCCCCCAGAGGCTTCCTCCGTCAGAATCCCCGCCGTGGGCTGGCTCACAGAGGTCCCGCCCAAGTACAAATGCACTCGGGCATGATCGGCGCTACCCCCCTGAGTCCTCGATAGACTCTCCTTCAAGACAGGGCACTGGGACTATTTTTTAAACCGCCTCCCTTTTGTCTAGCAACAACGACGTCTACACGTAACTAATACGTAACTCCTAACACCAACAGATATTACATTACCGACTGGACAGACATCCGTGCTGGACCTTACTCTCTGTAGTCCAGAAATTGCACCTGTCTTAGAATGGTCGGTGGATAGTGATCCGTATAACAGCGACCACTTTCCTGCTTGCTCTCATTTCGTTAATCGAGTTACTGTTGGCCGAAGACCTTCAAAGTGGCTATTTTACCGAGCTGACTGGGAAGCTTTCCAAGCTGACCTTGAAAGCACCCTCCGCGGCCACTCCGATGAACCCTCCATCTCCGTGGAAACATTCACTTCGGCAACCGTGCAGAGTGCCCAGCGGCACATCCATCGATCATCGGGAAGGTCAATTCGAGCACCAGTCCCATGGTGGTCCGATGAGTGTCTGAAGGCTGTCCGTGCTAGGAAGAGGGCATTCCGTATATTTAATAATAGCTGCACGTACAATTTAATAGCTTTTCGCAAAGCACGAGCATTCGCGCGACGTATTATTGCCGTGGCGAAACGAGATTCGTGGAAAGCCCATGAAAGCACGTTAAATCGTTCCACGTCACTGTCTACTGTATGGTCCCGCATAAGGCGTTTCTCTGGGAAACACGTCCCAGTTCCTCTCCCTGTCTTGGACATGGCAGGACAGGACATCATCAACCCGGAAAAAGTGGATGACAAGATAGGATGTGTTTTGTCCGCACGCTCGGAAAACACAAAAAAAAAATTGAGACACAAGGATCGGTGCGAGGCACGTCTTCTCGATTTTTTCCACCACATATGTCTTCCAGTACATCATACCATTCTCCATTTCCGAATTAACCCGAAGCAATCGGCACGAGCGTGGCACAGGGTCCCCACACTATGCATAATGATATTATAAAACGTTTACCAGCTGTTGCTTTAGAAACACTTTTGGAAGCCCTATATACAATGAGGACATCGGGCACATTTCCACCTTCATGGCGCGAGGCAATTTTAGTGCCCATACGTAAACCAAATAAATCTGGCAATGATCCACTACATTACCACCCCATTTCACTGACTTGCTCTCTGTGTAAACTATTCGAAAAAAAATGGTGAATGTCCGATTGATGTGGTTTTTAGAACATAACAGTCTCCTTACCGTGATACAGAGTGGACTCCGGAAACACCGTCGTAGCACAATTGACCACATTTTAACACTCGACTCCGTCGTGCGCTCTGGTTTTATGAAACGCCATCACACAGCAGTAATATTTTTGACATTGACGGCGCATATGATACGGCGTGGCGTCACGGTATCCTGATGAAGCTACACAATATTGGAATGAGAGGTCCCATGGGTGTCTTCTTGTCCAATTTTCTATCTTCCAGAACGTTTCGCGTTAGAATAGGAAATTCCCTATCTGGCACATTTTCACAAGTTAACGGAGGCAGGGGAGCGTACTGAGCGTAGCATTGTTTGCAATTTCAATCAATGACGTGGGTACCTTGCTGCCGACTTCCGTAGGGAGAACGCTTTTCGTGGATGATTTCGCCATATGATCTCCAAACGGAAGGACGTCCGTTTGGAGCTCCAGCTTTCTAGATAAGTCGTTGCGGAACAGGGCAGTACCCTAGTCTAAACTGTGGATAGGTGGTTAGCAAATACTTCTGTGATTTTATTTCATTGGTTTTATCTGATAAGCATTTACGTAGCACGCAAATTATACTATATCAACCTAGCGAAGCCGCCGAGAGCCATCATGTTTCTAGGCGCGGCCTCGTGGCTTTAGGCGCGTTCTCGTCGCTTCGATTTCTTTAGCTGGGGATATTACAAGTGTGTAGATTTCATAGGTACATCAGGCAACATTAATGCTATCTTAACATACTTTGCTTATTTTGTGGTGCATAGTGTGCTTGGTGTTTAAGTTTAAGATAGAGTTTAATTGGTACTAAGTTGGTGGTATTCATAAGTGCTGTGTGACTGTTCATTTTTATGTGTAGCCATAAGTAATATCAAAGGGGATATTCATATAGTTGCCTACTTGTCTAGAAGACAATTAGATTAGACAGTTCATTTATTTATTATATAAAAAAACAAGCAATTGTTTACTAATTTTTGCTTAGCGTATTGGTATTCTTGAACTACTTAGATAATTAACTGACAGTATAGGAGATAGCGATTTATAGTGAATAATAGTTGGCTTTTTTGTCGGTTGTTTAGCGAGTTAATTTGAAACTAAATTTAGGCATAAGCTGCAGCCTGTAGGATGGTTTCGACCAGGATGCAGGCACTAGAGTTAGTTAGTTCGGTGGGTTTTAGGGCGCATCAACTGCAGTGGTTATACAGCGCCCATTAAAGGCACTAGAGGAAGAGATTAGGACCCTTAAGGCAGAGCTTTCCAAGCTCAAGGCTGCCCTTGTTGCACAGGGTAGGGAAGAAAAAGCAACAAGGGGTCACTCCATAGCAGGGACATCATATGCCCAGGTGGTCGCAGGCCAAGTAGCTGAGGCTTCCCCTACTGTGAAGGTGGCTGGGATTTCTCGAGAGGGGAGTGTTAATAGGGAACAGAGGAGGGGTAGTTCTGGTAGGTCACAGGAGGGGAATTGACATGAGGTCAGGGGGTGGAGGATTTGGAGACGCGAACCTAAGGAAAGGGTCAGTGAGTGGCAGGTTGCAGGTGGTAGGAGCGGGAGGAAGCCCATTCGAACGGCCCAGCGGGCAGGCATATTAACATCGAATAGGTTTCAGGCATTGGAGGACTGCCCCCAGGATAGTAGTAGTAAGGAGTCAGTGCGGGTCGTAGGGGACTCTCGTGTGCGACATTTATATCGGGTATTCTGCAAAGGTAGGAGGGACAGGAGGTGCATCACCAGGCCTGGTGCCAAGGTGAAGGACCTGGTACCAGTGGTGGCACAGGTCACCAGTGATCACCAGTTTAGTACAGTTATAGTGCACGTAGTGGTAAATAACATAGGTCCTGCTAGGAGTGAGGAACTTCATCGGGACTACAGGGCCCTTCTGGCCACCTTGAGGGGTAACAATAGAGTCATTGTAACGGCAATTTTGCCTAGTGCTAGAGCCTCCCACGAGTGGAGCTCTAGGGCACTGGCAGCCAACGCCAGGGTAGGTAACCTCTGCCATGAGCTAGGTTTCACCTTTGTAGACGAATGGTGCAGGTTTTATGCATCGTGGACCTCTATCAGAGGGATGGCCTGCACTTCTCCGAGAAGGGGGTCCATGTGTTAGGCAAAGTGTATGACCATGTCCTTCAGGGATACTAGGAAATTGGGTGGGCAGGGATGAAATTGCATTGCCAATTCAGGAATATTCCAATAGTGTCAGCCAAGGCAATAGAATCCCAAAGTCAGCAAATAGGGACAGCAGTAGTTCAAGGAGACAGAGTGATAGTTCATTTAGTGATAAAAGAACTCCGTATGAAAAAGCCAAAGGTGGTTATGGAGCATTTGTTAAGTGTATGATGCTTAATGCTCAGAGTATCCGGTCCAAATTTGATGAGTTCAAGTGTTATGTTGCTGAGGAGGAACCAGATTTTGTTTGCATTACGGAGGCATGGGTCAGTGAAGAGTATTCTGGAGATAACTTGCAGGACTATGAAATCCAGGAATACAATATGTTTTCGTGCAAGTCCAGAAATGAAAGGGGGTGGTGTAATGCTCTATATGAATGGCCTATTCAGTTCTCAAAAAGTAGTAGGTGGGGATAAAAATGTGTCTGTGGAGTCTCCATTTGGCTTGATGTCACTGTGGGAAAAGGCAACAGCAATACTCTAAGGACAGGAGCTTCCTACCGATCAGGAACCCTGCCACATTCTCAGCAACTGGATCTCGACAAGGTGATTTGTGAGGAAATCAGTAGAAACTTAAGAGGAAGTGCCTTATTCTTGGTGACTTTAATCTAAAAGGTTATGAAAATGCTGGTGTTGGCTCCCCATCATGCAAAATGCCTTGAAGAGGACCTGTTCTTACACCAGTTTGTATCGGAACCTACCAGGCATGGTTCATTCTTGGACCATGTATTCTCGGATTTAAGTGACTTGGTTCAAGACTTGACTGTAGGAGAAACTCTGGGAAGAAGTGACCATAACATAGTTAGATTGAAGGCACATGTAGGGGAAATTATGAAGGATAATTTGGTAAAGGTTCCAAGTTTCAACAGAGCAGACTTTGACTGCATGGGAGCGGCTTTAAGTGCCACCAGATGGGAAGAAGAATTATCCAATTTAAATGCCTTTGAAATGTGGGAAAAGTTCAAATCTTATTTGAAGGAAATTCAGATTAGACATGTCCCCCAAAAACAAAGACGCAAAAGAAGGGTAGGAATGCCAGCATGGCTTACACCAGACTTGATGAAAGCAATGAAGGCTTAGAAAACTGCAATTAGGCTTTAAAGAAGCTTCAAATGTTAATATAAAGGCGTATCGCAAAGTTAGAGACACTGTGAAGCAAAACACCAGAGCAGCAAAGCGAGCAAGAGAACTGGATTTAGCTAGAAACTGTAATGGGGACAGAAAAAAGTTCTTTAGTTCCTACAAGCTGAGTAAAGTTTCTAGCACAATTGGTCCACTGGAAGTAAACGGGACTACATTGGGTGAAGATAGGGAGATGGTTGAGGAGCTGAGCAAGCAGTTTAAATCAGTGTTTACATTGGAAGATATGACCAATCTGTCGACCGTACACCATAGTTCAGTGACATGTGATCTGCTAAATTATGTGGATTTCATTGATAGTGATGTTGTTTACAATCATATGAGGAAAATAAAGCCAAACAAGGCAGCAGGACCTGATGGAATTTATCCTAGGGTGTTGCGGCAAACCCAAAAGGAACTGGCATTTCCACTTAGTATAATATTTTGTAGATCAGTTTCACAAAATGAAATTCCAATGGATTGGAAAGGGGCAAATGTAGTTCCCATTTTCAAGAAAGGAGAAAGAGGGAAAGTTGAAAACGATAGGCCAGTAAGTCGCATCCTTAGTCTGCAAGGTACTCGAATCAATTCTCAAGGATAGAATAGTTAGTTATCTGGAAGGCAACATTGATTCAAGATACTCAACATGGGCTTAGAAAAGAACGATCGTGTCTCACAAATCTCTTGGACTTTTTTAACTTCGCCACAGAACAATTTGATGAGGCAAATCCGATTGATGTAGCATACCTTGACTTTAGTAAGGCCTTTGACAAGGTACCCCATAAACGGTTAATGATACAGCTTCAGTCTCATGGTTTTGCAGGTAGCACCTTAAAATGGATAGAGTTGTGACTTTCAGATAGACAGCAAAGAGTGATGCTACATGGTACAAAGTCATCATGGCAAAATGTTCTTTGTGGAGTCTCCCAGGGGTCAGTGCTGGGGCCACTACTGTTCATTATATTTATAAATAACATTGAAAGTGGCCTAAGCAGTAAAGTTTTGACATTTGCGGATGATTTGAAGGTTTCTCTGGCAATAACAGGTCAAGATGAGCATATCTCGCTGCAAAAAACTTAGACGAACTTGTGAAGTGTTCCGAAGACTGGCAAATTAAATTAAATTTTAATAACTGCAAAATCATGCATGTAGGTAAGCAGCATATGAAGGCTCCATACTTGATGGGTGTCCAAATGCTATCAGTGACTCAACAGGAGAAGGATTCAGGTGTTGTTCTAAACACAAAGTTGGGGGCATCAGAACAGACCAAGGAAGCCGCCAGGAAGAAGGCACTGAGAATGCTCCGGGCAATAAATAGGAATGTATCATACAGAAGTGAGGAAGTGATCAGGAAGCTTTACTGTGCATATGTCAGGCCACATTTGGAATACTGCATCCAAGCTTGGTCTCCTAGCTATGAAAAATATTGTTGGCTTTTAGAGAGAGAGTACAAAAGAGGGCTACGAAAATGATTAATGGCATAAACAACCTGGCATATGAGGAAAGATTGAAGAAATTGAATATGTTTTCACTTAGATACAGAAGGCTGAGAGGAGATCTCATCGAGGTCTTTCAACTTGTCCATGGTCTGGAGAGGGGATATCTTGGGGAAATGTTTGAATTGAACAGAAATGATGTAATTAGAGGTCACAAATTCAAAATTACAGTTAACCAGAGCAAAACAAGGTTAAGGCAGCTTTTCTTTACCAACAGGATAGTAGAACACTGGAACCAGCTGCCAGAAAACATTGTCAGTAGCAGCACATTGAACATCTTTAAAAACAGCATAGACAATCATTATAAGAATAGAGGGCTTGCTTTTCAGTATTACGGGGAGGGCTGATTGACAGATTTGGTGGGCAACCCTTTCAGTGTACAGAGTGTAACCAAGGATGGCCCTTGTGGCTCATAGTTGCACTAATCTTTTATGTCTTGATGTCTTTATGTCTTTATGTCTTCACGCTCTGTGCACACGGTTGAGAGACAACTCCAGATGGCTGTTCGGAAGGTGCAGGATTGGTGCAACAAAACCGGCTTCTTTATGTCTACATCGAAAACCACCGCTATCCACTTCTGCCGCAAACGCTCTTGTACTGACCCCGTGATTATGCTCAATGGACGCCATATACCATTCAAGCCAGCTGCCAAGTTTCTGGGTGTGTGTATGGACCGCCGACTGACATACACCACCCACATCAGCTATCTTGCACATAAATGTACAAAGCGACTACAGGTAATGCGTACAGTTTCTAGATGTTCGTTTCTAGATGGAGCAGATCGGTCTATCTTCCTTCTTATGTATCGATCGCTCGTGCGTTCTAAAATTGACTATGGATGTTTTATTTATGCCACATCCAGGCGTCACCTTGGTGTGATCCACAATGCAGCTCTTCGCATCGCTACTGGAGCCTTTCACACTTCACTGGCTGCTAGTGTGATGGTAGAAGTTGACGATCCACCTCTTTCGCTACGCCGTAACTTATTGGGCGCTAGATACGCATGTAAGGTCTCACAAAACCGGAACCATCCTGCCTATCTGTGGATATTTTCAGGGACATCAAGAGCATGTCACAGGGCTCAGCGCGGATTACCGTTTTCCACTCGCATGTCCTCGATTCTTCGAGAATGTAATATCCGGCCGCGTTCCATAGCACGTGTAAGCACACCGAGCACACCCCCTTGGCATGCTGTCCCAGTGAAAACTGACGTGACTTTGACTTGCTCAAAGAAAGGACAGATAAACCCGGGGGAACTCCGCATGTTAGCATTGGAAAAGATACATGAATATCACGACTTTTCGCGCATTTACACAGACGGCTCAAAGTCGGTCTCTGGTGTCGGGTGTGCTTACGTAAGTCGACAAGGTGTTCGTTCTTTTTGTTTACCGATGCAAATCTCGATTTTTACTGCCGAACTGTGTGCCATTCTACAAACACTCTATTTTAAACAGAAAGACCGATCCACAAAGTACGTGATTGTCACAGACGCTCTGAGCAGTCTCCAGGCACTGAACATCTTTAACCAGGATAACCGACTTGTTCGGAGGATTATGAAAGTCGTAAAATCCCTGCATGACATCGGAATAATTTTAGTGTTCTGCTGGATTCCTAGTCATGTTGGACTCGCCGGAAACGAAGCTGCTGAAATAACCGCCAATCACGCCATTAGCAATGACCTTGTGGTCCATCTACGGCTCCCTCCAAGAGATATGTACCCTACTATATTGTCAAGTATACAGTCAGAATGGCATCGATCCTGGAATTCGAAGTGTAGTAAGCTCAGGGTTTTAAAACCGACACTAGGAAATTGGCTGTCCACTCACCGAACCAAACGCCGGGAAGAAGTAATTCTCTGCCGATTGAGAATAGGCCATACCTTTGCAACAAATAGTTATATGTTGACCGGTGATGACCGAGCTCTATGTCTGCGCTGTTCTAACCCGCTTACCGTGTACCATGTTTTAGTTGGCTGTTCACTGCTAGAGCCTCTACGACGCCAGATTTTAGGACGGTTGAATACCGACTCTTCTTTACGTATGCTTATAGGGAACGACTCTGAGGCCGTGGCGTCCGGGAATATTTTCATGTTCATTCGACAAGCTCGCCTTGGCGTGATATATCCTCACCCGTGAAGATGGGTAGCAAGCTATGATAGCAACACCGTAAATTGATTAAAATTCAGTTATGGGCGCAAAATGACCGTAGATGTCGACGCGCCCCTAAACTCCAACCCACCACCACCCCAGGAAGCCCGCGAAAAGCGCGCCCGGATGCTCATTAGTGTGTGCGCGAAGAATGTAGTTACAATTTTTGAGACTCTGTCCCCATAAAAAAATGATGCGAATTGCATGTATTCAAGTTAATTTGCCTTCAGACGCCAATTCCATTGCCATTTGCAGTGATATACTGCGCATATTGCTACTTTGCGCATTGCATTCTGAAACTTTCCACATAGATAGCCGGACGCTGGCGGCGACGCTGTCGCCCCCGGCCCGTCCCCGACCGCCCGCCGCGATCAATAAATATGGTGGGGCGCAAATCATTCTCTGAATGTTAACGGGCCCCAACCTTAAAGTAACAGATTCTGGAATTGAGTGTAAAAGTGTCATGGTTCAACCTTCATGGAAATTACTCAAGATAATACAAAAATGTAGCACGCTCGATTTTAGTTTCGTTAAGAACATTTAAAATTGTCAGCCCATAACACAGAAGATTTATGACGCGCTTTTATCACAAGATGTTCAGTGGCCAATTGCTTTAATTTCACATTAACGGCAAAGTGACAGGGTGAATGCTCTGATAATACAATGATCTACACATCACAAGAGAGCTTGTTTCAATGTTGTTCAAATTTGACCATTGGAAATCACATGCACGTTCTTTATAATATAGCATTAGACTAGAATATAGCATTAATCAGACCCAGCCCTCTCTGGTGGTGTTCTTTCACAAATCCACCACCAGAGGCGCCACCGGTATTATGTCCGGTCGTGAGGACTGGCGGACCTTGTTATCACTCATCTGACGCGATAAATCGAGACGAATCGTTTGAGACCAGTTCCAAAGCTACCCAATGAAAATTGTATCTCTTAGAGTGATCCAAAGCAAGCCATGCTAGCATGCCAGATTTAGCCATTTCTTACTCCCCTTTGATGTCACAGGTCAACGAATTAGAGTCAACTGGGTCGTTTTGAGATGCGACGCGTGGCAGGTGTACTGGCACGCACGTTTGATGTTTGCTCTCATGAGGTTTATCAAGTGACATGCACTCAGATGTGGCTTATTTCACGTATATTTTATGCAATATTCCGGCACAAGGAAATAAAATATTTGCTCACACCCATCGTTGTTGCTGTCTCCGTCGCTGATGTGCTGCTGCTCCTGTTACTGCTGTTGCTGCGGCTGCTGATGCCGTCACTGCCGACGCGGGTGCCGTCACCCACAGCTTTCACCTCGGCGGTAGGCAGCTGACGGTCAGCCAGCAGAACTAGGGTCCCGGCATCAGCTTCCCCTGGCGGTTGGCGTAGATGCCTCGTCGGCGCTGCGGGTTCGGGCTGATCAGCGGTGGGTCATTGGCTACCATGAGATAGCCGAACATTTCGGACATCGTGTGGAGGTGCGAGTCCTTGCTAGTGTGCCGCAGCCTGTAATGGCGAACGCGCTTGTTGGCGAACTCGGCGGCTTCCTCCATCATGCCGATTAGGAGATGGCACGACTCGACGACTTCTGCTGGTGGACCAACAGCCTGTGGAGGGTAGTGGACATGGGATACCACCCACACATGGTCACATAGCGCTCAGCTGTGGGCTGACATACGTCGGATAGGCCTGCTGTGTTGACCTTGTGGAAGCAGCTGATGACCTGCAGTATGATGTAGATGTCCGTCATCAGTTGTTGGTCGAGCCCAGTGTAGGCGGTGAAGTCCACTGGTGAGCGAAAGGTATTGCGGGTGGTGTTTCTATCATTAGAATTCCCGCTACCACCGGCACCGAGCTGGTCAGGCCGGAGGCCCAACCTCTGCCTGAACGCCGCCGTCGCCCCCCCCCCGCTGCTGGCACTGCGGTCTGTCCTCGGCTGACACCCGCCCCTTATTCACCGGCATCCGTTTGCTGATGTGGAGTAGGTCTCGAAGCATCGGATTCAGCAATCGAGGGTGCTCAGTCTGTCTCAGTCTCTGGGGTTCCTGGCGGCCAGCGCAGTGACAGACCCGAAGTCGCATGACCGGAAACGCGACGCATGAAAAACCGAGACATGTTTGGAACTAAATCATTTATCGGATCGCAAATTGCCGTAAAGAAATCAAACTCGGTCATGCAAAAAAGCATGGAGATATTTTCGTACCGTATGTTTCGTCTCATCGACTCGCGTCGTATATTGTTGATTTTCTCATCTTTCCAGAAAACACTTTCAAAGTATTGATCTTAGTATATATAGTTCGGTTCAATGATTACTAATTAGCATTGCTAATTATCCGTGAGATGTCAGGTTAAAATGTTCGCTTCAAGACAATCAGTGCGTGACGTCCGCATAACCCGGGAGCAGGAGCAAATAAGCCGTACATGCCCGGAGTTCCTTCAGTACTGGGATACAGTTGATGTTCAAGTAAAGACGTGCATGGCCTAGCTACCACCATTAGGAGCGTTTCCGTATGCACAACTTATAGTTTCACTTGATAGCATTGCCATACGCACTGAATTCCAGAATGGAATCCCGAGATCAATACTTTGAAAGTGTGCCAGTGCCACCTCATATGCAATCTCACTACATCCCCCCATGACCTCAAACATCATTCGCCCACATGACTCAACACGCCATCCGTACCATGCAGTCGTGCGCTCCGGCGGGGCGTAGCCCGCCATCCGTCCAAATCTATGTCCAGCGTTTCGTCCGGCGCATACGTCGTGTTGCGCGGATCAGTCACCGTCAGGTCCAGGTCGTCTAGCGAGACGTCGGCCGGTTTGTCGGCGGGGGCGTCAGGCGGGCGCACCGGGGCCGGTCGCTCCGCTCGCGGAGGCGGGACGTCGCCCGACCGGCCAGGCGTCGCCACCCCCTGTGGGCCGCCGGGCCACATCAATGCGCGGACAGCCGGCCGGGGCGGCGGCGGACGGGGCACTCCGTTCCACTCCGTGGCGCCGTAGTCGTCCCACTATCGCCGTTATCGTCGTCGTCGTTCCCGGCGTCCTCCGCCGCGGCGCGAACACCGTCGTCCACGCGCCGCTGCACACAGCGGACATGCCAGGGGCGACCATCAACCTCGATGGGGGGCCGGCGCCGCGTCACGATGCCCTCGCGCGACCCCTCCGTGCAACGCGTGGGCGCGCCGCGCCCACGCGTTGAAGCCACACCAGATCTCCACGCTGGAGCGGGGCGTCGACCAGCTCGGTACGCGTCGCGTCGGGCCGGACGGTGGTGTTAATCGGCAGCTCACGACCCGCATATGCGTGCAGGCGAGCGGCGGGGCGGTGGCGGCGTTCGCGCCGTCCAATGGTGTCGTGTTGTAACTATGCACCGTCTCCGCGATGGGGCAGGACTGTCGAGCTGTCATCACGTTCACCGTCCGGTGGTGGCGCTCGACGATGCCGTTCCCGCCCGCCTCATACACCGCCCGGAATCGCAGGTGCAGGCCCCACTGCGCCGCGAGTGCTGCCATGCACCGGCTACGAAACGCGGTAGCATTATCCAACAATATTTCATCGGGCGCGCCGTGCTCCAAAAACATCGTATGGAGATACCCCGCGATCTCGCCCGCTGTCACGTTACGCAACTTGCGCCACAGCCCGAAACGTGTCGGTCCACAGTCGATCACCGACAGGTACGCCACATCCCGGTAGCATCCACGTCGATGGCCGGGCGCCGCCAACAGTCCGGCACGCTCAGGTGCCCATGGTCTCATCGGACCGGCGCCGGGTCAATCGATTGGCACACGTTGCAGGCTCGAACCACCGCTCGTACCGCTGGCTGCGACACCCGCGTTTCACGGCACAACCGCCGCGCGTGTAACAGGATACGCCGCACCCCTTGATGTCCGTAGCCATCGTGAACCGCCCTGATCCACTCGGGCTTCGCGTCGAGCCGTGGGTCAGTGGCGGCCACCACGGCCGGCGCATCGTTGCCATCCTCGTCGGTCGAGGCCGAGTCGCGCAGCCACTCTTTCGGCACACGGGTGAGGATGTCCGCCGGGTTGTCGACGGACCGCACAAGACCGATCGTCATGGACAGCTGGAACTCCGCTACCAGCTGCCGGATGACGTCGATCCGTCTGGGAATTAACGTCTTCCCGTATGCCTTAGTGCGCAAGCGCGAGCGGCCACTCAGCGCGTCATCAATCCATTTGTTCACGGTTGGGGAGTCAGTGCAGAGATCGACGGTCCTGACCCCCATGCCACAGCAAGATTGATACCGCTAAGCGCCGCGTCGAGCTCCGCTATATTAATGTGCATAGCGGCCTGGGGCTCCGATCTCAGCCAATTCGCGTCTTCCACGACGCCGCCATCCGCGTTGGCCACTACTACGCCCGCTGCGAGTGAGCTGGCGTCCGTCCAGACGACCAACTTGTCTCCGTCCATACACCAGGAGCCGTGGGCCGGGTCAGCCTCGCTCAGCCAAACCGCCACCTGGTCGACCTGGCCGCTCAACGCCTCGTCACCAATCGGGTCATCCCACCCGGTCGACAAGGCGTTGGCGCGTCGCTTGAGCCACGCGGCCACCGGCCTGAGCCAGCCGGCCACGGGCACATGCGACACCAGTCGGCCGCACCAGGCGAACACTGCCCGACGAGTGAGCACCGCCGGCGGGGCCGCTAACCGGATTGTCGCGCCGCCAGTGGAGCGCGCCCTCTTGATTCGGGCTCACGCGGAGCCCGAGAAGGCGCGTCCCGGCAGCCGCACGCTCCGGTGGCTTGCACACCAGGCCGTACCTCGCGAAATGCGCCACTACGTAGTCTGCACTGACGACGCTCTCGTCTACCAGCAGATCATCTACGTAGGGAAACACGCCGCGGGATACGTCCCGATCGCGGAGCAGCACAGCTTTCACGACGGCCTTCATCACGAGCGGGGAAATGTTAAGCCCGTAGCCGATCCGTGTTAGACAGTACCGCTGTCCGCGAACCTCGACCGTCTGATACGGCCACAGCCGTCTGTCCAGCCGGAGCTGCAGGTACGTCCTGCGCAGATCAACGACCGCGACACGGGCGCCGTGTCGTCACCAGCGTCGCAGCTGGTCGACACAGACGTCCGCGTCGGCGGTGTGCGCAAGGACGTGACTGTTCAACTCGCGGTAGTCCAGAACGGGGCGCACCATGCCCTTGTTCGGCTGTTCGACTGCCATCAGCGGTATCAGGCCACGCGCTGGCCCATCCGTTCCCTCGTTGTATGGCCGCAGCCAGCCCTCGGCAACCCATAAGTCGAGCTCGGTATCGTACGCCACGCGCGCTGCCGCCGGCACTGCGTACTGCGCGGTCCGGTTCCGCAGGCGTGCCGGTCCGACGCCCGTCGCCCACTTCCAGGCCACCGTCCAGGCTGCAGCCCGCGCATCAAAGCGCACCACGAAGTCCGCGGCATCCACCTGCACGCTCCGTGCCGCCGCCGCCGCCGTGCTGACCTCCACGTCTGACGCGGCTAGCACTACGACGCCTCCCAGCGCCGTCACCCCGGTCATGCCAGTAATCATGTCCACGCCCAGCGGTCTGTCCGGCACCACCAGGGCCTCGAACGTAGCCCGCTTGCCCTGGTAGGCCACCACCACACGCGTGACACCGACGCACCTCAGCGTCCCCTCATTAACGGCGCGTAGCAACACTGACCGCGGCTCCCACGTCGAGCAGCACCCGACGTAGATGAGCACATCGGTACATCCCGTGTCTATCAGTGCCCGACGTGCCACGCCGTCCACAGACATTTCCACCACCGGGAGCGCACTCACACCTCCGGAGACGGCGCTTGCGCTGGCGCGCCCCCGGCGGAGTTTCCCACTAGTCGCGGGCAGGCGACCGCGAAATGACCGACGACGCCGCAAGTCCAACAGCGCCGCCGCAGGGCCGGGGTCAGATGTCGTGCAGCGGCGGCACCGACCGCGGCCGACGCAGCGGTAGCAGCGACGATCGCGGCCTCCTCGATCGCGCGACGCCTCTCCGCCTTCAACGTCGTGCGTGCGCGTGACAGCGTGCTGAGCAGTTCTGCTTCTCCTGGCCGGGTTCCCGCCAGCACGACAGCGCTAACGGCCGGGGGTAACCCGTTCGCGAGCGCGGCCGCCATCTGCTGGTCCGACACGCCGCCGAACAGAGCGGCGTACTTCTGCAGGCTCCTCAGGAACACATCGACGCTCTCGTTGTCCTGGGGTCGGAGCGTCGTTAACGCCGCGTGCGCCTCGCAGACGTCCATCCCGAACGCCACGAACAGCGCGTCCCGGACCCGGTCGAGCGACCGGCGGTCCTCAGGCGGTAGCTGCTGCCAGATGGCGAACGCGCCGTCTTTCAGGCGCATCGGCAGCACATCCGCAGGCGAAGCACCCCGATACTCGCACAGCAGGACCGCTTGCGTGTATCAGCCCACGACGTCGCCGGTTCCGTCGAAGGTGTCGATCATGCGTGGGTTAAACTTCTGACCGGACGGCGACTCGTCCGCCACTCGCACTGCCGTAACAGAGTCCTCACTCCCGGGTCCCGGCATAGCAACGCAAAAAATGGCCGAAATAGCTTAATAGTTTACGAAGAGAAAACCTTGATGCCAGCACCGTGTATTCCTCAGCGATCGGCGATAACCAGACTGGCCCCCGCACCGCCAACACCCTCCCAGGTCAACTAGACATCGCTCCCGCTCTTCCGACACCCCGATCGCTGATTGGTCCATCCCGCACACGCCCCACCACGCCACGTATCCGGCCGGCACGACCCGGTCACGAGGTCGCCGCAATGGATGACTCATTTGCCGGCATCCTGGGGCTAGTGCCAGTGCCACCTCACATGCAATCTCACTACAGTATAAATAACATAGCTTGTTTTATTTGTAGCCGAGCCATCTTAACCCGTCCCGTCTCGGGGGCCTTCAACCGCCCCCCTCAGGTTTTTCGCGGATAGCGGACGAACGGCGCGCGACAACGCGCCAAAATTTGGCATACCTTTTCCCACATCAATTTGACACGCTGATTAAAAATGTTTAGGTGAGGTCACCTAGGGTTAACGAGTTAGTCAAGGTCAAGTGAGGTCACCTCCAAAACGTTCAACCAGTCGTCACGCTTTAACGGATACAGACATTTTAATGAAACTTTCAGCGTTTGTCTATCTTTACGGATGCAACAAAGCGTATCAGTTTAATTTTTCATTTTTTTGCGTTTTTGACTACATAAAAATTTTGCGTATTTCTCAAATTTCAGTTCAAATGCAGGATTCTGGCGAAAGTAAACATTGTTTATTAGGGCAAGTGGACTTCCAAAACCGTTTCTCGATCTGCTCTACCCATTGGAAAAGGAAAATTAAAGACAACTTGAAAACTAAAATTTGTTCAATTTAAAAAAGTAATATTTTTATATACTTTTGGAGGCTAAAACAAATTATAGCTATGGTCGATTTCGCTGTCCTTTGCTCCTTCCAAATATATATATATTTTTTAATATATCCCCCAAAATGATCTCCCCAGAGTCAAAAACATAATGTAAGTCGTGAAGAGTCGTGAAAATCTAGCCCCGTGGTGACGTCACTTTTGGGGGAAATTTTTTCGGGATATGGACCCGGACCCTACTCGTCGAGCGCTTTCCTATGACGCCTCTTTCGTTTTCGTGCGATGCTTAGTTTGGATTTTAGAGGGGTATTCAACCGCCAGCCCCCCCCCCCGAAGACGGGATGTGATGATTTGACCGGAAAGATGGCGCGGGTTAATGCGTATGCGAGTTCGACCCAGCCCGTGGAGTGTGCAACAAGCTGCGTTCGAAATTTTGTCCTTATCAGAGTGCCCTTGTGGAAATAATCGAATTTGTATCGTGTAGAGGTCAAATGAAGCTATGCAAAACTAGACTGAAGTGGCGTTTGACGCTCCACGGATTGGTTCGATACTAGTTTGGATAGCCTCATTATGTTTATGAACTAATCAAAAGCCATTCGAATGACCCAGAGAAAACACAGTTATGTTTAGCAAAACGACTGCTTCCACTGATTTTCACTGACATGCCTGGCTCGAAACTGATCCGCATCGTGAAACGGAACATCAGTCGGTAGTCATGAAATGCACCAGGGGAGTTCGGCTCCTGCTCAGAATTCAATCATCAGGCGGTATGCTTTCAGCCGCGACCGGATAGGCAAAACTGGGATCATGAAAAGCCACTGAATGTCGGATACGCCTTCAGCAGTTGGCAATTGGGTGGGCAGGGAGGGGACAAAAAACCACTCGTCATGACTGAGCGACGGTGCATGACCCCGGATGCCAACGGCCTCAAGTCCCACGACCGCTAGTGTGGCAGGCTTGCAAGGAACTTAGTGATTAGCGCTGCTGCATCTGATACCAAACGAGTCCTGCGTAGGCGACAGGTAAGCAGATTAGTGACATCACCAATGCTGGGTAAAGAGTCGCTGGCAGTTCTGCACAGACGCAACCGTTTACGAAGCTTGCCCATGTTGGGATGCGCTCCGGCCGGATCATAGGCAGCAGAGCGTGCACCGATTGGGCAGCGCCATGCGCGGTACACGCCAGTATGCTATTCTGGCCGGTGCTCGCCACCAACCCACCTGCTCCCCGGCTTGTCCACATCCCCAGCCTCCCCTTTCAGCCGAAACTCGATTGTGGAGGTTCTGCGGAATTGGTGGTGCCTTTTCGAGTGTCGCCTCTCACCAGCGCATGCAGTGGTTGCGGGCTGTGAGTCGGCAGCACTTAAGGCGGCCGGCCGTGGCGTGGCGTGATCGCATGGCCAGGACATTGTCGAAACTGACGGCTGACGTCTGACAGGACGGGTCTTGGCGATATCCTCCGCGCGCTCGCACGAATTCTGCGCCTGCCGGGGGATCGGTACTCAACCGGAGGAAGTTCGTCATTCCCCAGGCCAATCGCCAGGACGGCCAGAACGATCGCTCGCCATAGTGGGCTGAGAAAGTTGCCGTACCATGGGCGGATGGGGATAAAGTATTCCGTGTTTATACTTCTTCTACTCCACATTACATAAAGTACTCTACATTTGGTTCAGTGTGGACGAGACTCAGTTTGTTTTAGTTGGGACCGGAGACGGACTCCCCGCCCCACGAGTCCAACCATCTGGGCATGGTGTTGCCACGAAGTGTCACATTTTCTACGCCCGGGCACAGGTCCGCTGCCAAGCCAGGGTCCGGGTGTTGAAGTGTGGGTGGCCCCTTACCCGCGTGCAGCACAGTTCTCAGCCCCACAGTGGATGGCGTGCCTGGATGGCCCGTCACAAGGTCACTGGTCCTTGTGGTCGCCTGCCTGCGATCTGTCGACAGGATGCCCTGGCCTTGGGAATCTTCAATGGCGCCAGAGCTGGGCACAGTCACCCATGTGCCGAGTCGACGCTGCGTAGGTAACATGGATAGCAGAGCCATGTACAGTCTCTGGGACGTTAGGCCCGTTAATCAACAACAGCTGACGTAAATTCAATGGCTTCTAATACAGAAGCATATCTCAAATAATGGCCCACGTTGTGCTTAACTTCCGGGTGGTGTACCGTTACTGGCACGTACCCTGGGCGATGTTCAGCTCTGTATTAACGAATGTCTTGTTTAAGTTCCCCTTGTTGGGGACCCATTTGTGCGAAATGTAGCGGCATTGTTCGGTAGTTTCTTTTTGTGAGTTGTGTAAAACCTGATCTTTTTGACAATGGCCATTGATGTGGCCGCAAAAACATGATTGCGCCGGTCACGGCCGAGATGCGCAGCCTTCACGGTAGACGCGCTCTGTACGCCCGCCACGCGCCTGTTTTGCGCGAATCGTTGGGATGACTTGGCACTCCGTGAACAAATGTGCGAATATAGAGCAGAACGAGTAGTAGAATAGTGCAGAACGACTGGGGTGATATTGTTCCACACTTATTTCAGTAAAATAGAATGTGTGATCCCTGAAATAGGCTGTCTATATACTTCTCACCATGAAAGCACGCGCATGCTTGTGACTTATCGTTTGAAAACACAGTACTTATGAAAGGTTTATAAAATTATACACGACAGGTGAAAGTACGCATATGCATGCGTATATGCGTAATATCTGTGTGAAATTAGGGATCATGTCATGCTTTGTCGTTTGCCACCTGTTTTGCACCGTTTTCCATTACTGCTTTCGATCGAAACATTGTATTGATGTGTGGGTTGTGTGGGTCTATGGGACATGTGGGTCAGCACTTGCCAACGTTTTGAGGCAGCCGTTGAGCACAGGGCAGATTGAAGTTTAGGTTGAAGCGGACCGGCGCCTATTACAGCATGACTGCCACAGAAGGGGCTCGCTGGCATTTATGGCGCACGAAGCGCCAGCCCGAGGGCTGTCCGCGACTGAAAGCGTTGATTTGTTTGTTATTATATTTGATTTGATCTGTTATTCGCATTAGCCAATAGCCACCAACGACACCCGCTGCACAACTGGTTCACCCAATACAAGCCTTATGTCGGCTGGGAACCCGACCGGAGCCGCACAGTAACGCGCATAGTTTTGTCACTGAAGCTGCGTACTCAGCAGTGATTTCACTCCGAATTGGATGCAGGTGGAGCGGGCTCTGCGGTGTGCACTGGACTCCGGTCAGTGCACGGAAGGTAGCCGTGACTCGAAACCTGTCGACAGGGGAGTAAAAAACCACAGACTTACCGTCCACGATGCCCATGTGACGGGTCATATTACCTATTAAAGCCAATATCTTATTACCTGTTAAAGTCAAAGCGGTAGTTCGCGCAGGATGAGCTCATGTTACACAAGTCTCACACTTCTACTACGCCACCGGAATAACGGTCGCTACTTTTGCGCCGTGATAGCCCAACAGCGGAAAATCGCCAACTATGTCACAGCAGCGTTCAAACCATACATAGGAGTTGGAACAGCTGGCGGATGATTGGTGTGACACGTGTGACAGCCTTTAAAGTGCCACAATGCTCATAACCATAAGAAACCACCAGACCACGTGTCAATGCCCTTACACTCCTGCGCTATCTGGTGATAGAAAGCAGGCACACATGTACAATTTCACCCAAAGGGGTATTGCTTGTTCTGGTTAATAGGGCGTGACGGGCATGGGGGAACTTTCGCAAGATTTGTGGCAGTCTGACAGCGTTTTGCTGCTCTGCCTACCGAGCTGTCGAGGAATAATGCGTCTGTTAACCGCCGTGTGATCATCACTGTATGGATCGCAGTGGAGCGCTACCACTGTCCGGTGGCTATGGAACGCGGACTGCTGTGCAGATCATTTAGACTGACCTCGATCACGGACAGAGCTACTCGACATTGTCCACGGTTTGATAATTTACGATTTGCCGCTTACGGTGACATAAGGGCGCATGGTCAACTGATTTCAATCGGAGCTGTTCTTCGGCGCTGTAAGGTCGCCACCATATTGACACGTTCGACCAGCGGCGTGTTCAGAAATTACGGAGAAGAAGAGTTACCAAGAAGATAATTCTAAAGGATTACTCTGAGAATAACCATAAATTGCTAAGCAAGCGAAAGAAGTATGCCATTGGCAAAGTGGTGCACCTTTGGATTATCATCCGTCATTGCAAACCAGACAGGAAAATGTCAAGGGCGGGAGGTGTGACTCAACCTGAAATAGTTTCACCTTTGTCGGTAAATGGGTCAATGAAACGTCCCTCGCTTTCGCACTTCAAAGGTTCAACTACCGATATAAACATCGTTGTGTCCGCGCTGTGTGCGAGTGTGCCTATGCACTTGTTCCATCCACTGCGAGAGTATTCCACTGGGCACAGGCTGCGTGCTGAATGGTCTTCGCACTGGTACTTCGTCATCCCCATGACCCACGCGTAGCAGACTCAGCGGCCGCCAAATTGATCCGCCCACGGGACCGATTTCTTTCGGCCTACAGACTATTTGGCCAGCTGGGCGTGGCCTTGGACTCGGCGGCACAGTGGAGCGCAGTGCCGCAGGGTCGCAGCAACTGGCGACACGCCGGCTCACTGTGCAAATGATCGGGCCGGGCTCGACGGTTGGCTCCTTCGATCTGCCGAAGGCCCCCGAAAACAATCATCAGGAGCTTCATGTTTGCGCTTGGATCCTCTGTAGTATCTCTGAATCGACGGCATCAGCCAGAGCTGCCTTATTTTGTGAAACGCGCCCGCTTCATTTTTGCCGGTTCGTATACTTCGTTTCAGGGAGATTCTGGTAGCTTATTTCGTGATTGTCGTATCACTGCACAGCTTTGATGAGGACGATGGTAAATATAATGCACACAAATGCGTAGGATATGGGAATGACTGGAGAACAATCACGGCTAGTATGTTGTGAGAACTGGGACGAAAATGATCTCTAACACCATGAGTACGGGTGACATTTTATGAAGCTGGGTAGAGGGATGACGACGACGCACGTGTTGGCTATCCTGCTTACTGGCGTGGAAACACTCCATGGGGCCGCATGGTAAATCCAGAGGACATAGGGAAAAGCATCTATTGAGAAGACAACGATGCACCAAGTACATCAAGTTGCACTAATGCTTGGAAGGCGTCCTTGTGTGATATTGCTTGAATGCATATATGGCTAGCTTATCATATTTTTTTTTGTTGTGAAAAAGCAGAGCATGTGAAGCTTCTACCATTAACACGCGCCCTAGAGGGGGTGGGGCGAAATCCGCCCACCCGTCCGGTTTTTCGTAGATACCTCCAGATTTTACCGGCCGATATACGTCATTGTTTGTGTACCTGCTTATAAATGACCGGCGCGGTGTTTAAAGTAAGAAAAATGAAAATATACCGAAAATTGTCGAGTTAGGGGTCGCTAAAGTAAAAAAACTTTCTCAGCGCCAGACCACAAAAATCGACGCTGATGCGCTTCCCGTACATTGGCAAAAGCGAACTGTTCTTGACAACACTAGCGACTTGTTTGATGCATTTTGTTATGCTATATAACTTAAAAGTCAATTAGGTCGCCGAGGTCAAGTCAGGTCATGTTCATGACAGGCTAATAGAACCAAACTTGGTCAACTGGAATGTTGTCAAAAATGCAAATGACTGTCATGCGATTGATGTCACTTTACATGTTACTCCCTACACATCCCGAAATATATTGTTTGTCATTGTGTGCCTAAGCGTTTCCATACCTTCTTCATGTATTTCACTCCTTTCTTTGCGAAGCCGATTGTGCCGAACTTCCCAAGGAAGCAGTCAGGTGGGCAGCCCGGTTCCGGTAACTGGAGCAGGTAATGACCTGCTAAAGTGCTCCTATATAGGTGACCTGAGGTCAAATGGCGGATCTGGCATCTGTATTGCATCATTAGTAATGTCCAAAACATCATTAATGTCAATTTTTGGAACATCTAAACACTATCAGAGCGATCCATAACAATTACAAGCCAATCCACGCAAAACCAGACAATTTTAATATTTTGACCTCATTTTACCTTGAAGATATTGACCTAAGGTCATGGAATTTGCATACAATAGAATCCACTATCGTACCCATCCACCCTGCAAATTTCGTTGCTCTAGCCTCAGTAGGAGCCGAGATCATAGAGGGGCAGAACCCGCCCCCTCCAGTGCGCGCAATTTTCCGAGGACCTCCAGGGCGCGTGTTAATGCCGGTGATGCTGTAATTAAGTGCGTAAGTATGAGATGCATGATGAGACACTTGCAAAAATTTGAAGCAAAGCTCTGGGGTAATTCAGACAATATTAGACAATGCACGTGATGATATGTGATTAGACAATGCAACATTAGATATGTGCAAGTCGGATACGCCTGAAATAATATGTTTTTTCTTTTGTTCGTACTTTCACCTAGTCCTGTCAATAACCTTTCTTTTGTAACTGCAATGCGCTTTACGGTGACCTGTGGCGCAGTCAGGACTTGTTCATTGAGAGTGAAACCATACTCGGATTTGCGGTAGGACACGGTTTGTTCTCCTTATGAAGAAGTTGTTGGAAGCAGGAATTGTCGTGGGAGCACTCACGTGGAGGGGCGACATTTGTTCAGAAAAGCGCTTTCGGCTAAAAATCCGTAAGGTGGAGAAGGATCATTTGGGACCTCTAACGAGGTGGTATGGGCGCTTTTCGCGCGCTGTTTAGGGCTTTTGTAGTGAAAGCCTTAAACAATTTGGTCTGACCTAGTGCATTTTTGGTTGCTATAAGGGGAAGAGATCCGGTCCCTCCCACTTGGCTGCGACTATGAAGCCGGCCTTTCCCACGGTCTTGGATATACCACATTCCGAATTTCTTCAGGCGTTTGTTTTTAAATGTGCAAAGACAATTGTATTGTGCACCATACACGTTTTGCATGATTAATTATCATGAAGCCATACACATTTTTCACTTTTGGCCAAGCCATGCATTCTTTTCTTAACGAAAACTGAAAGTGTGTATCAGAACTTAATAAAAACGCACATTATGCATCTACAAAACAGATGTTCAAATTGCAAAGCTAGGATTGCTATTGTCGCAGACAATACAGCTTTCATGACTGCAGGGAAGAACCAGTTTGCTTTAAAATGCAATGTGATGCTATTTTATTTCTGCCTTGATGCGTCCTCGTAAACCCCAGCATGCCACCTTGGATCTGTGTCGGAAGACAAACCTTTATGTGCTAAGCTTCGCTATAAATAGTTTGACTAAGCGAAGCTATGTCAAAACTTCCAATTGTTTTACTATCGAAAGTATCAAAACTTCATTGTTCGTAGCCTCCAATGCATCAATACCAGGAAAACAGCTCTTTGTGATTGCATTTACATCCTCGAATATTCATTACTTCCACTGTATTAATCCACAAATATATCAAAAACACCAAGGTGTCATATCGTTCAAAACATAAAAACCGAAATGTGCATAACTTCCAATGTATCCAAACCTCCAATGCCCATAAACTTCAATGTATCACATCATCCACCCTAACTCCCACATTCCGGTACTCGGCCTTGGCACCCGCTCCGGTAAACTGCAAGAGCAGCGGAGATTCGTGCGCACCCACGTGCGCCACGTTCGACGAGCTTTCGTCCCGCGTTTCCTCTGTTGAGCATGCTCAGCGCCGCTGCCTGTCTGCCCGGGGGCGACGTAGACATGTCCCTACGACCTACAGCACCCTAAGGTCGTGCCACTTATACTGCATAGTGGTACTGGAAGCACTGAACTCGTACTGTAGTGGTACTGGTAGCACTTTCCTGGTACTCTAGTAGTACTGATAACACTAACTTGGTACTGCAGTGGTATTGGCAGCACTGACATGGCACTGTAATTGTACTGGTATCATTGAACTGGTATTGTAATGGTACTGGTAGCACTGAACTGGTACCATAGTGGTACTGGTAGCATTTATAGTGGACCAGTTCTAACGACACAGCGCGGTAGCTGCCCATCTGCCGCATCGTGTGATCAAAGGTGAACGCAGCTGTCAATCGGCCACTTACACGCAGGAAGAGAGTTCAATGCTTTCTGAAGCGCCTAGCGGCAGATCAAACATTTATAATCACAGTCGTTTTTATTTGTGTTCTTATGCGATACCTATCTAGTCATGCTTCATGGTATAGCCATGATTGTTGATATTTTCCGTTGACATTCATTCGTGTAATACTGCTGAGAATAGCATCCGAATATTTGTATTTTCTTCAATACAAATATATAACAAGATGTTTTCTGATTGTTGTATCTGCAGCTATCTGAGTTCGCTTATGTGCGAGAAAGCTTGATCATATTTCTCATATCCTCGCGTGACGAAGCACCAGCTACACGTATAATGAGTCTATCCGCACCAAGTGACATCATTGCAGGTGTTTAAGTGTTTGCGGATGTGCAGAGAGGCAGAATGTGCAGAGTGCAGAAAGCTTACCCACAGATTATACACAATCGCCTGCTTGCTACATACCTGGTTTAATCGGGAGTACATCACAGCCTCCAATGTTCAGGACCTAAAATGAATCAAAACCTACTAAGTTCAAAAGATCCCATGTACCTTAACCCGCGCCGTCTCTCCAGTCAGGTCCTCACACTCCGTCTAGGGGGGGCTGAGAGTAACCCACCTCTAAAATCCTAACTAAGCTTCGCACGAAAACGAAAGAGGTGTCATCGGAAAGCGCTCGATGAATAGGGCCCGGATCCACCCTTAGAATAATTCCCCCAAAAGTGACGTCACTAGGGGGTTAGATTTTCACGACTTTTCACGTCTTACATTATTTTTTGGCTCTGGGAGTTCATTTTACGGGATATTAAAAAAAATTATTGGGATTCAGTATAGGATAGCGAAATCGACCAGGGCCATACAATTCCCCAATTTTTTATTTCAAAATTTTGAGTTTTCAAATTTTCTTTAATTTTCCTCTTCTAATGGGTAAAGCAGACCGAGAAACGTTGGAAGTCGACTTGCCTTATACATTTTTTTACTTTGGCCAGAATCTTCTATTTGAACTCTAATAGGCAAATATGCATAATTAATAAGTAGGCAAAGATGGAAAAATTGAAAATTCCTCTTGAACGTTTTGTTCCATCCATAAAGATAAGCAAACGCTGAAAGTTTCATTTAAATATCACGACCTCAAGTGGCACGACCTCAGGGTGCTGTAGGTCGTAGGGACATGTCTACGTCGCCCCCGGGCAGACAGGCAGCGGCGCTGAGCATGCTCAACAGAGGAAACGCGGGACGAAAGCTCGTCGAACGTGGCGCACGTGGGTGCGCACGAATCTCCGCTGCTCTTGCAGTTTACCGGAGCGGGTGCCAAGGCCGAGTACTTTGTCCGCTGGCCTACCACTGAGGCTGGAAACACTCTGATTATCACGGCTACCTGGAGCCATGGAACACAAATAGCTGAGCATTATTTGTCATGTATAAGCTGAACGCAGGGACATCATGCCTGAAGACATATTCATGACGTATTTTTATTAGCACGAAATATAGAGCTATAACAATTCCATTTTTATATCTCTCAATCTCCTTATCTCTCTTTCTCGGTCTCTTGCCGTTGAACTGTGAGCATTTCTGACCTTGGTATATATATATATATATATATATATATATATATATATATATATATATATATATATATATATATATATATATATATATATATATATATATATATATATATATATATATATATATATATATATATATATATATATATATATATATATATATATATATATATATATATATATATATATATATATATATATATATATATATATATATATATATATATATATATATATATATATATATATTTATATATATATATATTTATAGATATGCATAACTGCTATTATCATTTGTTATCATTATATTATTTCGCATACATAGCAAAGGGAAGCGCATGGTATGCAGCACACAAGACAGCTGGGCACTATTTAACATTGGCTCCGTGGCGCCAAGCAATTGTGGACGTCAAATACTTATCATCTCAAATACTTATCATACTTATCAAATACTTATCTATATCATCCGAAATATTACCCAAACACAGCTCCGTTTCTCATTCCACGGGCATCCGTCGTCCGTCCGTTGTCCATCCGTCGTCCGTCCGTCGTCTCATCCGTCGAAACCAATAATATGTTTCACCTCTCTATCACTTTCTTCTTTGACGTTATTACTCGCTGCATTATTTTAGTAGATTACATTGCTACATGAATGTCACGCGCTAAATTAGCAGATCATTTTCACTGATTATGATGCATGACTAGTTATCCATTACAGCACCCTGTCGTGTTTGTAACCGTGAAATACTCAGTATTAGCCAATGGGAAACAAGCGTGATTCTGAAAGGTCATGCACTTCAGGATGTGCAAAGCACTTCACCTAACATCATGGGTGCTTTTCATTGATTTCCTCGCTGCAGAGACCTTGCAGGTCTTCCGGAATCCCTACCTTTGGCGTCAGAATGATGAAACCAGAATCATGCACACATGTCTTATTTTGCGACTGATCGTTACCATCTGGGTTCTGAAGACTTTCTCTTCTCATATATGCCCAGGCATAAACTTGCTTCATTTACGCTAGAGGTTGGGCCAGTGTATGTGCTAAACTGATGAATGGCATGTGTCGCTCAATATGTTGTTCATGCAAATTTCACTTGGAATTCAAATGGAGCACACCAATGGCGTGCAGACAGATCAGTTCTGGAGTTCTGGATTTAACTGTACGCAATGCATGACAACCTGAGATACAGACACTGATCATTTATCTACTATGCTAAAATGGATAACCGTCAAGGTGTGGGGAAAATGAAAGTACTTCTTCATATAGCCTATGCTCAGTATTCAACTATACTGTTCACAAACTAATATATACAATAATATGTCAGTAGACACATATATTCCATGCACGTTCATCAGCTCCGATCACACTGGAAGCAGAAGACTACCGACACTCATCAATGATTACAATTCGTATTCTGACAACCATGTGGTCAGCTTTAACGGCGACCATTTTGAGCGTTCCCAAGTTATAGAACTTTGCGCGCCTACTGAAAACGGACGCTTTTTTTTATTCACTGAAACATGGGAGGCATAAGCTTAGAGCCACCGGAGGCCGTGACGTGGGCCCTCTGTGGACACGTGCAAACGTAGGATTCACACAGCCAGCGTAAGCTGCCGGACGTTATTCAGGGGGTCTATCTACCCTTGAGCGTACCATACAACCTGACGCTGATCACTGTTCAGATCATTGCGCACGCTTCCGACAAATTGAATTATATTTCCAGGCACGGGATGAAGTCTAGCACTGGCATGGTCCCCACGTTATCTGCCAAATATTTTCGGATGTTCCTACTAGACGCTTCTGAGCCATTGTAACGTCGTCAAGTTTTGACAACAACGCACATAAAATGAACCAACTCATTTGGATGCCATTGACAAATTAATCAATGCACTGTTTTTTGTTATCTCCAAATAACTCAAACAGTCGACACACGCCGCAGTGTTTACCCGTATTCACAGCCGAGTCGACCACTCGGCGACGACTCGGCACCCAAATTACACCCCACCAACGACGACAAACGAAAAAACAAAACATACATCGCCTAACACCATTCTGTCAATATCCATTTGGAAACCATTTCACGATGGAGGCGATGACAAGGTTTGACGGGTCACATCTATCAACGGCCAGTGTGGTGTTAGTGAGGGTGTCTGTATTGCTATCACTGTGATAGCATTTTTTCTTGACGTGTATGAGTTGGATCAACGGGGAAAGATTTGTCTTCGCTTTGAGTGGGAGTATGATCCGACGAAATTTCCTCTTCATCTTCACGAGATCAGCATACGTCAAGTCTTCTCCCCCTCTCTTGCTTGGCGCATCTGTTGACAGTCTCGTAGCAAAATACTCCGAAGTGACCTTGACACTTTTACGGACCATTCATGTAGGCACTGGAAAGCAGTACTTACAGCTGTCATCATGTTCACTTATTTTCCTGCATAAAACCACCTGGAGAAGCCTTCGATGCCCGTCAGCGAAATTATTCATAATAGATAGAGTTTGGGTCTATTGACCAAGTGCTGGCTCTAAGAATTGGCACGCATATCATGGAATAACTGCTCAACTACAAGTGATGGAGGGACCAAGGATTTGGGAAATAGCCAGCCAGATATTGCATGACAATAATGTATTCCCCCTTTTAACACTGCAATCATGAAAATCATCTAACAGAAAATTAATTGCTGTTACTACTAAATAATATACTTATTATATTTCAGCTTATTATATTAAATAATACTTACTATATTTCAACTTTCCAATCTTAAGGACCTGTTTTCAACATTGTGGCGTAATTTTATTTTGGTAGCGCTAAGGAAAAGCCTTGGGTGATCCACCGTATTGACTGCTTGTGTGGCTGTCAACGCTGACGGCGGTGTGCTGGCGGCACGCTGACATTGTCTGGGCTGCGTGTGAGCGGCGTGCGGTGCTGTCCGGGCAGCGTTTGGGCGATGTTTGGGCAGCATTTGGGCGGCGTCTGGGCGGCGTCTGGACGGTGTGCGGAGCTGTCTGGGCGCTGTTCGGGCGTCGTCTGGGCGATGTTTGGGCAGCATTTTGGCGGCATCTGGGCAGCGTCTGGGCGGCGTCTGGGCGGCGTCTGGACGGTGTGCGGAGCTGTCTAGGCGCTGTTCGGACAGCGTCTGGGTGGAGTGTTGGGCACACGGAGAAGTGTGACCGGCCTGAGCGGTGTCGCTCAGAGTCGGCCCGACCACAGGAGCTCCGTCGCCGCCGGTTCGGCGAATTTCCCAGTGGCCGCGGCGGCTTTGTGCGGCAGCAAATGACGGCCGTCATTAATCAGCCAAGGCCGCCGGCGGCGGGCGCACGGGCGCCAAGTGGCTAGACGACAGGAGGTGGCCGGCGGCAACAACGACGACCAAGTGGCTGGACGACAGGAGGTGGCCGGCGGCGACAACGACGACCAAGTGGCTAGACGACAGGAGGTGGCCGGCGGCAACAACGACGACCAAGTGGCTGGACGACAGGAGGTGGCCGGCGGCGACAACGACGACCAAGTGGCTGGACGACAGGAGGTGGCCGGCGGCAACAACGACGGCCAAGTGGCTGGACGACAGGAGGTGGCCGGCGGCGACAACGACGACCAAGTGGCTGGACGACAGGAGGTGGCCGGCGGCGACAACGACGACCAAGTGGCTGGACGACAGGAGGTGGCCGGCGGCAACAACGACGGCCAAGTGGCTGGACGACAGGAGGTGGCCGGCGGCGACAACGACGACCAAGTAGCTGGACGACAGGAGGTGGCCGGCGGCAACAACGACGACCAAGTGGCTGGACGACAGGAGGTGGCCGGCGGCGACAACGACGACCAAGTGGCTGGACGACAGGAGGTGGCCGGCGGCAACAACGACGACCAAGTGTCTGGACGACAGGAGGTGGCCGGCGGCAACAACGATGGCCAAGTGGCTGGACGACAGGAGGTGGCCAGCGGCAACAACGACGACCATTTGCGAGTGTTAAACAGAACATGGCCCGAGCTGAAGCGTCTTCGTTCGGGTCATCCCTGATCTGAGTTGGAACATGGCGCATTAATCCTATTCCATATCATAAGTAAAATTCGTGAATGGAATCGGCCGAAAAGTTTTAAGTTAAGTTGTTGTTTTAAATTCGCAGCGCCAGACCACAAAAATCGCCGCTGAAACGCTTCCCGTATATTGATAAAAGGGAAGTGTTCTTGACAACACTAGCGGCTTGTTTGATGCATATTGTTATGCTATGTAATTTAGAAGTCATGTTAGGTCGCCGAGGTAATCATGATAGGCCAATGGAACCAAAATTGGTCCACTAGAATATTGTCATAAATGGAAATGACTGTAATGCTGTTAATGTCACTTTGGATGTTTCTCCCTACACATCCGGAAATCTACCTTTTGTCATTGTGTGCCTAAGCATTTCCATACTTTTTTCATGTATTTCGCTCCTTTCTTTGCGAAGCCGATTGTGCCGAGCCGCCCAACAGAGCAGTCAGGTGGGAACCCCCGTTCCGGTAACTGGAGCAGGTAATGACCTGATAAAGTGCTCCTACATAGGTGACCTGAGGTCAAATGGCGGATCTGGCATATATATTGCATCATTAGTAATGTCCAAAACATCATTAATGCCAATTTTGGGGCATTTGAACACAATCACAGCGATTGATAACAATGACAAGCCAACCAACGTAAAGCCATACAATTTTGCTATTTTGACCTCATTTGACCTTGAAGATTGTGACCTAAGGTCACAAAATTTGCACGCAATAGAGTTCACTATCGTGCCCATCCACCCTGCGAATTTCGTTGCTTTAGCCTGAATGGGCGCCGAGATCTTAGGGGGGGGAGTCGGAATCCGCCCCCCCTCCAGTGCGCGTAATTTTCAGAGGTCCTCCAAGGCGCGTGTTAACATGCGGTGAGGTCAAGGTGCCTCTGAACGTGACGAACGTGATCCCTGCCGTCATCCGGCAAACAAATGGAAAGCCCGGCATGCTATGGGGAGGCACTAGTCAGTTGGGAAAAACTGACTCATTCCCACGCCATAACATTTGCTACGGTCAGCCACCTCATGTCCGATAATGCAAGTATAAAGGTATCACTGTGTGATCCCACAACCACATGCGGATATTCGGGGCTGCGGTATTTCAATCTGATCGATGTTGGATGCAGTTTGAAATTGTCCACGAAGTCAAGTTTTAGCCACCATTCTATATGGTGTACTTGTGATGTTTCCCAATATCGACAACTGTTTCTCCAACCAACCACTGTTGTTTCATAGACCGGAGGTGCAACGTTGACACTTTTACGTGATCCCACCAAATGACCTAGGGCCGAGTGGACTCAGCACGCACCAGCAAGTGGTGATCACGACTTTATGAGTCCATTTCTTGAATCCACGTCTGGTCATGATAGGGAGTGGGTTTGCATTGTTGATCTGATGCACTGGAATGGGAACAGAAGTGCTGCCCGCTCAAGTAGTACAATATGTGATGAGATCATGCCAACTTGGTGCTTAGCATCAGTGATGATGGTACATATTATTGTCGAGCAGGATCAGTTGGTGCCCAATCTTCCTACATCTGCCTTGCATCGGGCTCTGTGGGATTAATGAGGTGTAAGTAGTCTAAGGTAGTTTAGGAGTTTCCCAACCGAAATGTTGTGGGTCCGATACGCTGCTCCCGCCCGGGACAAATTGGAGTGGGGGATCCCGGACACTATATGAAACGAAGTCAATTACCACCACGGGATGTAGGATCGGCTTGATGTGCGAGAAGCGGGATGGGCAGAGCAAGTCAGTTACGACATGACGGCCGATAAACCGATAAATGTACTCCAAAAGCCGCAACTGCAATTTCCAAATGAGGCAGCTGTTCCAAGTGCATTGCTAGAAATGTTCGTGGTTGCGCTGGCATAATTTGAGTCCCTTTACCTTTTTCTTGGATGAAAACTCTGGTGGCGTAAATCCATGGCGTAAGCCCAACCCACCGCAAGACGCCAGACATCATTTTTAGTATATAGTTCACGAAGAGAAAACCTTGATGCCAGCACCGTGTATTCCTCAGCGATCGGCGATAACCAGACTGGCCCCCGCACCGCCAACACCCTCCCAGGTCAACTAGACACCGCTCCCGCGTTTCCGACACCCCCGATCGCTGATTGGTCCATCCTGCACAAGCCCCACCATGCCACGTATCCGGCCGGCACGTCCCGGTCACGATGTCGCCGCACTGGATGACTCATCTGCCGGCATCCTGGGGCTAGTACCAGTGCCACCTCACATGCAATCTCCCTACAGAGTATGAGCGACTTCAGACCTTCAGACCTAAAGCAGCTCGCTTGGTCTTGTCGCTCAGCATTCTCTACGCCGGCTGCTTGGTGTTGTCGCTCGGAATTCTCTACACTGGTTGCTTGTCTATCCTGCGACTCACTCGCACACGTTCCTGTTTCTATTCCTGGCGCTGCAGTGTCAAAAATTCCAGTGCCGTGTGTGCATGCCTTGGGTGCTGAACCATGTGCACTCAAGGAGAGCCTCCCGTCACATCTGCTTGTTCTGGAAGAAAATATGCAAAAGACGTTGTTGTCAGAATTGTTCCCGCAATAGCGTAATGCGACAAAGCAAACATGTTTCATAAGATACATATCTGATGGACATTTTTGTATTGCAAAACGCTTATTGTTTCAGAACTATTTACAACAAAACGCTAGCCAAGCAAAACAATTCCCTGTATCTAAGTGGAAAAAGGGTATTCCTGGAAGAACGTCTCATCAGGATCTTGACGCATTGCTTTGAACGCCACATAGCTCCATACTTTTTGTTTTATATATCCATTGTTGGACTAAAACAATTGCAACAAGCCGATTTTAGTTATGTTTGAAGCCGAATGAAGACTGTATTTGTATCCACTTGCAAACCATGAACACAATCACGTGCGCTTATTTGAGCTAAACCCACACAAGATTACACACCCTGAAGAGACTTCTCGTGACACCCATTGATCGGCAGCATGAAGGATATGGGAAATAATGATATAATCTGGTAGCACACAGTCTCGAAATGCGAAAATACATTTGTGTTTGTCTTATCTTTCGAAATGTCCTTCATGACGTTTTGAAGCTGTTTGTCATATACCGACACAGAGGAATCCATTGATCCAGATATCCGTACGGATATCCGTTTGGTACGGGTCACAGAACGGATCGGGTAGAGCTTGAGATATCTAAACGGATACGCATTGGATAACGGATTAGATCTCCAACTTTTCCGGTGGAAACAAAATTGAGTTAAAAATGGAGTTTCCTTCTGTTTTCCAGCCACAAATTTGCATTTAAAAATGTTGGAATTATATGATGCTGGACTTTCTTACTTGACTGCAAAACATATGATCCTACTCATCAGCCACATTCCATTGTCATATTGGCATGACTATTTTTATATCTACCCTTAACCCTTTGGCTGCCGAAGTGTGCAAATCGACTAACTTTATGTCCAACCCCAGCCTGTCGCAATCGAGTAACTCTGTGTAGTGACTTCCACTCGTGCCGTGGGCGAGACTGGGCGATTCGCCTGGTCAATAACCGGTGATCGATGCGTTGGCGGCACCATTCATGGCGGGCCTGACTGGCAGGGTCAGAAATCCATCATATCATTCAGCAGGAGGTAATTAGGATCGTGTTCCGGCATGATTCTCATTGAAAATGATGGCTCTCTTCCATCCATGCTTGTGAAAGGTGCATCCAGCTCATCAAGACCTGTCATTTGATATAAAGCATAATATAATTAATCCGGCATACGCATCAATATTCTCCATGTTGTGTACTTGTTTCCCGACTTACTTATATGATGCTACGTATGCGATGGTAGGCTTCAATAAGAAAGGCCAAAGCAGCTGTGCCTTAGAATAATGCATTTCTTGTGAAAACGATAATAGCTACAATATTATCATATAACCTCCATTCGAGAGTTCCATTTTTTCGAGTTCGACCGACTTACCTTAATATTGAAGAGTTCGGGTCCCTTCCTGCTGAATTGGACGGGCAGCTTGTTTCCCCGGGGATCAGCATAACTCTAAATTTATATACATATATATATATATATATATATATATATATATATATATATATATATATATATATATATATATATATATATATATATATATATATATATATACATATATATATATATATATATATATATATATGTATATATATACGGCATAAAATTGACATCACGTTCTCAACTTGTCAGTGGGTGGCTCGGCGATGGTATACAATTTGTGGGCAAGGAAGTGAGCTAAATGTTGGTAGAATGTGGAATACGATATGTATATTATAATGTACATATATGCATGTTCTCGGTCAGATTACCGGAGCCTGTCACTGATCATGTTCCTGCATACCTATGCTTCAAGGCATGGCATGGCTAGGCATGTAATCTGAACAGAACACAGTAATTCCCTTCTGAGAAAAGCATAACGGTGCTTCAAACAAATTTATTTGCCTCGCATCTGCAACTCATATCAAGGCCAATCGTTGAGAATGTATCGAAGCTGAGAAGCTTTGATCATGCAGGCTGTAATCATTGAAAACAAGTTTGTAGGCGCAAAATGGATTTACATTATCATTTCTCTCATTTTATATGTGGCATAGGTGATTCAATATCCATATCCCATGCTTCTGGAAATTATTGTGGGGATTAGTGGCGTACCTAGAAGTTGCATCAGGGGACGGGGCAAACTGACTTGGTGGGGGCCCACATATCCCAGTAAAACTTCCTTGGATTTCGACAACTATCTTTTTTTCAAAGGGGACCATTTCTAAATAAAAAATTTCGTGACCAACTGAATTGTTCTGTGGAGGGGCCTAATCTAGCACCATCGTTTCTGAGACGTCAGATTTCATCCCTAACTTCCCATCCTGTCACCTCACATGCCACCACACATTGCTGAAATTACACCTATGCAAATCACCTGAAAATGTATAAATTTCCATTTTCAGGTATTGAAGCTGATAACGTCCGATCTCCACGACGCCAACGTCCATGCACGTGCACACCCACCTTGTGTATTCGGCGCATTCGCCACACTTCGTGCGATACTACGGTTTCTGATAGACCTCCTACATTTGGTTAATTGCTGCCACATGATCGGCTGGCGCCATATTTGACGTGATGGAATACCTCGAATGGACGTTCGCTGCGAACATTCGATTAATTACATTCAATCGTTAGTTCTCCGCTTCCAACATTTTCTGGTGGCTGTTGTGTTCTTGTTGCTTTCCCCTCCATTCCTTTACCTTTATTTATGTTTCCATAGTTGCGCTGCCAACCCTCAAATATATGGCAGCAGGCCATGGTTCGCAGCCGATACAAATACAGTATGCACCCTGACGCCTGCGTGTTCGCTTCACTCCAGAGGCCAGGCACTGCGCAAGAAGTATCGAGAGTTCCCAACACCACAGTTGCTAAGAAGTGAAGATACCCATTAAGCCTTGATGCACCACATATCTTTGGTTGAATATGCCCTCAGATTGACAAAAGTTGCCCATTGGATGATACATCAAACTACCGAGCAATAGCTCTCACTACCAGCATATCTAAAGTGCTGGAGCTCATCCTTGTAGAACGGCTGGAGCCATTTTTACATGCAAATGATGCTCAGTTTGGCTTCAAAGCTGGACACTCCACCACCCAGGCTACATATGTTCTCAAGGGAAGTATTCACCACTACACCATGCAGGGTATTCCAGTCTATGCCTGCTTCTTAGATGCCAGCAAAGCATTTGACAGAGTTTGTCGTTCAAAGCTTTTTCAAATACTAGCTGACAGGGGTGTCCCGACAGCATACCTTGGACTTTTAATTACATGGTATCGGTCCCAACAGATGGGGGTGAGGTGGGCTGACAGTAGATCAGAATCATTTTCTATTCAGAATGGTGTCAGACAAGGGGGAAATATCTCACCTCTGCTGATGTTTATATAGACATGCTTTTATATGATTTCCAGAAGTCTGGTATGGGTTGTCATGTTGGACTGCATGCTGTAAATGTTCTGGCATATGCTGGTGATATTGTTCTGCTGGCCCCCACTAGGGCAGGACTTCAGGTGCTATTTAGGATGTGCGAGACCTTTGCAGCCTCAATGGATGTGAAATTCAATGCTAAAAAGACTGTCTGTATGATGTTTAGCCCTCAAAGACCATACTCGTCACCACATCTGATGTGTATCCAAGGGCCACAAGTACTCCTCTGTGGAAAACCGCTTACGTAGGTCCAGAAGTTCAGAAATCTGGGGCACGAAATTGAGTGCAACATGAGTGATTGTGCAGATATGCAAAGGACCAGACGTGCACTGTACTACCGAGTAAACATGCTCTGTGCTACATTGGGATATGCGTACAAGCTCATGCTAGTTAGGCTGTTTAAGATATATTGTCCCCTCTATGGGTGTGAATTGTGGAACACTGTGGGTGTGAAACAAGCTTTCCACGAAGTCTGTATAGCCTATCACTCCTGCTTGAAAAGGCTAGTCAAGGTTACTAGGTTATCTCGCAATCATAAACTATGTCAAAAGTTTGGAACGCTGCCGTGCCACATGCTGGTGGAAAGTAGACAGCTTTTATTTGTGCGTAGCCTCATGTCAACTTTTAGCATGGAACCAAATGTGAGATGCCCTCCAATCCATTTGGGTACATCCATTGCGTTCATGTATGGTGCCTTTCCAATAAGTTTGAGAAGCCTATTGTTTTATTGAAAATAACCTATTGCTAGGTGCTTACATGCACTGCACGGCATATCAGTCCCAGGGCATGTCATACAGGGTATGTCAGTCACACTGAGCCTAAGCAAGCTACTTTAGGTTAAGGTATGTTTGCATGCTTTAGCTGAAATTGTTTTGAGTCTGGAATGACAAATAGTTGTTCTATTGCTTTGACCATGGTAGGTACCTAGGTCTATATTATGGAATTATATATTTCACTCAAGATAATGGTACACAACTGAATGCGTCCAGGATTAGCACTTTTTCATCTCACTTTGAAGCTCATGTCGCTTTTTCTTCTTTGATTCCTTGATAGTTGAACTCTTTCTTTCATATTTCGTTCGTCTTGTAACAGCTATGCACCCTACCCAAGCCAGGAAGAGCACCACCGACCCCGCGCCCCGCGCCTATTACATCAGCTACCCCGACACGCGCGCGCGGTCGGCCGCTGACAGTCGGCGCCGGTTTGCATACACATACACGGCCGACCTCGCATTGCATCAGCATCACACACACGCCGGCCCAGGCATTGCGGCAGTAATTCCTCACACGCCCGCTCTGCCACCAGACGCCAGCCCGGAATATACAGACGCGCTTCGACCAGCTAGTAACTCGAACATCCATCAAACGCTGCATGCACACGTTACACGATCTGTACATCCGTAGCGCCAACCACTGACAGCAACATAAACCAGACGCCCGCTGGTCCTTTTCAATTTATATACACACACACATACTCCGGGATGATAACTTAGACTTGTGAGTCGCCCACTCGGAAGCTACCTACCTCTGTACCGAGCACCCTACTGGAGGTCAGATGAAAGTAGTTTTCCACCACTATGTAAAGACACCAGTATAGATACCACGGCACGGAACCCTCTGGAGGGCAGACCATCACCAGACGCCAAGCTGCGCTCATATCTGCCGCCGCACACCACTAGGCCGGCCAACACTCTACCTCCACTGCACCTGACCTGGCTGGGGACGGACCGAGCGCCGCGGAAAAGAACCGGGGTATAGATCGCATCGTTTGCTGTGCGAATCTCATGGACGACTCGCATCGTTTATTGTGCGAACCTCGTGGAAAATTCGCATCGTTTGTCGTGCGAATCTTGTGGACAATTCGCTGTGTCTCGTTCGTGTTGGGGGACTGTCTTGAAGTGAAATTACAAAGCGAGGTCCCGAACTATATCGCTGTGTTTGGATGGACGATCGCGGCCAACGATCAACTGCTTCAGGATCGACGGCTCATCAGCAGCGGCCTCAGCACAGCGGGCCACGCGGCTTGTCACAGCGGTGCTGGACTCCCACGGATGTTGTGAACCAGCTGCACATCCAACAGCGTAGTCTTCTCATCGGCCTCTCCGTCCTCCTGGAGCCAAACGCCAGGGAAGGTCAGTTCCTCATCCCAACCAATCTCGACTACTTAATCCACGACAGTTGTACCTGCTGGGACCTTCTAATCCCAGTATTAGAACACCGGCTCGCCTATTCCTTCACCGAGGACGACCTCTGTGACTACCACCAAAAACATTGGAACAACCTACGCCGAGACGGGCATTTCTGCCACTGCCACAACAACACCGCTTACCTGTACTGCTTCCAGTGTGGTTATCGCCACCTGTGTGGGTGTGACCTAATCACCACCTCTACCTCCCGCTTCCACCGCTGTACTTGTTCCCCCTGTCTACACCGTTGCTGTGGCTTCACCTCTGCAACCCCGGACGCCTACCCACTACTGATACTACGCCACGACAAGGAGGGTGTCGATCGTTGCCTAGAAGGACTTCCTAGGACGATTAGACCCGAAGACGTACCTTAGCCGTCGTACCAATTCTTCACCATCCTACCAGACGGCACACGACTTCTATCAGCTCGGCGCGACGACATCAACCTACCAGTTGATAGAAACGGCACACCGTTTCTATCAACTCTAAGGAACGATCTCAACCTCCCAGACTTCGCTGACGCCGCGTCTACCTCCTGTGACGAGAACCGCCATCAGGCGTCCGACCCGAACAGCATCTGAGGCGGACGTCTGCACTCACCCCCTTACGGGTTGGTACAATACCCCGTGTTCCCAACTTTTAAAACAAATGCTTGTATTTTATTAAATTTAAACGGATAACGTAAAATACAATACGAAATTGCTTTCGAGACCGGACCGGATTGCCAACATTACTCTGTTCCCACAATGAATTCCAACATATGTGCAACGGGAGACGATATTGCGATGGCTCCTTTCTTAACCCACGCACGTCCGGGGGGGCAGATATCTGCCCCCTCCGGGTTTTCCTCATTTGCCGCCAAACTAATCAGGTTAGCAAGGCCAAACCTCGCATAGATGTTCATTGGTCTTTTCCGCATATCATCATACATTTTTAACCCTGGGTCATCTCACGTCAGGCGAAGTGACCCAACTACACTCGGAGTTCTAACTGTTCAACTGTTCAAAATCAACGGCTCCCCAAGGAATCACCCCCGGAATTCACATCGCCACAAGTGTACCAATCGCGACCACCAAGGCAGTATGCTCCGCCGCCGAAGGACCGATACTAAAACTCCAAAGGAACGCCCACAGCACTGAACTCCCCCCGTAATGCGCACCGATGGACGGCCGAAGGCAGGCCCATTTGCAACTACTGCATTTTCCCAGGACACATCCAGCGTGGACATCCAGGACACATGCCGAAAGAGGGCATACGAAATAGCTCATCCCAAGCCCCAGCATCCGCGAAACTCTTTAAACTAGAGAGGCCTCACCAACTGTGCCCGAACAACAAGCCCTCGTCTGACAGGTAGGTGCAAATTGTCCCTTTGTAGATATTTGTGTCTAGGCTCCCAATCGTTTAGATCGCTTCTTGATACTGGTGCGCAATTTTCTCTTATTGACGAACATTTCCTGACCTTGTGCGACCCCAATCTAGTCAAGCCAATCGAGCAAACGAAAAACGTGTCACTCATCTCTGCCTCTGGTCATAAGTTTCCCATATTGAAATGTGTAAAAATACGCATTACTCTCAGGAAAGTACGTATGCATCATGATTTCTCTGTGATACCAAAGTTCAGTCATGACCTGCTCCTTGAAGTAGATTTCCTAACCGCACGGAAAGCTCGGCTCGATTTCGAAGACCTGACACTTACCATTGGGAAAATGTGTACCCTCTCAGAACGAAACCAGAACGGAAACAGACCGACGTATTCCTGGTCAGACTGTCGGACGACATTCAAGTCTTTCCCCGCTCCGACATCCAAGTAAAATGTCATATAGCAAAGCAGAAGACCCCAGGATAAAATTGTGTAGAGTTCCAATTGGCTACCTCTCCTTGTTTTGAAGACCAACCCAGAGTGCTACTGCCAAATGCTGTGGTGAAAATGTCCAAAATAAGCACATCCCTTGGGCCATTGTCAACCAGACAGGTCGTTTCTTACACTTTAGAAAAGGTCAAGTGATTGATGTTGCATCAACATTTTTAGAACGTAACATAGAAGAGAAAGCCAATATTTAATCGGTCACCCAGCCAGGCGACTTGCCATATTCACCTCAATACAAATTGCGTGCCTTCAATTTGAGTCACATTCCCGAACCTCAAAGGGGAAACAAATGAGCGAAGCTCTCTCTTTCTCTCTAGAAACCTCGATGTTTTTGTACAGGAAGACATAGAATTGACCATGACTAATGCGACAGAGATGAAAATCAACACCCAGAACCACCCGCCAATTAGGGAAAAACCGTACCGTCTGCCCTTGGCACACCGCCAAATATTTGATGATCAAATTCAGGAAATGCTGGATGCCGGAATAATACGTAGAAGTAACTCCCCTTGGCTATCTGCAGTTACTTTAGTACCCAAAAAGGACGAAAAGTACCGTGCGAGTTTGGACTTCATGAAGCTAAATGCTGTCAATATTGTCCCTAGGAAAATCGAAGTTTCGAAGCAGTTTAGACCTAGAAACAGATTCGGGCAAATACCCATTGCAGAGGAAGACAGAGAAACGACCGCCTTTGGAACGGATGCAGGCATATTCGAACACAATAGAATGTGCTTTGGTTTGTCAGGCAGCCCTGCTGTTTTTCAAATTATGATGAACGCTGCTCTTGGGGATGTTCGGCAGTTTGCCCTGGCCTTCATTGATTGTATCATTGTCTTCAGAAACACTTTTGAGGAACATGTGCAGCACTTGGAAATAGTGTTTGACCGATTGCGAAAAGCGAATCTTAAGTTGAAAATTTCAAAGTGTGACTTCCTACGTGAGAAATTGAATTACCTTGGACATGCTGTTTCCAATGAAGGAATATCGGTACATCCGGAAAAGTTCAAGCCGTACAGTCAATGCAGCTGCACAGTCAGGTCCGTCAGGTCAGACATTTTCTAGGTATGGCTTCCTATTACCGAAAGTACGTTCCCGAATTCAGCAAAATCGCAAGACCCTAACGGCCATGACAAAGAAAAATGCCAAATGTAAATGGACCCCCGAAGCGCAACAGGCATTTGACGCGTTGAACCATAGCTTAGTTGCAGCCAGTGTTAGCTTTTCCAGACATCTCCAAGCTTTTCAAATTGTATGCCGATGCATCCCAGTATGCCCTAGGAGCTGTGCTTACCCAGGAACAGGACGGTCAGGACAGAGTTATACAGTACGTGTCGCACCAGTTCTCAGAAGCACATCAAAAGTGGCCGACTATCGAGAGAGAGGGCTACGCGATCATTTATAATTTAGGTAAACTCCGTCATATTGTAGTAGGAGCACAGTTGACCGTATGTGCAGATCACAAGCCGTTGAAACACCTACACACGAGTGAAATTAAAAACCCGCGCATACAACGTTGGGCTATCATGTTGGGCGAATACGGCTGCAAAGTTGACTACATTTCAGAACCACAAAACCACACTGCTGATGTAATGTCAAGTCTCGCAAATACGCCCATAGCCAGAGACCTAGCGGACAATGAACACTTAGATTGGAAAGGCCCAGATGAAGAAGTTAACGTAGTGGACAACGCATACCAGTCAGAATCCGATTCGGAAAGTGAGGACTTGATGCCTGCCCAGACGAACGGCACAAACCCCGCCTTCCCAACCTTACCCGACCTCAGAAAGGCGCAATTAGCAGATAACGAACTGGAGAACATTATATCGGAATTAAACAAGGAAAGTTCCAAGTTCATGGCTAAATACTGTATAGAAGATGGGTTACTATACCATATGGAAAAAGGAACAAAAACGCGCCCTCAAACTCGAATGCAACTGATGCTGCCCCTTCCCTTCAGGAAACCAGTGTTATAGTGTATGCATGATGGTTTTTTATCGGTGGACATTTGGGTATAGAAAAAAAAAACTATTGATAACGTAGCAAAATCATACTATTGGATAAATATGCTAAAAGATGTCAAACAGTACCTCCAGACTTGTGAAACGTGTAACAGGAGAAAGCTGAGGAAAGAAAGGCGTCCCATCTAGGACATGCCGATGCCGCGATACCAAATTGACATAATTGGTATCGATACTTGAGGCCCATTTCTAATTTCGGACAACGGAAATCGTTACGTCTCACGATTGTGGACCACTTCAGTGGATGGCCAGAAGCTTCAGCTATTCCAGACAAGTCCGCGGACACCATTGTCAAATTAATCTTGAAAGAATTCCTTCCCCGACACGGTTGTCCCAACATACTTCTAAGCGATCAAGGAACATAATATTGCAATGCGAGTAACGATCTGGTGTGCAAGGTATTGGTAGTAACGAAACTCCACACATCAAGTTTTCACGCGCAAAGTAATGAGACCACGGAGAGGTTTCACAAAACTTTGAACGAAATGATCTCCAGGAAAATTTGCGAAAACCAAAGTCAATGGGATCAAGTACTGGATCCTTGCCTAGCTGATTACCGGGTGAGCAAGAATGGGCCCACGAATCACTCGGCCTTTGTCATCATGTACGGAAGAGATGCCCGAGTTCCCATTGACACCTTCCTACAACCTCGTGTTCGCTATACAGGAGAAGATTACGTTGCCCAAACTTGAATTTTTGCACAACGCCTTCCAGGATATAGTTCAGAATCGTCAAGAGTCCCGAGATCACAACAAGGCATTCATTGATAGAAAAGCTCAAGGGTCTTTCTTCAAGCCAGGGGACCCTGTCTATTACCACGACCCGTCTATCACACCAGGAGAGTCGACAAAATTTACTCTGTTTTAGAAACCTTACCTTAAAATCGTCTCTAAAATAAGCAACGAAAATTATGTGATTAAAACACGATGAATGGAAAAACCAAGTTAGTGCACTCAAAGAATCTGAGACCCAGTGATATCGATGATGTATGGAATAGGACGTACGAGTCCGCACGACGACCGATTCAAGTGAGTACGAGACAGGAGGAGCCGCTCCGCCACTAGCCCTTACGCGCAGCTAAGCTCTCCTAAGTGATCGCCTCTGGTATGACCAACGTCAATTATCATGCAAGGATAAGCAGCCAATGGCGACCGGATCTGGTTTTTGAACCGCGGACCAGGACTATGGTCACGGAACCACGGAACGGGGATATGGAGAAAACCCACCATTCCCTGCGGACAGTTCGAAGGTTGATTTTCCTCCAGCTGTTTACCCGTCCCTGTTAAGGGGCAGGGAAGGGAGTTTGGATCAAGCACAACCTCAACTGAACAGTGAGCATTCCGACACGCGACCGACTCACCGTTACGATTTACGTTCACGGAAGCAAACATTGGATTGTGCGCGCCAGAACGAAGGGTTACGGCTTGGTTAGTTTATGGACTTTCCAGCCAACGAACGGAAACGGATGAATGAAACGGATGTTGAAGATGGACAAAGGTCGCCACAGGACAAAGGACATCGCCTACAGTCCGAACCCAGATGCTCATCCCCAGAGATGCTCATCCCCATCGCGAATGTACATACATTAGCAGAAAATGGTTGTTCCCAGAGTAGAGCGCCATCGGATCTGTTGCCTGATCGTTGCATGTTGTTTATGATAGCTGAAGCCATCGTAAGCAATATCTTCTGTTTCAGCGCACTATGAACCTCGGGATAAACTGTGTAATTCTTGGCTGGATTCACGGAGGAATTAAAGCACTCCCCGATAATGCCCCACGGGACCCCCGACACCTCTTCATACCCTTAGGAAAAACGTACCCCAGCTACAGTTCTTGGGCTGTCACCGTCTCAATTCTCATGACAACATACCGCACCCAAATAGCGTACGTCCGTGATGCCATTCACGTACTCTCCGGATTATCCCGCTCCCTGGCGAACCGTCATTTCTGTTTAAAAAAATATTACTATTAAAATATAAAGATATTAAAAAATATATGGAATACGCGCCTATAACTAAAAAGAATATAACTAACCGGGCAATTGAAATCCTCGAGCATGACACTAATGACCTATACATCACCTATCGTGTATGGGGTGTGGGATCAAGCAAATCGTTGCTTGATCCCACACCCCATACACAATCGTTCCGTCAGAAAAAGGACTAATTAACGGAATAGGAAACGCATTCTCGTACCTTTTTGGCACCGCTACCGAATCAGAGATTGATCATTTGAAGAAGAATATCGAATTGATCAACATCAAGGAAATGGCGATGGCTCATCTATTCAATGGAACTTTACACGTCCTCAACCAGACGGCCATGTCTACCACACAAAATCGGCAGGCATTAATTAAGGTCAACAAAGCCCTACGGAACTTGTCCCACACGGTTGATCATTTTTACGTCCGGGCCCGATCCCATCAGAGCAATCCTGTCGCATTGATATTCCCCCTGACTTACGTAAAAGATACCATATTGCAAGTGATCCAAAGCCTACATCGCTTACATTTTAAGCTTAGTAGTTTGACTACCAAATTGGCTCTAGCGGAAACCGGTATTTTACATTCACAGGTACTATCAGCTCAACAGTTCTCGCGTTTGCTGCGTAAAATACAGAAAGCCCTTCCAACGAACTTTGCATTACCATTCTCTGCCATCAGGAAAAACATCCCGTGGTGGTGAACATCCTGATATGATGAAAGCATCCTGTTTTCATCATATCAGGATGGTGAAAACGAAATTAGTCCGAACGGAACGAGCCTTTCATGTCATATTCTACATCCCGCTCCTACATGTTCTACGTGCCTCTGACATATTTCGCTTCTTCCCATACCTGGTACCTCATGGACCGTACAACATTTCCTTAAGTTACCTGCCCCCTGAAACCGAATACCTGCTCGTATCCGAAAACCGATAACTTTACATCCAGCCGGACAAGCTCAACATAGAAACATGTATTCTCGCGAACCATCCCTTTTGCCACCTACACGAACCGGCCTACTCCACGGTAGCTTCCACCGCGTGTGTTGTAGATTTATTCCGAAATGACACACTCGCCGCTCAAGATGGTTGCTCACCAGTCGCTCACCCCACTAACAATCAACCTCGGGCCTACTATCTCGGTCAAGGACAATGGTTAATGGTTTCCAGCCATCCTTTCCAAGTAACCATTTCCTGCGTCACAGCCTCCACCAGCAGAACCCTCACGATTACCCAAAACATAGATATCCTCACATTGGACAGTGAATGTTCAGCCACCGGGGATACCTTTTACCTACCGCCCCATTACGCGCGTGCTACCCATCTCGAACTACCCCCGTTTGATGCCAGAACTGTCCTGGTCAACAACTCGATACCAATATGGCGTAGTCGTTGGACACGGTCCCTTCGAAAAGTAACCTCGCTAAACGTCACGGATCTTCCCGCCATTCATATTGACGGCTTCCCCGCTACCACGTATTTCGATGCTATCAAAATGAAACACTTAGAAAGTACACGGGACCACCTCCCCTCCGCCTACAATCGCACGTGGCTTTTGCTTCTGTCCCTCGGTGTTTTCACCGCCGTCGTTTTGGCCTTGTGCGTCAAGGTATGCTGCCCCGGACGGCGTTTCTCATGTAGCTTCCCCCGATTCACCCCTGTATCGCGCCAGGATTCCTCTGATGAACCAGCCATAGAAATACGCCAACCTCTACCCATTCAGTGGACCAGAGTTCGGAGCCCGTACCGCCGGAAGAGTCGGCATCAGGCCCGGCTACACCCTCTCCCGTCATGGCGACAGCGGCACAACGAGCCGCCGTCCCAACGAATCGACGTATTTAGTCGTTTGCGCCAACTGTGCAGCAAGCAACTGCTTCCCCCTCTCGACACGGCACATCGATGTGAGGCCCACATCACATTCTCACACCCCCTACGAGTGCAATTTCCCGCGTCTAGATGACTGGTCGGATCGAATTGGATGATGTCGGATCGGATGTCCCGCGACGCTGACGTCGCCAATCGTCATGAGTGCCTGCCGCAAGTGGCCAGGCGTGCCCGCCGCCAGTAGCCGCAAGTGGCCACGAGTGCCCGCCGCGGCGACCGCGTGTGCCGCCACGTCGCCTTGTCCTTGCGTTTATCACGTGCGTGTGTTTGTATATGTCGACCTCGCGTTCCGTGTGCTTATGTTTGTATATGTCGACCTCCCGTTTCGTGTGCTTCTGTTTGTATATGCCCGGCCACCCGCGCGTTCACCGCTCGTGATTGTTTGATTGGTACTGTAGCTTTAACCTGTTGGCCTCTCACTAGACGCCATTTCTTGCCCCTTCAGGGACCACCCAGCATTCATTCAACTTTGTTTTTCTTTTACGGGTTAGTGTGCATGGCTCGTTTCGTCCCCTATTATCACCCTTCGCCTTTAGAGGCGCCGGTTTGCAGCATTTTGTACGTGCTAAAATGCTCATATTAGTTGTAGGGGAGGTATCGTAACAGCTATGCACCCTACCCAAGCCAGGAAGAGCACCACCGACCCCGCGCCCCGCGCCTATTACATCAGCTACCCCGACACGCGCGCGCGGTCGGCCGCTGACAGTCGGCGCCGGTTTGCATACACCTACACGGCCGACCTCGCATTGCATCAGCATCACACACGCGCCGGCCCAGGCATTGCGGCAGCAATTCCTCACACGCCCGCTTTGCCACCAGACGCCAGCCCGGAATATACAGACGTGCTTCGACCAGCTAGTAACTCGAACATCCATCAAACGCTACATGCACACGTTACACAATCTGTACATCCGAAGCACCAAGTACTGACAGCAACATAAACCAGACGCCCACTGGTACTTTTCGATTTATACACACACACATGCTCCGGGATAATAACTTAGACTTGTGAGTCCCCCAATCGGAAGCTACCTACCGCTGCACCGAGCTCCCAACTGGAGGTCGGATGACAGTAGTTTTCCACCACTATATAAAGACACCAGTATAAATGCCACGGCACGGAACCCTCCGGAGGGCAGACCATCACCAGACGCCTAGCTGCGCTCATCTCTGCCGCCCCACACCACCAGGCCGGCCAACACTCTACCTCTACTGCACCTGACCTGGCTGGGGACGGGCCGAGCGCCGCGGACAGGAACCCAGGTATAGTTCGCATCGTTTGTTGTGCGAATTTCGTGGACAATTCGCTGTGTCTCGTTCGTGTTGGAGGACTGTCTTGAAGCGAAACTACAACGCGAGGTCCCGAACTATATCGCTGTGTTTGGATGGACGATCGCGGCCAACGATCAACTGCTTCAGGATCGACGGCTCATCAGCAGCGGCCTCAGCACAGCGGGCCACTCGGCTTGTCACAATCTGTTGCTCTTACGTTTCGTTCGTCCTCATGTACCATGAGCTAAAATGGGCTAGATGACTGCCCAGTCTGCACATGAGATCTGAACTGAAGCTGTGCTTGATAAGATATAATGTTGATAATACGATTTGTAATCTACATTTCACATAAGTCGTTAATTTAGCTTCGTCAACCCAAATATTTTCGCAATTAGATCATTATGTGATGTGCATGGGCTACATGCTGTTGATCAGTGCAGCCAATCAGGTCCGAACCATTCTTGCATTTTCAAAACGGATTGAAAAGAGGATTGATATCTGCATCTGGTACGGATATCGATACAAATTGGATTCGCTCCTACGAATATGCATTTGATAGGATTTGAAAATGTTAATCGATGTTATGGTCAGTTGGTGACCATGCACAAGTCCTACTGATGGCCGTCTTGTCAGATTAGCGTGACAGTTGGTGCCAGCAGCGATAACGCACAAAAACACGACCGACGGAGCCGAGCCGGCCGCCGCAGCGGATTTCTGAGCCGAGCTGGTCACCGGCACACCAGCCGCGCGTGTGACGACTGCTTCGCTTGTGTGACGGTGCAATGCGGCCAGCAAAAACGGTCACAATGCCACCGCAACAAGACCGTGCAACTGGGTACGGCCGGCCTCTTCCTCTGTGGTCTGCGTTACCGCTGATTATCGGACAGATCAAACGCGGACAAGTGGCAGACGATTCAACAGCACACGGCTCCGGAATGCTGCTGCCTCGCTGCACTGATTGTGACACACTTGCCACATATTGTGACACACTTGCCTCCTATTGTGACACACTTGCCACATATTGTGACACACTTGCCACCTATTGTGACACACTTACCAGATCTTGTGACACACTTATCACCTACGGTCTATTGCGATTGTGTAAAACCTATAGTCTATTGCGACACACCTATTGCAACACACCTATCACATATTACAACACCTACCACCTGTTGCGACACACTTACCACCTACTGTGACACGCTTTTCACATGTTGTGTCACACTTACCACATAATGTGATACTTACCGCCGCATAATGTGACACTTACCACCTAGTATGTCTGAACGTTTGAAACTGACGGCATCAATTTCACGGTTATGCACCCTGCTGCAGGGACACTGTTTCTGGGTACTGGGAATGTTACTCTGGGTTCGTCCACCTATCGAAGAGTCCCGTGTTCGTTGTCTACTTGACTGCTTTGTGATTGCCAAATATTCGATCAATGCATTAGCGTACTTAGCGGCAGATCGGAACTGCATGACAGGCAGTGTGGCAAGGACAGAACATTATCAACGGAACTGCGTGACATGCAGTGTGGCAAGGGCAAGCCATGATCAACGGGAATGCATGACAGGCAATATGGCCAGGACAGGACACGATCAACAGGAATGCATGACAGGTAGTGTGGCAAGGAGAGGACTCGATCAGCGTGAATGCATGACAGGTAGTGTGGCAAGGGCAAGCCATGATCATCGGAACTGCATGACAAGCAGTGTGGCAAGGTGCAATGTGATAACGCGTCGACTAGTGAAGGCGTGATTCACTTGTGGATTATGTAACACGTAGAGGTCAAGGTCAGAGGTGACGTCAGATGTGACGTAGGCTTGCTCGTGCTTCTGACTCATGGCGGATATGCAACCCGCGGCGCGAGAAGGGAGAGGGTCAGTCGGTCGCGACCTGAGCTCTCCGCAGCCTGCGCCTGTGTGTGTTCTCACTCTTCTTTTTTGCAAACTGTCAGACTTCACCAACTAATATACTTCAGTTAACACAAGGACAGGACATGATCAGCGGAAGTACATGGCAGGCATTGTGGCAAGGGCAGGACATCACAGCCATGTGCGGTCGATTTTCACCTGACAACGCCTGATATGTATCCCAGTGATGCACTCAGGTTTCGATGCAGCTAATATCGTATGCCATTTTGCGTTGCGATATTGCGTTTCATATTGCATTTGTGATGGTGGACGCAGATGGCGTGATTTTTGGAACGAGTTGAGCTTGGGCCTCGTCATTTGGAACGATGCTATGCCTTGCCCTTCCGTAATGTGAAGGTAGCCGAGTGGCCGACTTTTGTCACAACCTGCAACGGAAAACGAGCTCCGTGAAGCGTGTATTTCGCGGAAGAGCCGCGTCCGTTTGTCGCCGCCACGGCAACTTCCCGCCACACCGCTGCCACCTTTTTCATGGACGTCCCCGGCCTTGGCGCAGCGCGTGGCGTCACACGGCCATTCGACGACGGGGCCTCCGAGACTCCCGGCTTCGTCCGACAACTGGACCTCCGAGACTCCCGGCTTCGTCCGACAACTGGACCTCCGAGACTCCCGGCTTCGTCCGACAACTGGACCTCCGAGACTCCCGGCTTCGTCCGACAACTGGACCTCCGAGACTCCCGGCTTCGTCCGACAACTGGACCTCCGAGACTCCCGGCTTCGTCCGACAACTGGACCTCCGAGACTCCCGGCTTCGTCCGACAACTGGACCTCCGAGACTCCCGGCTTCGTCCGACAACTGGACCTCCGAGACTCCCGGCTTCGTCTGACGACGGGGCGCGAGCTTCCGAGACTCCGGTTAAGTTCGACTGCCGAAGCAGGCGCCGGCCCACCGGTCCCACGGTCGGTGGCCGCTCACGTCCACCGATCAGGTGACGCGGTGGACACGTGCCGGAGAAAACTGATTCATTTGTCGGCCGCGTCCGGCACGCTGTGGGAGCGGACTTTTACTGGTCAACGGCCGTGGCGGTGGCGTCGCCCGCGGATGGCCGTCGGCTAGCGCAGTGCCGGTTGGTTGGCGGTGAGCTGGCCCCGGGCAGGCCTCACTCCACGGCTGGGGTACGACCGCGCCGGCCGACTCGGAGTGGGCCCCGCGGGACAGGCTGGACACGGCCAGCTGCTGACGTGTGCTGGGAAGCCGAGGTGGCCGTGGGGACGGATGTCAGTCGGCCAAGGTTCTGTAAGCTGCGGCTGTGTGTGGGAATATCATGCCTGTCGTGCTCCGAACCGAACGATTGAGGTGTGGCTGCGTATGGGTGGCGCTATCAACGTCGGCCGGCAGGATCTCCCCACCGGTCAATGCACGCCGCCGCAGGCTGGTATGCGTGTACGGTGCTCACGTGGACGTTTGCGAGCTTTTCAGGGAATATCACACGCATGAGCCATGCATCAGACAGTGCATCAGCCAATAGGAGACGACGAATACGTAACAAATCTACCATTGGACAGTTATTCGTTGGTGGACGTCATTGGAGCAAGACCATGTGTCCCAAGCAAACATAGCGACGGTCTTCTCAACGTTTGATCTCGGCGTTCAGAAATGCGATGAGTTGAGTCATGTTCTGCAGCGTTCTGGCATTCGCAGCAAATACACAGACGACAATCCATATTAATCTGCCAATACCGGTTATTAGCTGCATCCTTGATCCCTGACGTTTTTTGTTCTGGATTAGCGGCGAATGGGTAACGCAGTGCCACCCAAATTTGGCATTAGACGATTTAATAGCTCACCTTTCATGTTCGATTATTTTGTTTGGAGACATAGGGTCCTTTTTCGATAAATGTTATTTTATGGTACTTTTTAAAGAACTGTTAAAAATGGAGTTTCAAATATTTCCAGAAGTGTTACATGTCGATGCACATATATTTGCTGAACTCAAAATACCAAAATGCTTTGGGTGACCTGAAGTCAGAATGCAAGGTCATGTTAAACAAAATGTTTGTTTCTATGCCCAGAACATCCGGCTCAGCAAAGCATGACACACATCTGAATATGTGTGATACAGGGCATTGTCTTCCATAGGGGTGCAAAGTTTTAGATCACTATCAGGTCAGCTCACGAAAATATAACCAAAAATATATTCCTTTCTGCAGGAGTGACAAATTGTTGAAATACCATTGATCGCTTTTTTAGGCAGCTAGATGATGTCGCATGCCCATATTACAGTTGTTAGTATGTCGGCTACATGTATTTTAATATATACACACCTTCAAGGTCGGACCCAGTTAACACCAGACATTGCCCGGTGTCACCTAGGTCAACGACCCAGGTGATTCTGGGTGGCCCAACTTCACCCTCTACATACTTTTAGGATAGTTCACTACCGAAAACCAGATATCTTCGCCGCGCTTCACGTGTCAGAGGCGGTTTCTATGCAGTGCAAGATATTTGATCGGTGGGCCCCCTTGAAGAAATCCTGGCTATGCCTCTGAATATGATTAAAAGGATACAATTATGTTTTGCATTGTAATGCTTCTGAGTAAATGTAGAAGCAAAGAGAAACCGAGAGTTCTGGAGGAAGAGACACAGAGAGGGAGAGAGAGAGAGAGAGTGGTGGGGTGGGAGAGAGATGAAGAGTTAGGGAGATACAGATAGACAGCTAGAGAGGTAAATATATAGATATGTTAATAATGTATAAATGGATATAGAGACAGAGAGATAGAGAGCTATAGATAGATACAGATGGAGAGATAGACAGAGATAGAGATAGATAAAGAGATGGTGATAAAGATATGGATACATAGAGAGAGAGAGAGAGAAAGATATAGAGAGAGAGTGAGTGAGAGAGAGAGGTAGAGATATAGAGAGAAAGAAGCAGAGAAGGACAGAGATAACAGATATAAAAAAGTGGGACAGAAGGAGAGAGAAAAAAAACCGAAAGGCAGGAGGAGAAAAAGAGACATATGGATGAAGAATGTCTTTAGGCACTCTGATTTATCACTTCATTAAAATAGTCACTTCGGCATACTCGGGCCATTTCGTGCCGTGATGTACAAAAAGGTGTTACGATGTAAAAGTCAGATTATAATTCCTGGAGAAAGGTTGTTTTTCGGAGAAGGATGAAAAGTAGTTTGACGAGAAAAGGGTGTTGACCTCCTAATAGTGTGGACAAAGAAAATTGGATGTGTTTACGGCAGTAGTTGATAAGTGTTTTCCGATGATCATGGTAATGTTGACAGTGTAGGAGAATATGTGAAACTGTAAGGTGAGTGCATGATGGGCATGAAGGTAGATGTAAGGTGAGTGCATTGCATGATGGGCATGAAGGTCGAGGGCAGTGTAAATGATGGGCAGTGTAAATGTATCCATGGGTGAGAAAAGTATAACCTATGCGGAGGCGTGATAAAACTATTTCTTCTTGTCTGTTTTTCTGATATGATGTGGTCCAGTTGTCGATGACGGGTTTGATCAGATTTAATTGTGTGTGGCTTGCAGTATCAGTCCATTGTTGATTCTAGAAATGTCAGATGCTCTGTTTTATCGTTGATTTAATGGCTTCAAAATGTTGTGGAATTTCTGTGATGTTTGGAAGTAGCAATGATGATTTTGCTACTTGATCTGCTTCGTCGGTTGGTTAGTTATTGGTTTTTACGACACATCGACCGTTGAGTCATGCAGCGTCGCCAATCTCTCACGCCGATTGGTCGCGGGCGAAGAGTAGCGACAGGTGAGACTCGAACCCACAACCTTTCGATTGTGAGACGAGCAACTTACCCCTAGGCTATTCGTCCCCGAACTGCTTCGTCGTTCCTGGGATGCCGCAGTGACTGGGCACCCACAGGACACGGACCTTGATGCCCATCAGATGCAGTGTTTCAAGTGTGTTATAAAATGGAAGTATGGTAATGGTGTGAAAAGGAAAGTGAAGAAAGGAATTGAAGAACAGATTTTGAGTCGGAACATATGACAACACTCCGCATGGGGTGACAAATTGAACGGTTGCGGACATAGCGAAGGGCAATGAGGATGGCGTGCAATTCGGCGATGAAAATTGATGTCCCATCTGGTAAGCGATGCTTTTTTGTGCGTGTCCCTGAGACGATGGCATTTCCTGTGTAATTTACGTCTTTAGATCCTTCGGTGAAAACAAAGGGGTCGCGGCGACAACGAAAATGAAACTGGTGAAATTTTTGTTTTAAATATTCTGGACAAAGCTGTGATCTTGGAGTGGTTGTGAGATATAAAATATGTCGTGCGGTCATCCGCCACGGTGGTGCAGTTGGGGGAGGAAGAGCAGTATTGTGTGGAATATTATATTGGAGTTGTGTAAAAAATGTTTTGATGCGTGAATCTATGGTAAGGCCGGTTCGCTTTTCGGCGGGACCTAAATATTAGTGGCGTATATTTTGGATAATTTGTAAATATACATGAGTGAGGTGGTGTTCTTTAAATTGAATTTTTGCGGCATACCTAAGTGTTAGTACCATTCTTCGGAGAGCTAATGGTGGAATTTCTGATTCGGTTTGTAAGGAAGTGATGGGGACGCGTGGTCATTGCACCGAGTGCTACGCAGATAAATTTATTTCGTAAGGTATTCAACAATTTTAAAGTGGAGGTACTGCCACCTGCGTAAACTATGCAACCATATTACATGATGGGAAGAACCAAGGATTTGTACAGTTGTAAACGCGTGTGACAATCGGATCCAAAGGATGAACACGTAATGCAACGAATTAAATTGAGTGAGTGAATACATTTGTTCCGGACGTGTTTGATGTGTTGATGCATGGAAAGCCTACGATGAAAAATAATGCCAAGAAATTAAACGAAATTACGACAGGTACGTTAGTGTTCCCGAGGGGAAGTGGTGCTTCTGGATGTTGGCTTGGTGGCGATGTCCTGAATATCATGCTGGCAAATTTTGGAGGCGAAAATATGGAACCGTACTTGATGGACCATTGGTATATGCTGTCAAGTGCGTTTTTGGGGTCTAAATAGGCAATGTTCTTCATTTTCATCTTTGGACCAAATTGCACTGTCGTCTGCAAAAAGAGATCAAGATATCTGAGGTGGCACGTCGGCGAAAATATCGTCAATGATGATGTTAAATAAAACTGATGATAAACAGCTTCCCTGTGGTAATCCGTTTTCATGAAATGTAACTCGGAAATCTCTGATATGCATCGGAGATGGAAATTTTGGGAGCCAGACAAAAATCCTATTAGATAAGGAGCTAATTTCCCTCTGACGCTGATGTGAAGGAGTTTGGATATTAATGCGGGTTTGTATGCCATATCATATGTTTTACTAATGTGTACAAATACTGCGATTGTGTGTTGATGTTTTTTTAATAACCAAGGCGGATGTCGGTTTCTAATCGAATGTGATGATCTAATGTGCTGTGTCCATGACGAAAGCCGCATTGAATTGGAGATAAAAGGGAATTTGTGTCTAGGTACCAGGTCAGCCTTTGTATAATCATACGCTTGAAAAGTTTTCCAAGACAACTGGTGAGAGCGATGGGTCGAAAATTGTTGGGGTTGCTGTGATTTTTGCCGGGTTTTGGTGTAGGAATGATGAGTGCTTCCTTCTAGGATCCTGGTAAAGTATGACCTGACCATAGTTAATTAAATGTTCGTAATATGCAGTGTTTCGTGTCGTCAGATAAAAGACTGAAAAATAACAATGCAAATTGTCGGGGCCTACAGAAGTATTACCGGCGGAGGAAATTCCTGTATCATATCCAGTTCTGAAAGTTGAAAAGATTGTTGTATGTTTCAGTGTTGTCAGAATCAAATTGTACCAAATCGGTGTGAAAAGTGTGTTGTGCATTTTATAAGAATTCCGGTCTGTAATTGTTATCAGAGCTATTATGGGCCATGGTGACCGCTCATGTGCTTACTATTGTTTGCGCGCCTGTATTTGTTATTTTGCATTTGGAGGGCCGGGAGTGATTTAAATAGGGTGCGCCCAGATAGCCGGCGGATTAATTAGAACAAAAAAGAATCGGCGTTGGATAGCTGGTGACGGACTCTATCGAAAGCGTTTCGGTCATTTTTTCGCTCATGTCAACATTCAGGTCACTGGGTCATCATGGTTCAAATTCGCCAAGATCAGGTAGGACTCAGATATTGACACATATCTCAGGACCTGCAACAAATAGAAACAAACGGCGAACGCTATTCGACAGTCCTTGAAATGCGCTGTCGACCGAAACTCAGGTCAAGGCAATGAATTCATGACCACAGGTCAAGGTCATGAAGTCGTCTAGGGAGGTCATGTAATGTATCAAACGTCACGTCTTGGCGATACAAGCACAATTACGGTAATTTCAGCCTTCTAGCTCAATGCAGTGCGATATAATGCGCAGAAATGTGTAGTGATCTCAGGTGACCTCAGATACCTTGGTGAGGTCACTGAGCAAAAATGTCAGCGGTAACATTGAGCATAGCTTCCATCTACATGCCACACCCGTTGTGAGATCATTCCGAGCGCAAATACGTGACCAGGAAACATTTGTATATTTTGCCATAGCCCTACATATAATGGGAAGCCATGACCGCGACCTGAGCCGAGGTCAATGCTACGAAAAAAACCGATATACATATTATGGTCCCTGATGAGATCATGACATGTTATAAGTTTGAAATAAATCGTCCAATTATTCTGGAAGATATGCCACCTAGAACTCCGAGCGTAGTTGGGTCACTTCGTCTGATCTGGTGACCTGACCTGATATGACCCAGGATTAAAAATGTATGAGAATATGCAAAAAGGACCAATGAACAGCTATGCAAGGTTTGACCTTGCTAATCCAATTAGTTTGCCGGCAAATGAGGAAAAACCTGAGGGGGGGGGGGGCAGATATCTGTCCCCCCGGATGTGCGCGGGTTAAGTACCTAGTACTGAATTGTGTCCGTCTAAAGCTTGTTCAATGATGTGGCCTCGAGTGTCTCTATGTGTACGTGCTTGATCAAAGGCTAGACTTTGTGCATTGAAGTTTCCGAGTGATATGAATGGGTTCTTGAAATGTGCTATAAGGTGTTCTAACCGTGTCAAGATACTTGTGTTGTCCGTGTGTGGTGAAATATAAGTGGAACACATCTATATTTCTACCATGCAAACGTAAGGTACAAGCTACCGCTTGCAAAGGTGAATTAACACGCGCCCTGGGCGGGGGCGAAATTCGCCCACCCCTCCGGTTTTTCGTACATACCTTCAGATGTTACCGGGCGATATATGCCATTATTTGCGCACCTGCTTCAAACTGACCGACGCGTTGTTTAAAGCATGAAAAAACGAAAATTAGCCGATAAATTTTTGGGTTAGGGGTCGTTAAAGTAAAACGAGCGCCAAACCACAAAAACCAGCGCTGATGCGCTTCCCGTATATTGGCAAAAGGGAAGTGTTCCTGGCAACACTAGTGATTTGTTTGATATAATTGTGATGTTTTATAGTTTCAAAGTCATGTTAGGCCACCGAGGTCGAGTCAGCTCCAGTTAATGACAGGTTAATGGAACCAAACTTGGTCAACTGGAATGTTGTCATAAATGCAAATGACAGTCATGCGATTGTTGTCAGAGTAGTCGGGCGGTTGGCCCGGTTTCGGCAGCTGGAGCAGGCAATGACCTGATACAATGCTGTTATATAGGTGACCTGAAGTCAAATACCGGGTCCAACATCTGCATTGCATCATTAGTAATGTCGACAACATCGTTGGTGTCCATTTTGGAGCATTTAAACACAATCACAGCGATCCATAACAATGACAAATCAAGCCACGCAAAACCAGAACATTTTCATATGTGGACCTCATTTGACCTCGAAGATATTGACCCTAGATCATGCAATTTGCAGAGAATAGAGTTCACTACCGTACCCATCCACTCAGCGAATTTCGTTGTTCCAGCTTTGATGGTAACCGAGTTCTTAGGGGGTAGCGGAATCCGCCACCCCCTCCAGTGCGCGTAATTCTCAGAGGCCCTCCAGGGCGCGTGTTAAGTGTAATTTCTGTATGTGTCAAACCATTGTTTATGTTAAGTGCTGCACCGCCACTGCGATGAGATCCATGGACCTCGTCTTGACGGCACAGCGAGTAATTGGAAAGATTAAAGTTGTATGTATCATTAGTCAAAAACTATGTTTCTTGTGGTGCTATGAGAATAGATGCGAGAATACTGAAAAAAGCTCAATCAGTCCCGCCGACTGGTGCCCTTGGAATGGTCACGGCGGCCGGTTACTGCCTCTGGGGATGCCCGTTGTCCACTGGTCGTGTCACGTGCGCACCGGCAGGCGCTGGATGCGCGGGGCCCGATCGGCGGCCCACTGATGGGGAACGTGCATTTCTTCCCGCAGCCGAGTGACTGCGGGGTCTGGCATCCCTTGCAAATTTGTTTGAGTGTGCAAAGCCGATGTAGTCTTTGTGCTGGTAACCCGGGTGGTTTGTGTCGTTGTGGCCAATGGTGCGAGTTTTATAAGTGGAGCTAAGCCGGGAATGATGTCGGTTTGTATCGAAGTAGTGGTGGTGTTGACGCGAGGAGTGGGGGAGCAATGGCGGCTGTCTGGGCGTAAGATTTTGGGGACGGGGAGGTGGCCTCAACGGACCGTCAGGGCTGGGGGTAGAACACCCCAGTCGTAGCTTTCACTGTGCAGACCTCCTTTTCCTTACGCCAGACTGAGCAGAGGGGCGTGGTCAGGTGATCGGAGGTGTGACAGTTCAGGCAGTGGGCTGGTTTGGAGCAGGTGGATTCGGAATGTGGTGGTTCACCGCACTTGGAGCATCGGGCTGATTGGCGGCATGTCTTGCTGCCATGGCCGAAGCGCTGGCAATTAAAACAGCGGAGAGAATTGGGAATAAATACACGGACTTGAAATCATAGGTATCCGGCGAGGACGGTCTTGGGAAGAGTAGTAGAATTGGACAAAGAGGCTCGTATCACGTTTCTGGCCGTCTTTTAAGGATGTGATGCGGCGGACATGGACAACCCCATTCGGCCTGAGCTCCACTTGAATATCTGCCTCAGACATGAAGCGAAGCTCCGGCGCGAAGATGGTGCCCTTGGTGGTATTGCGGTTAGAATGGAGGGAAATTGTAACGGATTTGCCACACAATGTGGTGGTACGGAGGAAGGCTCTGGTCTGGGCTCTGGTTTGGGTTTTTATGACAAGGGTTCCGTTGGCAGGGGCTTCGATGTAAGAATTGGTTAAGGAGCATACGACGAGTTATTTCGTCGGCCAGAAAACGTTGATACGGCGGAAGGAAACGGAATCCTCGACAGGCTTGACTAATATGTAAGAACCAGCGCTGTCGTGGTAGGGTCTGACGGATTGGATTGGTTCAGGTTTGGAGGGCGTGGTCTGGTTTGAGCAAGGGTCAGCGACGTGGGGAGTGATGGTCTGGCCCGGATTGAGAGGCGAAGTCGTGGTCTTGGGACGAGCAGAAGTCGGTGATGCACACAGGGCTCACATGGCATCATCCAAGGGAATAGTCCGGCGCGGGTCATCAATGGTCTGATCAAGTGATGAATCATCAGGGGCGAAGTCCGTGTTCGTGTGATGGTCCGGAGTGGCCAGAGGCGGGAATTCCGAGTCAGAGTCCGTTGGCGAGCATGGATCTCCGTTCCTCTTTTCCTCCATCATGGCGAAAAAGTCCTACCCAACGAAGTCTAAATATGCGCGAAGAACAAAGGGAACGAAAATACGGCGACGAAAATCAATTGGGATGACTGGTGTCACCCCACTAGAAAACGAAGTAGAAAAAGAGCGACGGGTGTCACCCACGAAAATGAAAAATAAACTGCTTTCACCAGCAGTCAAGCGCGCCAAAACTAGCAGGGCGGAGCGATCAGCGGCTCCGGATATTGTAGAGCAAAACAGTACTGAACACTCCATGGAAGCACTCCGTTAGTTCAGGCTAATTCATAGTGGCGTAAGTCTGCACTTTCAGTTCAAACTATTACCCAAATTACATCGTTGCCTCTGATTAAAGCACGTGCTTGTTAAAATGATCCGGCCCGCTTCCCCGCATTGTTTCCAGCGTCCGATCGTAATGATTTGAAAGCGCACGACTTGCATGTTGTTTGTACCACCCAGACGAACTGGTTCTCCAGTTCTTATTTCCTGGGAGCCTCTGACAAGTGGCTAGTGATCTCGACCGCACCTATCGGCGACTGCACCACTGACTGGTAACCCTACCAGAACCGTCCGGACTGAGGACCGATCCATGACCTCACCGTCACCCGTCCGGACTGAGGACCGATCCGTGATCATACTGGCACAGTCGGGACTGTGGACCGATCCGTGACCTGAGCTGACCCGTGACCTGAGCTGACCCGTCACCTTGACGGACCTGTCACCTTTGCTGACCCGATACCTTGACTGAACCGTTACCTTGACTAATCCATAACTTGTCTGATCAACGATCTTGACTCACCCGTGACATTGACCGATCCGTGACCTCAACTGTCTCGTAATCCTGACGAATACGTAACCTTGACTGACCCGTGATCTTACCGCGAAACGGAAGAATAATGAGTAGCTAGTGACCTCGCATTGCATCATTGATTATATGCGGCAACGGAAGCCAGCCCCGTAGGATTTTCACGAGTTGCAGATCTGCCACGTGTTCTCTATTGATCTTTGCGTTCATAGTAATGATTCATTCATGACTATGATTACTTCATAATTAATAAATGGCGTTAGATGGGTTCGCGATTATTGCATCACTTGACCACGACTCGAATCGCAAACCCAAAGAAGCCATGACCAGCGTAAAACGGTAGCCGTTTCCTGGGCAGCCACGCCCCAGCCGCCTCGTCATCCCCTCCTTTTGGGCTAGGCTACCTTAGGTCACCCTAGGATTCCGGCGCACTTCCAGCGGCCATTCGAGTATGGAAGGTCGACAGTTTAATGTGCGCCGTGCCACTTGCGCTCGCGCGGACCGCAACGGCCGAGTGGGTGTGGGACGAGCGGCGAGCGACAAGTGGCCGAGTACGGTTCGCCTCTTCAGCCACAGTTACCCCCACCCTCCCGACGGGTTTGCCCGGCGGTGCAGCTCACCGCCGCGTGTGGCAACGCTTCCGACGGGCGAGGCATTGAAATTATCGGTCGTTGTGATGATTTAGGCGCGTAGTGTAGGCCGAAAGTTGTCGCTGCGGTGGCCATTAGAGAGGCGAGGCGGGAGCGAGCCGCCTCGGGCGACCACTCGTGTGCGTGCGGTCAACTCCGACCTGCGGCCCACTCCAGCCTGCGGCCCACTCCGGCTTGCGGCCCACTCCGGCCTGCGGCACACTCCAGCCTGCGGCCCACTCCAGCCTGCGGCCCACTCCGGCCTGCGGCCCACTCCGGCCTGCGGCACACTCCAGCCTGCGGCCCACTCCGGCCTGCGGCCCACTCCGGCCTGCGGTCCACTCCAGCCTGCGGCCCACTCCGGCCTGCGGCACACTCCGGCCTGCGGCACACTCCGGCCTGCGGTACACTCCGGCCTGCGGCACACTCCAGCCTGCGGCCCACTCCGGCCTGCGGCACACTCCAGCCTGCGGCCCACTTCGGCCTGCGGCCCACTCCGGCCTGCGGCACACTCCGGCCTGCGGCACACTCCAGCCTGCGGCCCACTCCGGCCTGCGGCACACTCCGGCCTGTGGTCCACTCCGGCCTGCGCACACTCCGGCCTGCGGCCCACTCCGGCCTGCGGCACACTCCGGCCTGCGGCCCACTCCGGCCTGCGGCCCACTCCGGCCTGCGGCCCACTCCAGCCTGCGGCACACTCCGGCCTCCGGTCCACTCCGGCCTGCGGCACACTCCGGCCTGCGGCACACCCCGGACGGAAGTCTTCCTCTGCCTTTGAGTCTTCTGTGTAGAGTGCTGATGGCCGCGATGGTGTGGAGTGCTGACGGCGGTGGGGTGCTGACGGCGGTGGGGTGCTGATGGCGGTGGGGTGCGGACGGCGGTGGGGTGCTGACGGCCGCGATGGTGTAGGGTGCTGACGGCGGTGGGGTGCTGACGGCGGTGGGGTGCTGACGGCGGTGGGGTGCTGACGGCGGTGGGGTGCTGATGGCGGTGGGGTGCGGACCGCGGTGGGGTGGTGACGGCCGCGATGGTGTAGGGTGCTGACGGCGGTGGGGTGCTGACGGCGGTGGGGTGCTGACGGCCGCGATGGTGTAGGGTGCTGACGGCGGTGGGGTGCTGACGGCGGTGGGGTGCTGACGGCCGCGATGGTGTAGGGTGCTGACGGCGGTGGGGTGCTGACGGCCGCGGGGATGCTCAGTAGTGACAGCAGAGGACGACTCGCAGCACCGGCAGGCGACATCACATCCGCTGCCCCAATGATATGACTGACTGGATGACATGTGACAGGTGGCATACTTCTGAAACAATAGTTATTGTTCACCTGAAGTTTAATTATTTTCCGACTACAATAATAACTTCGAAGGCTCAACGACCCCAGCCTGATAGCGCAGACGGCTAGATTATTTAGCTGGGCCGCATTGTCCTTTAAGTTAAACAACACAAAAAGGTCCGACGAACCAGAAGTGAGGAATATTGTTAAAAAGTACCATCATGCTGTTTTTTGCTCCCTCTCTCTTCCTCTTTTTTCTCTCTCTCTCTCGCTCTCCCTCTTTCTCGCTCTCTCTCCCTCTCCCTCGCTCTCTCTCTCCCTCTCTCTCGCTCTCTCTTTCTCTCCCTCTCTCTCTCTTCATCTTCAATAGCATTATTTTGCTGGCTCATGCTACCTTGATGTAAAAGCTAAGTTGGTGTCGCGACCGAAATTATTGGAGGCCGAATATCAATGCCATGCTTCACTTCAGGCTTAATTTTAGGGAGCCAAAACCGTGAGTGGTTTGTGTGGTAAATATGTGCATGTAAATACTGCAAATCCGTTTCATTGATTCCTTCACAATAAACCAACATAAAGCACTGGCCAGGTTGCGGTAATATTGCGTGAATTCATCCGGCTCCATTTTTTTCTGATATAAAGGTATAAATTCATAGTGTTCCGAATTTATAAGAACTATAAACATCTGGGTTAAATATGTAACGTGAAGATGCAATAAACTAGGACAAAAGGACGCTCAACATCCTAATCCATACTATGCCTTAAGGTATAAAGAAAGATTCATCATTCCAACATCCATCCATTCTAACATCCATCCACCAAATGCACTCATCCTTCAAATGATTAGATACATTTGAATTGCATTACCGCTTTATTTCCTATGCTTGAGTAAGTGCATATCTAATGCCATAAGCATTTCTCCATTTTCAAATTTACCTATTCCACTAATGAATCAACTAGTAGCTTTGAGCTGCACTCTTCACCAGCATGTCTATATCTCTTTCAAAGTAAAAGTTTCATAGCTCTTCTTGGATATACCACGAAGGATCGCACTTAGGCTAAGCATGGATTGTTTTCATCACTTCCATACTTTTATATCTCACACTCCTAGTAATGCTTCCCAGAATTCAGATTGCCAAACTCCTAAACAAGGTAACTTTTTCTGCTTTAGGGTCACTTGAAACCAACATACATGTCCAACTTTGAAGCCAACAAGTTTCTTCCCTGTTGAATGTCACCTATTTCCCTACCTCCTATCGTATATCCGAATGCCTCACCTCCGGGCTCCAGATGCACAACCTGTAGCTGAAAGACTCCTGTCATTGATCAGCTCACAATTTTAGATCCTACAACACCAGTTGTATATTACGAGGGTGATCACTAAGACTGCAGAATAATGTTTGGGTGCAATATCGGCCAGTCAGTTTTTCTCCAACGGCACGACTTGATAATGTTCCACTGACTACTCATGGAAATAAGGTACCAGACTGGCATTTCTTGACATTTGACAAGGTACGGAGAGGACCTACCCCACTTTGGTCAGTCTGTGGACCTCTCCACTTCGGTCAGCCTGTGGACCTCGCCACTTCGGTCAGCCTGCGGACCTCTCCACTTCGGTCAGCCTGTGGACCTCGCCACTTCGGTCAGCCTGTGGACCTCGCCACTCCGGTCAGCCTGTGGACCTCTCCACTTCGGTCAGCCTGTGGACCTCGCCACTTCGGTCAGCCTGCGGACCTCTCCACTTCGGTCAGCCTGTGGACCTCGCCACTTCGGTCAGCCTGCGGACCTCTCCACTTCGGTCAGCCTGTGGACCTCTCCACTTCGGTCAGCCTGTGGACCTCGCCACTTCGGTCAGCCTGCGGACCTCTCCACTTTGGTCAGCCTGTGGACCTCGCCACTTCGGTCAGCCTGCGGACCTCTCCACTTCGGTCAGCCTGTGGACCTCGCCACTTCGGTCAGCCTGTGGACCTCTCCACTTCGGTCAGCCTGTGGACCTCGCCACTTCGGTCAGCCTGTGGACCTCGCCACTTCGGTCAGCCTGCGGACCTCTCCACTTCGGTCAGCCTGTGGACCTCGCCACTTCGGTCAGCCTGTGGACCTCTCCACTTCGGTCAGCCTGTGGACCTCGCCACTTCGGTCAGCCTGTGGACCTCTCCACTTCGGTCAGCCTGTGGACCTCTCCACTTCGGTCAGCCTGTGGACCTCTCCACTTCGGTCAGCCTGTGGACCTCGCCACTTCGGTCAGCCTGTGGACCTCTCCACTTCGGTCAGCCTGTGGACCTCGCCACTTCGGTCAGCCTGTGGACCTCTCCACTTCGGTCAGCCTGTGGACCTCGCCACTTCGGTCAGCCTGTGGACCTCGCCACTTCGGTCAGCCTGTGGACCTCGCCACTTCGGTCAGCGTGCACTGACCGGTCTGTCGCGGCCGCGCCGATTGGGAGCGGCTCTCCGAAGGTGTGCGGTGAAGTGTGATCGCGTGCATTCAGCACGCTGGGAAGTTCCCTGACCAGTAGGCTGGTCCGGTTTGCGGTTTTTTCTCGAAAATGCACTAGGTCGCCCCCCTAATTTATGCCTTTTTCGGCGCTGAGTGCGATGCGCTCATCAAAATTCCAAATTTCGAAAAACTTTTGACCGCGACGGCCGCTCAAAGGTTTCGGCGATTTCGCAAATTCGCCTTTTTCGGCTCATTATTCCGAAAGTTGTGACAGGAAATGGGAAAAGCAGCATGGGCAAACTGAACCAGGTCTATTTCTTAAGATATTCGCACAAACCAGTGGCTTTCACTCCATTTACATACCTGCAAAAACACTGTATCCGTTCTAGTTCCAAATTTCACGGCCTACTTCAGAACGCCACATATAGATGGCGTTGGTGGCGATTCCATGTGTTACATCTCACGGACATTGACAATGGAGCGCAGGGGCGAATTTAAGGGGGGACAAGGGGCCAGTGACCCTAAAGCAATTTGCCCCCCACGAAACTCCCCCAAAAAATGGTCAATATAGCTATTTGCAGCTGTTTGTCTCCCTAAAAACTACCGTTTGCCCCCCCCCCAAACACCCGGCTAGATAAGCCAGTGATGGAGTGACGCTGATTTCAAGGAACCATCTCTTGAGAGTGCTGCAACTATTAAACAATTTTAAATAGCACACTCACAATGCATTAGAAGTGATAATATAACAAATAATCGGCTCACCACATCCATCACCATTATAGGTTCATTGGGTCCAATCGAAATTTCCTGGCATGGCTACGGTAGCTATCGATCAGTTAAACTGAGGAGAAATATTAATTTGTCATTATTTTTCACGTCGAATTGTGGAAAAGTATTGAATTTTACGCGAGTAATTATCTACCAAATTACGCTTTATGCTCAACATTAAATATTTGTATCATCCAATGCTATTTGTAATACTTACCTGATACATAATTGTTTGTTCCAATGATCGTGACCTTAGCCAGTCGAAAAGCTCGCTTTCTGTATCGGGACGTCTTCATTTCGGTTTAAATCGTTTCCGAAACGCGTTGCTAACGATGGAAGGACAAGCATTTACAAAGAAAATTAAGGAACCTCATCCTCAGTTTGGGATAACGTCTCGTCGCTTGCATGGAAGCCAGCTTCCCACCATGGCCGATGTCATCGAGCGCTTGATGATGGTCAGATTCGAGAAGATGGAGGAGAGGTCCACAGATGAAAAGTACGTACCAATGAAAGAGTGCATACAGCAAGGGACAGATGAGATATTGCTACTCTGGGACAGGGCTTCACTACCGAAAAGGCCGAGGCCACATGTTCTGGGAAAGGTGAAGCAGCTGTGGGAAAGAAAAGAGGGCGTCCGAAAAACGTCGAAGAAACAGCATTCTGCTCTTACAGCCCGTTTAACAACTGCTGCTGTCTCCGACTTCGGTGAACTCTTCGACATTTCGAACACAGCCCGCCAGCCAGAGCTTGCCAATGACAGAGAGTTCCAGCGTGACCCCAGGAGACGCCACATTGGTGGGGTCGACCAGCAGACGACGGGGCGCTGGCACAGGAGAGATGAGCGGGCCGAGCGACAGGCTCGTCAAGCCAGCAGAGCTGCCACCGTCACTGCCGCCACCGCCGTCGCCGGACCGTCCGACGTGCCTCGCCACATCCCAACGGCTGCCCACGCCTCAGGTCCGCGTCACCAATTACTTCATTGGCATTGGCATGCATGATATTGTCGCTATATTGCTTTAATAAGGGCGACATTACCTCTCCTGACTGCTTCAAACCAACTGATGCTCCCTAACCCACCTCAGGTCGCCTCTCCCGCGTCGCCGCCGTTGCCGCTAATAGGCCATCAGCGGCTTCTCGCGCGGCCCGCACGCCCATCGCCGTCGCTGTTGGACCCTCGGCGGCTCATCCCCCGAGCCGTACAGCAGCTTCGACATCTCGTGCCGCCGCCGTTGAAGGCGCTCCTCTTCCCGTCTCCGTATCCGCAGCTGCCGGCACCTGCCGGCACCGGGCCAATCGGCCAGATGGTGGCGGGCACGATGTATGAGCTGCCATTGGTGGAGTTCCAGCCCCTGACCTCCGCCGAGCTACCGCTCCTGCCGGCTGATGTAGAGCAGTCGCTGAGCTCGGATCTACGGCTGCTCTACCAGTGTGCAAAGTGTGCGGCGTCCGGCGGTGGCAGCCTAGTGGCGCACCGGATCCACGGCCAGCTCAACTTGGCACGGTGGTACACGGCGCAGAGCCGGCTGCTGCGGGTACATATGTCCCAGCAGAGCCCCAGTGACCAGCTAACGACCCTGTCCCTGTACATCGTGGCCGTGTACGTCCCCACAGTCATGGCCATTAAACCAAGGCCGGACCTGGTGGAAGCGCCCCGCCACCTGTTTGATCATCTGCAACGGCAGCAGCGGCACTTGAGCGGCGCCGACCTGGAAACCGTGCAGGAACGCCTATGCGGGAATGCCCTGATGGCCCACCCAGAGAACGTGGTGCTGTCGATGCTGGGCGACGAGAGCCCGGAGCTCAGGGCGAGGGGCGTGCAGATGGTGCGCGAGGCCTGAGAACGCTGGCAGCCCGGACCAGTCCGCCAGTTCCGGGTGGAAGGCTTAACGATCAACGTGACTGCACGCCAGTACAAGGAGCTGGTGAACATCAACCAGTATGCTCGGGAGGCCGACATCGAGCCACCATGTGTCCGTTCTCTCACTGATGACGAGCTAGCCGGCTCCTGGAGGAGCCGCTTCGGACAGGGGTGCCCTGCCACACCCAGTCCACCGAGCGCGTCGTCAAGCTAACGACCGAGGCCGCAGCGGCCGTTGTGGGCGCGGAGGGACAAGACGGTCACAGCCTAAATAAGGTGGCCTTCCGGCGGGCGTCGCTTCAGAGGCCAGTAGACCAGCTCGAAGACCAGATGAAGCAGGACTAGAGCGTCTGTGGCAGGGTCGGTGGCTTCAGACTGATGAATGTGGCGAGTCTGATGAGAAGGCGTCATTTCGGTAGTGGTTGGGTTTTGTTCGATTGGCTTGTGTGTTTGTAATTAGTAATGAACGTCAGACCTGTGGTAATGATTGCTTGTTGATTAATTAATTATAAATATGTAGTGTAAACACTGGAATTGTTCTATCAGATGCAGATCTAGGAGAGGGGCAACGGCGGAGGAAGCTGCCCCACCTCACACCCACCCTGATGAATAGTGGCGACCTTTTGGAGAGGCACCCTCCAGCGATGAAACGCGCGATCGCCACCAACGCCATCTATGGGTGGCGTGCTGAAGTAGGCCGTGAAATTTGGAACTAGTACGGATACAGTGTTTTTGCAGGTATGTAAATGGAGTGAAAGCCACTGGTTTGTGCGAATATCTTAAGAAATAGACCTGGTTCAGCTTGCCCATGCTGCTTTTCCCATTTCCTGTCACAACTTTCGGAATAATGAGCCGAAAAAGGCGAATTTGCGAAATCGCCGAAACCTTTGAGCGGCCGTCGCGGTCAAAAGTTTTTCGAAATTTGGAATTTTGATGAGCGCATCGCACTCAGCACCGAAAAAGGCATAAATTAGGAGGGCGACCTAGTGCATTTTCGAGAAAAAACCGCAAACCGGACCAGCCTACTGACCAGTCCCTAATGGCCGTCAACTGACAATGGACGTTGCTGTGAAATGAATGCCGATGACAGCCGCTTAATAGTTTCAAAGTGTCGGCATTCGCCAAAATGATTATTGTGTCGATGATTTGTCGACTTGAAAGGCGGCTGGGTTTGCGCTGGCTATGTGTCGCTGTTGTGACGAATTGTCAAGTTCGCATTTCTCCAGTTAATCCATTTGATTGCAAAATAGAAACGTCCATCATTTGCTCCTCGAATGTCAAGAATTGATTACGGTAAACTACAATAAAAGATATGGATATGGAACGTTTCGATAATTAAAAGTCCATTGGAAGGTACACAAATCGATGAGTATGTACAGCTATGCACCAATGACAATTATGGAGACCTGTGGCTCTATAATGCCGTAGTTTCTTGACATTATATAACTGAAGCGCTAGAAATTGAGGTGTAGCCTACAGAAACTGTGGTGATGATCGCGTCACCGGCGTTTCCGGAGAGCTTCCGGCGCGCGGCTCAGACAGGGCCAGCAATGTGCCCGTATATGGTGCGGAGCGACGACCTTGAAGGCGTTGCCAGCGGCACACGCGCAGTGTTGGGCGGAGTCATGAAGGCTGGCCAGGTTCGTGCTGGGGGTGAGATGAACGCAGTCGCGCCCAGTGTTGCCGCTATGGTACGATCGTACCAGATCTGGTACTTTTTCGACTTGTCTGGTATGCAGGTACGCCGGAGGGATATCTGGTACTTTTTCGCTGTAATGCATTTCTTTCGCGTTCATTCATTTTCAATTCACATTTTCTTCGGAGATGGACAGGTCATTTATTTGCTGATTTCAATTTTCAATGTAATTGTAAGGCCATACAATTACATTGAGATCCATTGTGCCTACTTTCACTTATCTCGCGAAGCACTATATGTATTGTTAAGGCTGTGCTGCTGCCACATCTGAAAAAAACACGGGGCAACTGAGGGTCACAAAAGAACGTAACTGGCTCTGAGGGCTGTGGTAAGTGACTCGCGCTTGTTGCCGCCGCAGAAAGGAACCATGGGCACAATAAACAGCAGGGAAATATGCACCAGAGTGAACTGGTTGGTTGGTTGGTTGGTTATTGGTTTTACGACACATCGACCGTTGAGTCATGTAGCGTCGCCAATCTCTCACGCCGATTGGTCGCGGGTGAAGAGTAGCGGCAGGTGAGACTCGAACCCACAACCTTTCGATTGTGAGACGAGCAACTTACCACTAGGCTACTCGTCCCCGAACAGAGTAAACTACTGCTGGCGGTGTTCATCGTTGAACATCATCTGTCATTATCTGTAAACGACCATCTTGTACCTTATCAAAAAGGCATGCACAGAATCAGAAGCGGCAAAAATCCTTAAGTCGACCAGAACGAGGACTATTAAGACTTAATGAAACCGGCCCCTGTCAATGTCCATTGGCAGCCGGGGACGTCATCTGGGCGCTGATTTGGGCTCAGCACATTATCACGACAGCAAGAAATGGTACTTTTCCGCGTACGTTCCTGGCTAACAAGTATACGTGAGTGGTGCAAATTATACGTCATCTGAAAGCTTCTTTCATGGTATTTTGATAATCATGGGAGACTTTCACACGAATGTGTTAGTTATTGTATAAAATGGTGTTATTTAGACCCATGTCATATCCATCGACACTATTTAACTTAAGCGGGCCGAGCGACTCGGTGTTAGTAGCGCAGTTGGTAGCGCGTCGGTTTGCTGACTCGGAGGTAGCCGGTTCGAGCCTGGAGGCCGGCAGCTTTTTGTGCGCGTTGTGGGAACTCCTTCTAATAAGCGACAGTGAATTAAGACACTGTTCACATGGGACGATCTTTTTCATAAAGAGAAGGGAAATATTCTGCAATATTCAATATTCAGATATTATGCGAGGCTGGGGTTCTGCCACCTTAAGTTTATGGGTGGGCACTTCTTCTTATCAGCCAGGCATAGGAAATACGGAACACGTCACCGCTTATGACAGTGTCCAGGCCCACAGACCCTTCCTGACACGGGCGGCGGAACATCGGGGGTGGGACAGGAGACAGGATCCCCTGAATTTAATCATTTGTGGCACTACGGCAGTGCATTGCAAATATTGAGCTAAAAACTAACGGTTGGCCTTTCCCCTCCCACCAGAACACGCCGACCAACATTAGTCCCTGCTCCTCGAGGTGTGCATATAATAACAGCACATGATTATCAAGGTGACAAAACCAACAATTGTGCATGCTGCCGAACAGTCAAATGACTGGACCCTAGCTGGAGTCAGAGCGATGCCAGTTCTAAGCTCGGCTCCACGCCTTTTACTATACACGGCGAACACACGCCACCAGGACTGCGACAAGCATTGTTTTGACAGGAGCAGACGTTTGCTAAAATATTTCGGTGACAATCCTGAACTTTCTGGAGTGCCGGCGCAAAATTAAAGAATCACGCTTTTCGTACCATGAAAGCTCGATTTAGATTCGGCAACAACTTTGTGGAACCCGTAAGCGCTAAGACGGATTTCAGATGCCCGCATGAGGATTTCGGTTCGATTATCATGCATTGTCAAAGGCTTAACCCGGAACTTGGCAAAATTGGGGAAGCATCCCCGTTCATTCCCCGCCGTGGCTTTGCCCATGTTCGCACACCGTTATTCGGCATTTTCAGTCGAAATGAATTGGCTGCGTCGCTAACGCCATGTGAACCAACTTCTGTCATGCATGCAATATTGCAGGGGTAACAGCAATTTCTATGCCAGACCAGCTCGGAAGCAACTTTAATAACAGCTTAATTTGCGGTCGGAATGGAAAATTACCATGCAATACCATACATCTTTTTAATTAAATGTGTTCTATTTTTAACTAAAGCAAATATTTTCCTTTCAAAATATGATTTCTTTATTCGCGTCGTGCGACCTGAAATGCCGCCCCGGTAGCTCAGTTGGTTAGAGCGCTGGCCTGTGCTGGTCTCCCCTGTCCTGGCAACACAGGGTTCGAGTCGCTTCGCGCGCTCGCGTTTAGCCCCCGGCAGGGAGTATGAGTTGGCAACTGGCCCGATGAGGCCGGGGACGAGCTACCGGGCGGCCGTGGTATTGACGGCACGTTAAACTTTCGATCAAAATTCTGTCGTTGAAAAGGAGGTTCACGCAACAAGCTCTGCTTAGCGATAGAACCCTGGTTCCTAAAGCTACCCCAGCAACAACTGGGACTAAATTTTAAATAATAAAAATCACGTATTTTGCAGTACAGCACGACATAAATACGGCAACAAAAAAGTTGTTTATCAATCAGACTTTAATACGAGCAGCATGCATCTGGAGAAGACGAGACTGTCAAGATTGAGGAAGGCCCTCACTCCCACTGCCGATTGTTTCTCGGTTGTGTACTCTGTGGTGGAAGTGAATGTGCATTTTGGGCGCATGGACTGCGTTCGTCATTTTGCGCACATGAATATATATATTCCGGCGCCCAACAGAGTGCGTATTAAAACGATATATTGAGGAAGCACAACGCAAGACATATATTGGGAGAAGCAAACACATGAAGCAGAAAAAGAACCTTGGGTTCCTTTACGACGCAATTAACTGCTAGGCCATATAGCGTCGCCAACTTCTCAAACCGATTGGTCGCAGGTGGACTCGGTAATTCTGCTGGTTGCGGGACTCGAACCCATAATATTGCGGTCAAGAGCCCAACACCCTACGGACTAAGCTACCGCGGCTCCACCAAACGCGTGACATAAGAAGTTATCGGTAGCAGGTGCAGATAAGCCACGGTACTTAATGAGGTTGCATTGCGACAACACATTACAATACCTAACATTACAGTGCGTACATATCAGGCACCTTATAAAATCGGACGAACTGGCAAGAATAGATGGAATATCCTCATCGTGACATCTGTGGCTGAGAACAGCTCGACATGCATACATACACAGACTACTCACGAGCAAGGGACGATGAGTACGTGTAAACCTACAGGCTACGCTCTACCGACTTCCCAAACACAGGCACATATCTGTTGTTGAGCTTGACATACGCTCGATGCGACTGCAACACGCACGTTTAGTCTCGTGTAATATTTGTATAGAAAGTCCTGATATGCTGCTATATGATCAACGGCAAGTTATGCACCTACGTCCAATCAATGAAAGATTCAAACACTGATCTGAATGTGAAGTATCGCCCAAGTGCGGCCCATACTTCGCAGTCACTGAACAAACTGCTCGGCTTTCCGCTGCTGCCGCTTTGCGAGCTTGGCGACGTTCACCTTGTTCACCAGCCCAAGATGAATAAATGTCCGGATCCTCGCAAAGCACTTAATTATATTCTATCTATGGAATTGAATCTGGATTCCAACACCTGGTGGAAACTTTCAATGACCTTTGGATGTCTGCTGAGATTGTTGGGTTCTTGGTGAACATGGTGAACACAAAACGCTGCATTCATCTGTCTGAATGTGTGGAAGAATTCCTCTGTGGGAACCGTCAGGCCGCTAATGCTTAGGAGGCGAGTCCAGAACGCTTCTCGTGGTTCATCTTCGGGATGCGCAAATGGGTGCCCAGCGATCGGTCCGCTGGTTTCTTTCTGGCCATGGACCAAGCCACATATCATCCCCCCCCCCACCGCCACGCTTAGCATTTAACATTCCTTCAATTCACATCATTATCTGATGTGATTTGAAGTAAGCTGATATTCATTTCTATGGGAAATGAAATCTCAGCAAATCGGCAGTTCAAGTTCATGTGCTGATATCTAGAAAAAAAGTAATTTCACTAAAAAATCATATTAATATAATTCAACAAAGATTTTTCAAACACTAGGAAAAACACTAATGTTGACAATGACAGTACATGCTATCCCCATGCCATAAGACATAAGAGGTTATGTAAAGTGTGGGGAGAATATGGAATAATATGTAAAAAATGGAAAGTGTGGGGAAATGGGGTTTTTGGTGACTAACAAAGAACACTGATGTCAAATTACAAAAATATCCTAGCTGAATCTAACCTAAACAACTGATGTTGGACCTCCTAAAACATACTCATGTTCGGTCATCTAAAACCTACTGCTATTGTATGCTGGATGTTGAACGTGATTCACGAAGGAAATGGTAGATCCATTGTACCTTAATTACACACTCGCATCAATTGTGCACCGTATATCAATTAACCTCCTGACATGGAAACTCAGTTAATGGAAGCATACATTTTGTATCCTAGGCTGATTCTGTTATCATTACTCCATGTAGAAAGGGCTGGCAATTATTCTACTGGAATATCATGATACAAATGTTAGAAATAGCCACATGCAAATATATGTATTCATTTTTTTGGTATAACTAAACCTGGTTTTGGCTTTCCGTGCATGATTGCCTATCCTGTCTTCTTCCGATCTTTCCCTACTCCCAAGTAGCCTTGTTCTTCATTCAACACAGTTTATGGAAAACTATTTTCAGTATACTGGGAAGAAGTTGCTAGTAAGCTTCAAGAAGTTCAGTCCATACATCTGTCTCCAAAATTGTCTTCATTGGGGCTTCTTATATATAAATACCAAGGTTTTTGGAATTTGGAGGATAGAATAAAAACAACAGTGTTTTTCCTGAAAAAGAGGTAGGTTAGGTTTGGACTGGGGAAGGATTGTGGTGATAACTCAGTCAGCATTGTTGCATATGTGATATCAAAGATATTCAATGGATGACATTGGTTTGGATGCACTGTTTATACATTTAACATTATCCTTCATTACCAATTACCCCACTCAAAGCAACACATTTCGCATTACTTCACTTACGAACTGAAAAGCGTGCATTTGCGCTGGAATACAATGGTCATATCACCTTAATGACTTTCAGAAACATGCATTTACAATTTTTTTTCTTGAAATGCCACCTCAACTTAAATGCAAATCTTCTTCTTCAGGTGCAATTGTAAAAACCTCACACAGCTCCAGCCTTGCCTCTTTTCAGAAGAGAACATAAATTAGCTTCCAATAAAAATAATCACCTTCATGAACAACTCGATCTGAAAATTGAGGAAGCTAAAGAAATGCCTAACTTATCCCAACCTCAGTTTAGCTTTGCCTCTGTAAAAATGCCCAAAACGTCACTTGTAAACACTCAAAACTGCAATAATGAACCCTTAAATCACATCTCACACAGTACAGGTGAGAGTGGTCACATTTTAATCACATCAATCAACTTTGCATTGGAAAGGCATATCAAGAATTCAAATACTAACTAAATAGTACATATTTCACTGTAAATTTATTTTAAGGTCTGATATCTTTTTTGGCAATTACACCAGTATTTTTAGTGGCTACTAATAATTGGTATCACAACAGCTACAGTGATGTAATCCTGCACAACCACTTTCATGTTCAGAATATGGCACAACACTACAAAACAATTATATGTTTTAAAGTAGCTCTATGTGAGTGGTTAGATGACTTTGATAGAGAGAACCATCTGAATATGGATACCATCTTCATTTTTTTAAATTCAGTAAACAGTATAATTACTGGTTTGACCACACAAAAGCAGCAGTAGAGCAATTTGTTCCATGCATTAAGTGTTTGGAAACTCCCTCTTACCCTACTACCACTACTGTCCAGCCATGATACAATGGGCAAGCAATTACCAAATTGTCCACAAGTTGGTGAATGGTACAGTATGGCATGATTACATATAGCACACAGAAACAATTTGATAACTGACAGGGGGACAACGCACATGCTAACATTAATCACCAGATTGCATCAATGACATGCTGACCAAGTTGACATTGTGGGCATAAGGCCTTAATTCGCATAAATGGTCTGAGGTGCGTTCTCATTATCAACCACGCCATGGATAAATTAATTCTGGGTATGGTGCCTTTCGTTTCCAAGCCACCAGCACGCTAGCAGAATAAGAAAAAATATTCAAGCTTCAATGAATGACTAATATGCTTTACAACCAACCGGGAAACTAATCGTGAGAAAAGCGCCATAATTGTGCTAAAATGAAAGCACCATATTTAGTAGATTGATTGGTATAGTCCAAAACTAGAATATAATTCAGCAGTATTCCGGAATAAAAAAGCGCTTCTGGTATATGACATCACTTGGCGTAGGTTTTGTCTAGTTTCAACTAACTATACTAGAACAGCCAACTTTGGAGTACCTGTTGTCTCTAGTTATCTTGAATGAAACCACAGGAGCAAAGGAGAGGGCGAGAGTGAATGCACTCATGCGCAATAACCCATTCTCACTGATCGTGAACAAAACGACCGACAGATCTACCAAAAATTTGACCACTATGGTGCGTGTTCTTGATAACGTGACGGTAAATCCTGAGACACGTTCTTGGACCTGATGAAGGTCAAGGATGCGATCGGCCAGCACCAGCCACTAACGCCCACCCACCTGTCACCATCCACCAGCCATCAGCCACCAGCCACCAGCCATCAGCGCCCACCCACCTGTCACCAGCCACCAGCCATCAGCTACTAGCCACCAGCCATCAGCCATCAGCCACCAGCCACCAGCGCCCACCCACCTGTCACCAGCCACCAGCCATCAGCCACCAGCCACCAGCCGTCAGCCATCAGCCATCAGCCGCCAGCCATCAGCCATCAGCCATCAGCCACCAGCCATCAGCCACCAGCCACCAGCCACCAGCCATCAGCCACCAGCCACCAGCCACCAGTCACCAGCCACCAGCCATCAGCCACCAGCTATCAGCCACCAGCCACCAGCCATCAGCCATCAGCCATCAGCCACCAGCCATCAGCCATCAGCCACCAGCCACCAGCCACCAGCCACCAGCCATCAGCCATCAGCCACCAGCCACCAGCCACCAGCGCCCACCCACCTGTCACCAGCCACCAGTCATCAGCCATCAGCCATCAGCCGCCAGCCATCAGCCACCAGCCACCAGCCACCAGCCATCAGCCATCAGCCACCAGCCGCCAGCCATCAGCCACCAGCCGCCAGCCACCAGCCACCAGCCGCCAGCCATCAGCCACCAGCCACCAGCCACCAGCCACCAGCCACCAGCCACCAGCCATCAGCCACCAGCCACCAGCCACCAGCCACCAGTGCCCACCCACCTGTCACCGGCCACCAGTCACCAGCCACCAGCCACCAGCCACCAGCCACCAGCCATCAGCCATCAGCCACCAGCCATCAGCCACCAGTCACCAGCCACCAGCCACCAGCCACCAGACACCAGCGCCCACCAACCTGTCACCAGCCACCAGCCACCAGCCACCAGCCACCAGCCATCAGCCGCCAGCCACCAGCCACCAACCCCCAGCCACCAGCCACCAGCCATCAGCCACCAGCCACCAGCCACCAGCCACCAGTGCCCACCTACCTGTCATCAGCCACCAGCCATCAGCCACCAGCCACCAGCCACCAACCACCAACCACCAGCCACCAGCCACCAGCCATCAGCCACCAGCCACCAGCCCCCAGCCACCAGCCCCCAGCCACCAGCCACCAGCCACCAGCCACCAGCCACCAGCCATCAGCCATCAGCAACTAGCCACCAGCCACCAGCCACCAGCCACCAACCCCCAGCCGCCAGCCACCAGCCATCAGCTACCAGCCACCAGCCACCAGCCAACAGTGCCCACCTACCTGTCACCAGCCACCAGCCACCAGCGCCCACCCACCTCTCACCAGCCACCAGCCATCAGCCATCAGCCATCAGCCACCAGCCACCAGCCACCAGCCATCAGCCATCAGCCATCAGCCACCAGCCATCAGCCATCAGCCATCAGCAACCAGCCACCAGCGCCCACCCACCTGTCACCAGCCACCAGCCACCAGCCACCAGCCACCAGCCACCAGCCATCAGCCATCAGCCATCAGCCACCAGCCACCAGCGCCCACCCACCTGTCACCAGCCACCAGCCATCAGCTACCAGCCACCAGCCATCAGCCATCAGCCATCAGCCGCCAGCCATCAGCCATCAGCCATCAGCCATCAGCCATCAGCAACCAGCCACCAGGCACCAGCCACCAGTCACCAGCCACCAGCCACCAGCAACCAGCCACCAGCCACCAGCCACCAGCCACCAGCCATCAGCCACCAGCCACTAGCCATCAGCCATCAGCCACCAGCCACCAGCCACCAGCGCCCACCCACCTGTCACCAGCCACCAGCCATCAGCCACCAACCACCAGCCGCCAGCCGCCAGCCACCAGCCATCAGCCATCAGCCACCAGCCACCAGCCACCAGCCACCAGCCACCAGCCACCAGCCACCAGCCATCAGCCATCAGCCATCAGCCATCAGCCACCAGCCACCAGCGCCCACCTACCTGTCACCACCCACCAGCCATCAGCCACCAGCCACCAGCCATCAGCCATCAGCCATCAGCCATCAGCCGCCAGCCATCAGCCATCAGCTACCAGCCACCAGCCACCACCCACCAGACATCAGCCACCAGCCACCAGCCACCAGCAACCAGCCACCACCCACCAGCTACCAGCCACCAGCCACCAGCCACCAGCAACCAGCAACCAGCCACCAGCCACCAGCCATCAGCCATCAGCAACCAGCCACCAGCCACCAGCCACCAGCCACCAACCCCCAGCCGCCAGCCACCAGCCATCAGCTACCAGCCACCAGCCACCAGCCACCAGTGCCCACCTACCTGTCACCAGCCACCAGCCACCAGCGCCCACCCACCTCTCACCAGCCACCAGCCATCAGCCACCAGCCACCAGCCATCAGCCATCAGCCATCAGCCATCAGCCACCAGCCATCAGCCATCAGCCATCAGCAACCAGCCACCAGCGCCCACCCACCTGTCACCAGCCACCAGCCACCAGCCACCAGCCACCAGCCACCAGCCATCAGCCATCAGCCATCAGCCACCAGCCACCAGCGCCCACCCACCTGTCACCAGCCACCAGCCATCAGCTACCAGCCACCAGCCATCAGCCATCAGCCATCAGCCGCCAGCCATCAGCCATCAGCCATCAGCCATCAGCAACCAGCCACCAGGCACCAGCCACCAGTCACCAGCCACCAGCCACCAGCAACCAGCCACCAGCCACCAGCCACCAGCCACCAGCTATCAGCCACCAGCCACTAGCCATCAGCCATCAGCCACCAGCCACCAGCCACCAGCCACCAGCGCCCACCCACCTGTCACCAACCACCAGCCATCAGCCACCAACCACCAGCCGCCAGCCGCCAGCCACCAGCCATCAGCCACCAGCCACCAGCCACCAGCCACCAACCCCCAGCCGCCAGCCACCAGCCCCCAGCCATCAGCCACCAGCCACCAGCCACCAGCCATCAGCCATCAGCAACTAGCCACCAGCCACCAGCCACCAGCCACCAGCCACCAACCCCCAGCCGCCAGCCACCAGCCATCAGCTACCAGCCACCAGCCACCAGCCAACAGTGCCCACCTACCTGTCACCAGCCACCAGCCACCAGCGCCCACCCACCTCTCACCAGCCACCAGCCATCAGCCACCAGCCACCAGCCATCAGCCATCAGCCATCAGCCACCAGCCATCAGCCATCAGCCATCAGCAACCAGCCACCAGCGCCCACCCACCTGTCACCAGCCACCAGCCACCAGCCACCAGCCACCAGCCACCAGCCGCCAGCCATCAGCCATCAGCCATCAGCCACCAGCCACCAGCGCCCACCCACCTGTCACCAGCCACCAACCACCAGCCGCCAGCCGCCAGCCACCAGCCATCAGCCACCAGCGCCCACCCACCTGTCACCAGCCACCAGCTACCACATATAGGTGTTACGCCACCAAAGCGTGCCGTCCGCTAGTGTCGGCGGCTGCCACACTGTCTACCGTCCGCCAGTGTTGGCGGCTGCCACACTGTCTACCGTCCGCCAGTGTTGGCGGCTGCCACACTGTCTACCGTTCGCTAGTGTCCGCGGCTGCCACACTGTCTACCGTCCGCCAGTGTTGGCGGCTGCCACACTGTCTACCGTCCGCCAGTGTTGGCGGCTGCCACACTGTCTACCGTTCGCTAGTGTTCGCGGCTGCCACACTGTCTACCGTCCGCCAGTGTTGGCGGCTGCCACACTGTCTTCCGTCCGCCAGTGTCGGCGGCTGCCACACTGTTGCGGTTTGGTGCTATGGTGCTATAGCGTTGCTGGAAATGTATCTATCCTGGGTACCCTGGGTTCTGCGCTCAAGTATCACGTGCCGCAATTTTCCCACGAGCAGTAATAGCATGCGAGCTTTTCCAGGCAACTATTAACGGCAATGGCTCTGAGTTACGCTTCATTTGATAATGGTTTCTGACCATGCTTCATCTGACACTTCGCAGATCACAAGTGAACATGCCGGGCTCACACATGTTATAGACCTTGACGCTTGGATATTGCAGCCGGCCAGCATGTCTGCAGGAGTGAAAAGTCATAACAGACTACTCTTAGACACGAGGTCGGTGTTCCTGAACATTTAGTTATGCCGTTATATGTAATAAGAGCACTACAAAGATAAGTTATTTCCACTTAAAAAGGGAAACAACCAAGCAAAAAATGATTCCAGATTTACCTCAATGGGCTACAATCAATAGCATGATACTATTTAAATGTGTACCTACATGCTTAACCTTGATGTGTCAGATTGACATAGCTAATCTAACTCCACTCATTGTTGCCACCTTAGCATACATAGCCCACAACCCATCCATATTACCATGACGTACAAATGGCTACCTGTAAGCTCAGCTTAGCATCACACAAACTCAGCGCATCTTGGTATTCAGTCGCACCACCTCAACCAGTTTCATAGTCCTGTCGTCACAAATGCCGCGGTTGGTGTCCCGCGAATCCAAAACCCGGACATGGGGTAGCATCATGATCACGATCAAATATGCGTCCCGGTGATGCCAGTCTGCACGTCGGGCGTTCCCGCCGGGTCAGTGTACCCAGAGCGGGCAGGCGGCCGTATAGGGCGTCCTGCCGCGTACCTGGAGACGGGTGGTGCGGTCTGGGTGGTGGCGGGAGCACGGCAAACTGCGGTCAGTCAGTCACGGCCTCGGCTGCCACTCACTGACATGTCACCGACTGATCTGTCACCGACTCAGCTCTCACCACCTGATGGTGTCACCATCTCAGTTATTACCGCCTCAGCTGTCACCGCCTCAGTTATCGCCGCCTCAGCTGCCATCACCTCGGCCATCATCGCCTCAGCTGTCACCGCATCAGCTATCATTACCTCAGCTGCCACCACCTTAGTTGTCCCCATCGCAACCATCACCGCCTATCTGTCACTGCCTCAGCTGTCACCACCTCAGTTGTCACCACCTCTGCTGTCACCACCTCAGTTGTCACCACCTCAGCTGCCACCACCTCAGCTGTCACTGCCTCAGCTATCACGACCTCAGTTGTCACATCCTCAGTTATCACCGCCTCAGCTGTCATCGCCTCAGCTCTCACCATCTCAGCTGTCACATCATCAGCTGTCACAGCATCAGCTGTCACAACATCAGCTGTCACAGCATCAGCTGTCACAGCATCAGCTGTCACAGCATCAGCTGTCACAGCATCAGCTGTCACAGCATCAGCTGTCGCAGTATCAGCTGTCACTGTCTCAACTGTCACAGCATCAGCTGTTACCGTCCCAGCCATGGCTGTCTTATCCTCAGCCATCCGTAGATTCCAGAGATGACCATTGGCCCCTGAAATCGGTTTGCCGTGACGCATCATGGAGCATCAATACTACATCGAATTGCCACCAAACCGCAATTCATCAGTGTGCCACCTATTCTCATACACTCATCCATGTGCATTCAAAATTGCGTTGGACGACACACTTTATTCATATTCGAGACGACATATAAATACCAAATCGTGTTATCCCTGCCAAAAGGTGAACATATTGGCCTCCGGTCGGTGTGAACGGGGTCATCGTGGAGTCGACACCCCGCGATAATTTAGTTGGCTGAAAAATTATTATGCATCCATTGCCGCCGCTGCATACCGTCGAGCGGACAATAACACCTCATACTGGCTGGGTAGGTGATCTCGGAGGTCATGTAGTGTGCTCAGCTGAATGAGCGAAGAGGCAGCCATGGCAGCCGGGCTGGTAGCTGGTGTTGGGGTTCAGGTCGAGTTCAGGTCACATTGCGCTTCGCAATCAAGACCAGCTCATGTGAAGAACAAGTTAAGCGGTGGTCGCGTTCTCAAGCCTGAGCATGGGGCCTGGTATGGTCCAGATCGATGCAAAGCTCCAAGCAGTTGGAAACTTCCCATTCCAGAACGACTTTGTGGCGTCTCACACATGTACAATTCGGGTCACGATAGGTTCACCTCAAATCGACGATCCTCGAGCGCTGCAGGGGACACCTCACTGTTAAGTCTTCTCGCAATATGTGGGTATGTCACATAGTTTCCATGGGTGGAACCAGATAAATGAGTTCGACGTCACTGGCTTTGTCTGACCATATATAGGGCCACGTCTAGTGCATATCGCTGGAATTATGGAATACTTCACCACACCTCTGGGGGGAGGGGTGTAGCCTTGCATTCTTTTAGGAGGACACGTCCCCATTCCCTCCCCCGATAAATTCAACCTTCAATATGGGACTCTACGTGATATGCTTCCAATCCTTTCGGGCTTGCCCGTTACCTTCATTCATCGTGCAACCCGAATAATTTTCGGAAACTTACACCTATGGGAGGGGAGGGAGGAAAGCATTGAAGAACAGGTATCCCATTGATACATCAAAGCCGCCTTCGAATGGTTGTTCTGCAACCGCTTGCTTCAATCGAGTGAATCTTAGTAGAACAGCTTTTCTTAACCCGTTTGCATTCCTCGTTGCGTTTTCGCAACGCAAAACATCGGTCAGTAACCGGTATGTTAAGTTCCGGAAAAATATCGAAAAACAGGTGGATGCTGAAATGTTGTCGACACGTGCCTATTGTGCACGAGATGCGTGATATGTGAGAATACCATCAGCTGTCACCAGCTGATCAGCATCTGTGAACAGATGCCGGCTGTGGTTGTGATGTCTGCAAGAAAATAACTGAAAGTGCTACACTTCTGACTGAATTGTCTATATCAGATATTATTCGCTCTTAAGATAACCATTACGTTAACATGAACTGGTTGGAAGAAATTTGCGTTCATTTATTAGTATTTTGTAGTCCAAAATTGATTTCCAGTTGCGCTGCGCTCACGTATTGTCCTCCAGATCCGCTGCGAAAACTAATTAGGAGCACGTCGGTGGACAACGAGAATAGTTTCAGTACAGTAGATGTTCCCAAACGCGCGATCAGGTTTACATACATGGCAAGGGCCATTCAAAGGCAGAGGAAGACTTCCGTCTTGGTGTGAGACTTCCGTCTTCCGAGCGGCGCGCGCCATGTTCATAGTGCCGGACCGTGGCTGTGCGGGCAGCGGTTCCGAGCACCGCCGGCTCCACTCCGTCGAGTGGTCGGTGACGCCTGAAATTCGCCAGCCTCGAGTACGCTCCGGCGCACGTGAAGACGGAGGTGCGACAGTTCCCCACCCCACCCACGGGGGCGTCGGTCTGCGGCGACGGCACACCACGCTGGTGGCATTAGTGAGCTGACGTAGTTCGTAACTGCCAACGCACTTCAAACATACCACGGTCGTTGTCCATCAAGCGCTCTGAGTACAATGCGCCATCCGGACTGGTAATGTCTGAGCGTTTGCGAGGCGCCTGGAAGCCGGATGGATCCGTTTACGAGGACGCCGAACGAGGCATTGCGCCAGGTGAGAGTATCCAACACTGTCGGGTGGTGGTTATTTGCGATTAGTACACATGGATCCTTAATAGGAGTCAGGTCGTCAGCCCGGTTCTGAACTCGCTTGATTTGTGTGTCACCCTGGCATTGCTCGTTTACCTCCCACCGTACCGACCGGATCCACTTACTTCTTCAATAAGCATTGGCATTCAGCGTGGGTGGAGCTGCGATTGTTGTGGAGACGTGAGATAATCAGTGATTTGTTCTTGGTGGAAGCTGTCCAGTCGTAGTATGTGCAACAGCTTAAGATCTGGGAGCTGGCCAGATCCGGCCAAACTGTGCATTTTCACAGAAGATATCTTCAGTTATGTATGAATGCCAAGACACAACCGCAAAGCATGGCTCCGAAACAGGCCGCACATTTCCCAGAGCATCGCTCACAATGGCTAGCCAGTTGTCGGCGCATGGCTCAAATGCCTCTAGTTCTTAGCAAGTCTGCCCCATCCGGTGAACTCTTGAATGATACCGGATGACCTATGCCAGCTCAAATTGCAACTAATCGGCGACGTTGAACTTCGCCAGGGTCGGCACCGAGGCACAGAAACTGCATCGCAGCTGTGGAAGCAAAATTCACCTCGGAGTAGTCTTCTCTTATTGAGCATCTCAAGGTTATATGCTGGTTACTATAGCTGAGATGCTGTGAGCAGGTGTGTGCTAGCTTTGACTGTCGCCCCATTTCCACCCCTGCCATGCCTACGAAGTGGCTAAGCATTTGCACGCCTGGGGGAGAGCGTCACTACGGCTGCCCATATTGACCATTTACAGGATCACACGTCCGTTCAAGGAAACTCAGCCGGCCCAGGCCACGTGTGTGTAACCTGAAATAGCCAAATACCAGTCTGGATATGAAAGGCCATAGCTCTTCACAACCGCTCAATGTCATTCCTACAACTTAGATAGGTGCCGCGTGATATATGAAGTCGAATTAGCCAAACAGACCCTATCGGAAAATATGGAAAATCGCTGTAAAAAGGAAGATAATTAAATAGATAATGTTGCCGGGGGATTATTATCATAATAAAAATGCATGAGTTCCCGCAGAGGGTCATTATGCAAGGGAGATTTCCAGGTACTGACGGATATTGATATGCACTGAAGGTAAAAATAGTTACTGATTGCACAGCTGCATCATTGAGAAATGACTACGATATAACGAACAGCTCAAATCCCAGCAAAATGCGTGTTGCGGACAATTGCAATATGTATCATAGCCATTCAGCACGATGGCATTATCGGTGTCTTGTGCTCGCCGTCATGTTACACGAGGTGCCGAGATGTGGAGTGTGATAGACCTAGTTTGTGACATAGCGCACACGTGCTATCCTTTTCGTGCCTTCGCCCGTTTACTTACTCCATCGCCTCATACTAAAACACCTGAACATTTATCTGGCAAATATCCCCACAACGTCACAGCTGTTGGGCGTTGGCTAAGTTGGTCCCGCTATGTCCACGTCTCACGGTCAATGTCGGACACACCGATGCCTCCTGACACTGCCATATCACATTTTGCCGTTAATTCTGGCGAGGCCATTCTTCCCAGCAATGTTTTGTCTCTCTCCCTGTCTCCCGCTCTCCTTCTCCCTCCCTCCCTCTCTCTCTTTTTCTCTCTCCCTGCCTCGCTGTCTCTCCCTCTCTTTCTTGTTCTCCCTATCTCTCTGTCTCTCTTACACTCTCTCGGTATTTCGGAATGCACGTAGTTCCGTGACGAGGAAAAGTGCAGTGTTATTCTCACTTGGCTGTGTCACGAGCAGAATGCGCTTTAATTGCTGTGTTCGACCGGCAATGTCCTGTCTTATGGGATAGATTTCAACTGTGTAAGCGGCTCTAGAGATGAAGAGTGATGGCTGACATCGTGCCCCTTGCTCTTCACGGTCCACAAAAGGCATATGGCGGAGAATAGGCTCCAAATATCCGATAAAACCGGATCGATTTGGTCACATTCCTCCATTTCGATCTTCACTTGGTGAGCGGTCTGATCAGCCAATGAATCAAATATCTAACAGGAAATACCCACCCCACCCATCCCCACCGTAAGTATGTTATTAGCAGTTCCATGCTATTTGATTCCTTCTGTTCGTCCTGATGCGATTGTTGCTGCGAAAAAACGTACTTCGTGGCTTCCAAGTGATGTATTACTCCCGTAGTGATTCACAACAAAGGTACTTTTCACGATCGCTGTCGTCAATAAGTCAGTTCTTCGTGTCGCAATCCTCACGAAATTAGTTCACGCATGAGTGCCAGAGGACGAAAATATTCTGACGGAAACCATCATCCAAGAGGAAAATTATAAACTTGAAGTCAGTCTCGGATGAAGTTCTTCACCGCTTTCTTTAACACTCGCACGTCCCGCGGTCCGCGCCAACTTCGCATGTCCGGGGGGGGGGCAGATGTCTGCCCTCTAAGATCTCTGGAACTATGCTAGCTAGCGACAAGCGGAAAACGGTGTTGGATAGCTGGGGACGGGCTCTATCGAAAGTGGTTCGGTAATGTTTTCACTCAGGTCAACAGTCAGGTCACTGGGCCATCATAGGTAAAATTCCACCGGATCAGGTGGGACTCAGATATTGACACATATCTCAGGACCAGTAACATATAGAAACAAATAACGCACGCTATTCCACAGTCTTTGAAATGCTCTACCGACAATAAGCGGTGTAATTTAAGGTCAGGTGAACCGAGACTCAGGTCAAGGTCATGCAGTCATGACCTCAGGTCAAGGCCTAGGGAGGTCATGTAAGCTATCAATCGACACGTCTTGACGATACAAGCACAATGACGATACTTTCAGCCTTCTAGCTCAATGCAGTGCGATGTAATGCGCATAAATGTGTAGTGATCTCAGGTGACCTCAGAGACCTTGGTGAGGTCACTGAGCAAAAATGTCAGCGGTAGCATTGAGCATAGCTTCCATCTACATGCTACAACCGTTGTGGGATCATTCCGAGCGCAAATATGTAACTAGGAAACATTTGTATATTTTACCAAAGCCCTATACTGGGGAAGCCATGGCAGCGACCTGACCTAAGGTCAATGCTACGAAAAAACCGATATACATACTATGGTCCCTGATGGGATCATGACATGCTATAAGTTTGAAATCAATCGCCCAATTATTGTGGAAGTTATGCCACCTAGAACTCCGAGTGTAGTTAGGTCACTTCGCCTGACCTGGTGACCTGACCTGAGACAACCAAGAAATACAAATGCATGAGGATATGCGGAAAAGACCAATGAATAGCTGTGCGAGGTTTGGTCTTGCTAACACTATTAGTTTGGCGGCAAATGAGGAAAAACCGGAGGGGGCAGATATCTGCCCCCGGACGTGCGCGGGTTAAGCTTTACACCAACATTCTTCGGAATTCAGTCGTTATGTCTGGCATATCATTTTTCTTGCAGTCCCACTCCCTTTCCTTTGATACCAGACGGCTCGTCCTCCGACCATACCAGCCCAGGCATCACGCCTTCCTTTGCGGTATGTGGCTGGGATCAAGTCCGACCACATACCTCCCCTCTCCCTCTCGCCCCACTCACTCCCCACTCCGTTCTCGCCCCATGCACTCCCCACTCAGTTCTCGCCCCACCCACTCTCCACTCCGTTCTCGCCCCACTCACTCCCACTCCGTTCTCGCCCCACTCACTCTCCACTCCGTTCTCGCCCCACTCACTCCCCACTCCGTTATCGTTATCGCTCCACTCACTCCCCTCTCCTTTCTCGCTCCACTCACTCCCCTCTCCCTTCTCGCTCTCGCGGTCAGCCTAGCGCATAAAAACGCATGGCGTCTGTACGCTGTTATGCAGTCAGTACCATACATTAGAGCTGGCCGGTACATGCGGCGAGACACTGCGGCTGTACATCTAGTCGGGCCCAGACGGAGCAGAACTGAGCCTGACCCCCTGTCCCACCCTCTCTCTCTGTCTTTATTCTCTCTCCCCCCACCTCCCCTCTCTCTCTCTCTCTCTCTCTCTCTCTCTCTGCATCCCTCTCGTCTTCACGTGTGCAACCAGTCGCACGTGTGTCGTTCACCTTGCGTGGAAGTGGTCCCGGAACAGTCTGCCGGAGGTCGGGAGAACGAGGGCTGGCGCGCGTGCGGGCCGTTGTGCACGAGCGGTGCAACCGAGGGGAGACCCGCGCTGCATACGGAACGACGGAGGCGAGGCGGCCGAGTTCATTAGAGTCACGCGTGGTGGCTTCGGACCGGCGTCGGGTGGTGGTCAGCTTTGTCTATGAATGAGAATAGTGCTTCGGGCGGTGGCGGCTATCCGATGCGTGGGGCGGAACACGGGGACAGAGAACGAACAGCGAGCGAAAGCAGCGTGCCCGGATCGGCCAAGGAGGCATGCAACAGCCCATGAAGGACGAGCATGTGAAATGAGCATCCGGTGCCTTGATGAATAAAATCCTGGTCGCCATTCGACGTAGCGTCGGGCTAATTTCGAAAATATATCACGTGCGCCTGTCGCTGTGCGGCGCTAGCAGGCTTTTCCCGCCCTTTTTTCGCGCATTCCGCGACGGTGGTGTCCGCGCCACGACGGCATGACGTCAGCGGCGATAGACGGCTCGGTCGGCGGCCGCCGCTCGGTACACCCGGCCGTCAGTTCCAGCGACAACCGCGCCCGGCCCGTGATCCGAGCTGCCCGCCTGACGACAGGGCCGCACAGGCGCTGCCAGATGGCGCTGTTGCTACGTCAGTACACCTATGACCGATTATAAAGTCATAAAGTCGTACAGTGATCAGATTTGATAAGAACCAGAAGGGTCCATCCAGGATAAGTCCGTAAAGATAAGATACCATAACCCCGACAGACACCTTTCACCCAAATCGACACCACATCCCTAATTCCAAAGAATGCATCCACCAACATCCTCCACACTCACCAATGTGCTATATCTACCTACCTTGCCTATCTACTTACCTTACCTATTCAGCCCTATTCACTCGACCTCATGTAACACATGTGATTCAAGTGCACTACCAATATTTGTCAGGCCCCATCCATACCAGCTTAAAACGGCCTGTACAGTGCACACCTACTTAGCATAAATATCACCCATCCACCACTACATAGAACTCAAAAAACAAGATTCTGCAACCTAAGAAAGTTGTCCAACCATTTTGTTTTAAATACGCTCAATGTCGGACTGCCGACATCAGCAGACGGACAGCCACCGCTCAACAATCCTTTGACTGAAGACCTGTTCTCGCCTAGCAGTCCCACAATTGATTTGTTTAACCTGAATTGATGGCCCCTGTGTGATTGTCTAACTAAAAGGGGATCATTCAATCGGTGGATGTGCACAAGAGGTGTCGAACTGGCCGATGATGAGCGACTTACGATTTGAGGCCAATTTCACTGGTGTTTTTGCACTCACACAGTTTGAACAAACGGTATCATGCAAATTCAGAACTGTGTAAAATCACGTTTCACAAAGATCGTGCTTTGCAACCACAAATTATGTAATTATCCCGAGGCTCCGTGGTGTTTAAAAACAAAGAAATTACTTGATTTTACGACGGAATTTCCGTGGATATGACATATGACATTTCATTCTAAGCAACATGCCATTCCATCTCATAAACTCCTGATAAGAAAATCAGCCGAGACTGAAATGTAAACACACAACTCGCATTTCAGCATTTCAGATATTGAGATTCACATTAACGGTGCAAACATCACGACCAATGTCCGCAACATATTTCAGCCACAGGGGTAGGTTTCTGATAATTATTGGAAGGCACAATACATGATGGCAATGTGCCTGCTAAAATTGACTTGAGGGCGGGGGGCATACTTCATAAGATCCCATTTTAACAGTTGAGAATACCTGGAGGGCAAGGCCAACAGTGAGGCAGGGAAGTGGGGTGCGGTGAGGGAGGTGCCCTTTGAAAAGCACACAAAGCTATACTACTGGCTTCAACTGCTGAAATATATTTTGAAAAAATTGAAGAATACTAAGGGGGGGGTAGAAGGAGTATCTCTCTTCCCCAATGACGGACCTAGTGGAGAGGGGAATAGATTTCGCTGACAGATGGAACAGTATCCCAACTGCACCCAATTCCAACCTGCAAATTCCGCCGCCTATGGTGAATAAAAATTGAGTTGGCAATGTTTCTTGAGGGCCTCGAGTTCCGCTGAATCCCCAGCTGCTCGCCGTGGCTGAATTCGTTTTTCTCCGTCGAAAAACGAAATTAATTCATTCATTTTTTATTACCACTCATCTCTACCAAAAGCTCACCCAACCCCGAACGTGTGTTATCACAAACTGTGTATTTACCACGACTGTGAATTTTGCACAACCTTTGCGAAATACAAACCACGTAATAAGAAACATTTGTTCACAGCTTATGATTAACAAACTATGTACTTCTGATTTTGTAGCTTTGTTAGCTCGAGAGGACAGTAATATGTCCTTGTTAGCAAATAGCAATCGGAACGGTGCATTCACACCGAATCTAGTGTGAATACCTGGCTCGTGATTTTAGTGACCTTGACCTCTTCTGGCTGCTTTATTTATTTTTAGTTGTGCTCAGAATCCGTTCCTTCCTTGTTGCAAATTGCACTGTTTCTGGATTTCACCGCGCCTGAACGTGGCCAGTGTTGCTGTGTTGCAACACGGCAGCGATTGTCGGTGCACTGAGGTGGCTCGGCTCGTGGCGCCGCGCTCGGCTCGCGCCAAAACGTCGCCGCCGCGTCCCCGTCCAAGGTCGCCACCGGCCGCCGGCTGGGTCGACGCCGATCGGCTCGGCAAGGGCGCTGTCACGGCGCGCCGCCACCGACACCGCGGTCGGAGTCGGCGGCGTGCATTAGCCGGGGAATTTTTCGCCTGCCAGTGGTCGGGCGGCCCGCGGCCGGCACAAAAAGCTGTCAATCCGCCAGCCGGACGGCGCGCCGGCCGCTGCCCGGCCGCTGCCCCGGCCGCTGCCCCGGACGCTGCCCCGGCCGCTGCCCCGGCCGCTGCCCCGGCTCGGGGCGGGCGCTGGAGCGAGCGTCGCCCGCCGAGCCGGCGTGGTTCATCGGGTATGAGCCGGAGACGGCCCTAGTGATGCAGAGCCGAGTCTAGATGGAGCTCACATGTATGGGAACTGAGCAACACTCCAGGGTGAGCCTCTCGTTTGTAGTGTTCTATGCAGGCCGTGTAGTCACTCAATATGTACACATGCATGCTCGTCGGTCTGTGCTTTCCGTTGTATGAGAAGAAACCCCACCCAGAGCATTGATGAACCACACGACGATGAAAAATAGGAAACTAGCAGCGACTCACACCATGGCACACTCATGGAACTTTGGCGAAACCCTGCCAAAGAAGACTGTGGAATGCCGTGCTCTTCGGCAAATGAAGCTTTTACAAACTGTGACTTCACCTATTAGTGAAGGTTTACTCTGTTGGCGATTATACGCGAACACACGACGCGACGATACGGGTACGGCGTCGAACCTTTGCCTTCCCAATTCCAGCACTGAGCTTCAATTCTAGAACAGGCGCGGGCTCTAGCGACAATCAGAAAAAAAATCCCTGATATATAAATTCCTGACATATAAATCCCTGATATATAAATTCCTGACATATAAATCCCTGATATATAAATCATATTCTGATGGTAATTCTGAAAGCATACAAACCATAGGCTGAAAACCACTCACCGTTTGCTTAATCACAGCTCGAGTCGGCTATAAGAGACGCCATGTGAAGACCGATCTGCAGCCGCATGGCCACTGTCGACTGCCTGAGTATGCAGATCATGCGCAGTACCCGCCCACCAAAACATCGACCCATGACCTGACCAACGTGCGCGCCCCGCAGCCACCCGCTCTCAGCATCGTCGCTGACGTCGCTGTCGTCGTCCGCGGCAACAGGGGCCGTCCGACGATCACAAATGCTTCAGTCAAGAGCCATAGCAGCACACTGTGGGAGGGGCTTCAGTCGGACCGAAACGCTGTTGGGCAGTCGCCCAGCGAGATGCCGCCGGTCACGTTGTGTGTGGGCCGAGCCGCCACCGACCAGCCTCGTGTGCTGTTCTGTTTGTCGACTGGGAATAGCTCGCGAGCTGCGCTGTGTCGCCCGACTCCTACTAGCCTTGGCTGGGCTGCTCAGCAATGATTAGTACAGTTGTGATAATTATCATTGGAGACAGTTTGAAGGATGCGGACAGAGCGCACACTCACACGGACTCACGCTGGACTCGGCGATAATGATCATCAACACTGGGTACACATGGTATGTCTGCATGCACCGAGGGGCGACGTTCAATTCTCTATCAAATGTGATTGGTGTGCATTACAGGAATTACATTACAGCTCATGACGTCTTCAAACACCCCATGAGTCGGCTCCAATATGCCCCATTGGTTAAGGACAACCGGGCGCTCTTACACTCTTACACACCCCACCTCTTAAGCAACTGTTCTTCGATATGTGCGAAATAGTTGAGATAATCAACTTTAAGAATCAGCTTGAGCGATGCACAACACCAAGGTGATGCAGAATTCAACATGAAATATGTTATGAAGCGGACTATCATTACGTTGGCCCGCCGGTAGAGCCGAAGTGTCCCGAATCCTCTTGTAGCTTCTATGTGAATCTAACTGGCATCCGCAAGCACGGACGGAGGGGCTATCCTGGCCCGTGCTTGGATCACAGGTTGGAAGGCTGGCTAAGCAGCCCAGACCTAGGTCACAGACAGAAGGGCTGGGTAAGCAGCCCGGGTCTAGGTCACAGACAGAAGGGCTGGGTAAGCAGCCCGGGTCTAGGTCACAGACAGAAGGGTTTGGTAAGCAGCCCAGGCCTAGGTCACAGACAGAAGGGCTGGGTAAGCAGCCCGGGTCTAGGTCACAGACAGAAGGGCTGGGTAAGCAGCCCGGGTCTAGGTCACAGACAGAAGGGCTGGGTAAGCAGCCCGGGTCTAGGTCACAGACAGAAGGGCTGGGTAAGCAGCCCGAGTCTAGGTCACAGACAGAAGGGCTGGGTAAGCAGCCCAGACCTAGGTCACAGACAGAAGGGCTGGGTAAGCAGCCCGGGCCTGGGTCACAGACAGAAGGGCTGGGTAAGCAGCCCGGGCCTGGGTCACAGACAGAAGGGCTGGGTAAGCAGCCCGGGCCTGGGTCACAGACAGAAGGGCTGGGTAAGCAGCCCAGGCCTAGGTCACAGACAGAAGGGCTGGGTAAGCAGCCCGGGTCTAGGTCACAGACAGAAGGGCTGGGTAAGCAGCCCGGGTCTAGGTCACAGACAGAAGGGCTGGGTAAGCAGCCCAGACCTAGGTCACAGACAGAAGGGCTGGGTAAGCAGCCCGGGCCTGGGTCACAGACAGAAGGGCTGGGTAAGCAGCCCGGGCCTGGGTCACAGACAGAAGGGCTGGGTAAGCAGCCCGGGCCTGGGTCACAGACAGAAGGGCTGGGTAAGCAGCCCAGGCCTAGGTCACAGACAGAAGGGCTGGGTAAGCAGCTCGGGTCTAGGTCACAGACAGAAGGGCTGGGTAAGCAGCCCGGGCCTGGGTCACAGACAGAAGGGCTGGGTAAGCAGCCCGGGCCTGGGTCACAGACAGAAGGGCTGGGTAAGCAGCCCAGGCCTAGGTCACAGACAGAAGGGCTGGGTAAGCAGCCCGGGTCTAGGTCACAGACAGAAGGGCTGGGTAAGCAGCCCGGGTCTAGGTCACAGACAGAAGGGCTGGGTAAGCAGCCTGGGTCTAGGTCACAGACAGAAGGGTTTGGTAAGCAGCCCAGGTCTAGGTCACAGACAGAAGGGCTGAGTAAGCAGCCCGGGTCTAGGTCACAGACAGAAGGGCTGGGTAAGCAGCCCGGGTCTAGGTCACAGACATAAGGGCTGGGTAAGCAGCCCGAGTCTAGGTCACAGACAGAAGGGCTGGGTAAGCAGCCCAGGCCTAGGTCGCAGACAGAAGGGCTGGGTAAGCAGCCCGGGTCTAGGTCACAGACAGAAGGGCTGGGTAAGCAGCCCGGGCCTGGGTCACAGACAGAAGGGCTGGGTAAGCAGCCCGGGCCTGGGTCACAGACATAAGGGCTGGGTAAGCAGCCCAGGCCTAGGTCACAGACAGAAGGGCTGGGTAAGCAGCCCGGGTCTAGGTCACAGACAGAAGGGCTGGGTAAGCAGCCCGGGCCTGGGTCACAGACAGAAGGGCTGGGTAAGCAGCCCGGGCCTGGGTCACAGACAGAAGGGCTGGGTAAGCAGCCCAGGCCTAGGTCACAGACAGAAGGGCTGGGTAAGCAGCCCGGGTCTAGGTCACAGACAGAAGGGCTGGGTAAGCAGCCCGGGTCTAGGTCACAGACAGAAGGGCTGGGTAAGCAGCCTGGGTCTAGGTCACAGACAGAAGGGTTTGGTAAGCAGCCCAGGTCTAGGTCACAGACAGAAGGGCTGGGTAAGCAGCCCGGGTCTAGGTCACAGACAGAAGGGCTGGGTAAGCAGCCCGGGTCTAGGTCACAGACATAAGGGCTGGGTAAGCAGCCCGAGTCTAGGTCACAGACAGAAGGGCTGGGTAAGCAGCCCAGGCCTAGGTCGCAGACAGAAGGGCTGGGTAAGCAGCCCGGGTCTAGGTCACAGACAGAAGGGCTGGGTAAGCAGCCCGGGTCTAGGTCACAGACAGAAGGGCTGGGTAAGCAGCCCGGGCCTGGGTCACAGTCCTACACACACTGTAAAAATAATCAGGACTGAGGGAGTAATCGGAGGTACATAAATCCCATCTAGTATCAATGTGAGGCATATTCTAGCACCTTTTTGTAAAAAGTGGTAGGCTTACATTCGTCGAAGTACAGAGGGAGTTTTCAAAGTATCATTTTCATGTCAAGTATTCCGACAATACTTTAAAAAGTATGAAAAGTGAGATACTTTTGTGGCACCCTTTTTCCGTCACTTCACCTCCGCCTGGGGGTGAACTGCCAGATTCGCACATGCGCCGTGCAGCGTGCGATTTGAAGTACGTGGGGTGTTGGCTGGGTGTTGCGGGCAGGTCATGGACGATTGCAGGGGTACCGCTGGCACCTGCGTTCATAATGTGAGGTAATGAAAAGGAAAAGCATGCTAATGAGAGTTTAAGTTTACACTGTGCCACCATTTTCTTTCGTCCTCGATCCGCCATCTTTGGCGTGGCGCGGATTGTTGCGATTGTTATTATAGCAAGTTGGGCTGGGGGATGAATGTGAGTATTAACCTGATTTGTTTCCTAAAAAACAGGTAGGTATGTACCTACCTGTAATTGCCAGGCTGCAAATGTGTTTGTCCTCATGGTATAAGCTGGGTATAGGATTTACACTAAAAAGCGGCTTGCTCAATTATTGGTGACTGCACTCCACTGTCACATGACAAGATTATACCTACCTCTTCTGTAATGATTGAATCCATTGACATGTGTTTCAATAAAAGCATATCAATATAAAACAGGAAAATACACAGCATTCATCTCAGTGCCCACAATCTCACTCCCAGGGGGTGGTATAAGGGAGCAGAGGGGCAATTGCCCCTCCCTATAAATTCTGGGAGTGGGCACTACCTAGTGGCATATTGCTTCTTAATCCACCCCCATCCACCCCCTGTAGGAGTGGACCTTTAATTTGAATTACTAATGGGTGTCTTTGCCAGAATTCAGTTCCTGCACAACCCCCCTCTCACCCCCATGACTGGACTGGATGTTTGATTACTATCCAGCTGGGTTCATTGCGAGACTTGGCAGTACTCGGTCAGACGTTTATTTATTGTACTTCTTAAGACTATTCTGCTGACATGGCTAATAATGATCCACTCACCCAGGGGGCACCATGGGACACTGCTTCTAACCCTGCCAGGGACGTAGCCAAGGGGGGGGGGGCTGAGGGAAGGAGCTTACACTAGATCTGTAGCGATTTTGTGGAAATACGGGCAAGCAAACACATTCGACAACTCACTTCCCATCCCCCCCTCATAAGCAGCGCATCCGCTACATGGGCCCTCATGGACATCGCTCCCCACCCTCCTAGTCAATAACATTTCGACTGCTAAGGACCCTTTTGGAGAGAGACCCCCCTGACAGAATTCCTGGCTATGTGCCTGAACCCCGCCAGGGGGCACCATGGGATTGCTTGCCCCTCATCCTAAATTACCTTCTGCCACCACTTCTCCCTTCATCCCCCAGCATGAAATTAAGTTCAAGTTCATTCATTTGCATACAAAGTCTAAGAATTGTACAATGAAATTGTGATGATGAATAATTGGTATTCATATAGCTAGCAGTGTAACCAGGGGGCTAAGGTGGGTTTAGCCCACCCCAAAAGCCCAAAATCCCAAAGGTATGCATCACAAGCACCCACTGTGCCACCTATGCCTTCAGGGTAATGAGATCTCCAGCATTGCCACCTATTCTGGCACCACCCACACCAGGTGCTGCTAGCTATACATTGCATCATTTAGACCAATCTCTCACCAGCCCTTAATCAATGTGGGCAATCTCTTTTGTCAACATCAAGATCATCCCTTCAAGCAACCCTTATTTGCTCCAGATGACCCTGCTCTTTATAGCCAATATTACAGGGAATTATTGATCTGCAGATGAATGGCTGAATTTAGACATTTTGGAGTGGGATTAAGTCTAAAATGAGGCTCATCTTTGCATGTCAGTGGAGAACTATGGTCAGTATTTCAAAAAAGGGTCTCACCCAATATGCTACCATTTGCTAAAAGTGGGGATGCATTTATCCATATTTTGGAATACTATCTGCGATTATTTGGCTCTTGCTAAGAAAACCCCTTTATGGGCCAAAATGCCAGCTATGATATTTTCTGTCCAATTTGTGTACTGTTTAAAAAAAATCAATAATGCACATGTATGATTTCAATTCCATTGAAAAGGAAATGAAATTTTGTAGAAATATCCCCTTGTACCTCAAACAGCCCCACTGAGGTTTATTTGTTTAATTTCTAAAATTAAAACTTCTGACTCACAGACAAAACGAGGACAACTTTTTAGGGGAAAACACTCACATGTTTGGCTCAATTTAGGAGTCATTTTTTTACTCTGGAGGATCTAGACATTGAGTTTAGCAAAAGGGCATGTCCTGTTTTTGCTGACAACAATTTGCCAGAAGCTGTTAAGTGTGTGTGGGGAGGGGGGCCGGAAAGCAATTTCTGTGGGGTAATTTTGTTTTGCAGAAGTTGTTGCACAAGTCAGGGTGGAGGGTTAGGTTTCTGGGTGACAATTTTGTACCATTTGCTACATACCTGTCCAGATTCATCAAAGAGTTTGTCACATTTTGTCGCACTGTATGGTAATCATCTTAAGGCAGCACCGATACAGCCAAGAGTTGATATTTAAAACCAGTCAGTTGGGGGGGGGGGGGGGGGGAGGGAATATGTTGGCTGCATGGACTAGGTGCTTAGTGAGGTGCTATGGCCATTCTGGCCCCCCTGGATCCACTAGTATTTTTAACTTCTATGAGAGAAAAAGTGCAAGTATGTTAATTTATCATATTTGAATGCACACAGGAGGTCAGGGTCAGCACCAGCCGCTGGAAATTGCTTGTCACAGAACGTGGCACAGATTCCCCATATGGAATCTTCCATTATTTCGGTGGCAAGATGGAAACATACCAACGGCCTTGTTTAGCACACATATAAGCCTTCACAGGGAAATTAAGGCATGTATTGGCCTACATATAATGCATACTATTTTTTAGTAAGCGAGTTATTTGCAGTTATTTCATGACAATGTGTTTGCATAATTTTTTTTTCTTCAAGCTGTAATAAACCATCGCAGGCTGTGCAGTACCACTGTGAGTTAACTGCACTTATAAGTAATGAGGGAGGTTACAAATCCTGCATCTCAAAACATTGGCACATGCCTGTAACATCTGGGTGGCTGCTGTGTATATGTCCTGGGCTTTTGCACTGTGTGCTTCATATCTGTTGTTTTTCTTGTACAGATACTTTTTATGGCATAGTGTGCGATGTCAAATATCCACTACAATAACATAAAATGCCACCAACATACAATGCCATAGTCTGCCACCATATTGTGGTCTTCGGTGCCGCTGCTACACCAAACATGTGAAAATATTCACTTGCTAAATGCCACGGGGGAACTGTAAAATATGAATTTAATTAGTGAGAAATGATCCACTGAGCAGCTGGTGTTTCTCGGTTGACAAGACTATATGTATGGTCTTGCTCCAGAAGTACAAAGATCAGAGATATGGTTGAATTGCAATATATTGAGCCATTCCTGATTTGCCATGTAAACAATGCACAATGTGTTTACATAAAGTGCAATTCTGTCCCCAGATAATCCTTTTGACCACGAGGCCCCAACCTAGCGAACAAGCAGGTACAAACCATGGGCTGCCAGCAATGGCTTCTGGAAACATAAATTTATTGCGCATATTTGCTTTGTACAGAACTCAACATAATTCTTCATTTAAAATATTCATCGCTATTATTTGATGAGTGATGAGGATTCCATTTGCTTCAGAAAACATCGATGTAACACATGCAAATTGTCCCATTACAATACTTCGATATTTGCAAAACACCTGCAACGCCATTCTGTTGAGAACAATAATTCAAGATTCCCGTGCACATATTGAAATCAGCTTCTATCTTCAGGACGAAATTGGAAAAGGCATGTTAAGCGAAAGCATAACCAATGCTTCGAAACATCATGCAGTGTGGGTCAAAGTGAAAATCCGAATGATGGAGTGGTAGTCGTAGATTGTGTTGGAGATGAGCAGCAAGATGTAGGGGCACAGTGCAGCTCTTCCCAATGAAGACACAAAGATGTTGCCCAGTTTCTCGGAAAATTGTACTAATTTTGTGTCGTTTGTGCTCAGCGTTAACAGCATTAGCTTTTCAAAGACCAATTCCGTGGTCTTGAGTTTTTATCTCTGCAGTGTGGCTCAGGCCTGATCTCGCGTAGATGACGTATAGTCGTTGGAGGTACACTCCTGAGGTCGGGTGCGGCCGGCTCGCGTGGCGGATTCGACACCCTCCCTATCAGCTGATATGGCATCAGCCCACTTCAGCTCCTCAGCTGTTCGTGGAGAGACTGTGCTAGTCACTATTGGTGTTTTTGTAAGGCAGGATTTGCCTCATGTGCATCATCGCCGATGGTTGTGTGGCCTTCCGCCGCCGTGTTCGGATAAGTTTATCCCCGTTTATGCTGAGCGTTTTTCACTTGTGCTGAGAACGCTGAGCGGTCTTTGACAAGCGTTCGCTTTTTAAAAGACCAATTCCGAGGTCTTGAGTTTTTTTTACAGGGTGTTTAACAATTGTTGAAACAAAGTAGCGGCCTTTCAGATCGTCACTAATGACTTTATAATCTTTCTCTTTTCACATTATTGCTGGGAAATAGTTAACATTTTGATATATTGAACAAAATATAGTGAAGTCATGCCCTGGACGATGGAGCCGAAGATCTTTTGTGTGAAGACATATACGAAACTCCTGTGTCACAGGGTTGAAAGACTTAGTTTCGTATATGTCTTCACACAAAGGATCTTCTGCTCCATCGTCCAGGACATGACTTCACTATATTTTGTTCAATATATATAAATGCTAACTATTGCCCAGCAATAATCTGAAACGAGAAAGAGAATAAAGTCATTAGTGACGATCTGAAAGGCCGCTACTTTGTTTCAATAATTGTGAATCATCCTGTATATCTGAACTTTAGCTCAGATTTGCCTCATCTCACATAGATGACGGGTTGTCGTTGAGGCGGTGTGTGTGGTGGATTCACGCCACGGCCGGTGGTTTAATGTCTGTGGTTGAAAAGGCGAATATATATTCGCGTTGCATTTTTACTTTTTTTTACACACAGAGAGGCAGTTTTCGCGAGTTTCGCGGGGAGTAAATGAACCCACGGCGTGGGAAATGCATGCTAACCATAGGTGCTAAAGTAAGTACCTTTCGGTTTAACACTATATGGGTAGTGGTTTTTGACAGCCGCCCCATAGGGTACTAGCGTAAGTAACAGTACACCTCTATGCAAGTACCCAGAAGGGTGTTTTAAAAGCACCTTTCACCATGAAAAGTACCCGGGTGTGAAATCCCAGGGGTGCTCAGAAAGTAGGTATAGTGAGGTAATCGTCAAAAGTACCGAATGCGAGGTTTGAAAAACTCCGTATGGATAGTGGTTATTGACACCTCACAGGGTGCTACATTTCTTTTTACAGTGCATGTTCAAAACTATGTCAGCAGATCAGGTGCCTTATGCAGATTCCTTAATCCATGCACGGTTGTGCATCCCTCAGGAGCGGTGCTGGCCTGAGGACGCTTACCTTGAAAGACACCTCAGCTTTTAGTTTTTCATACCATCGGTATGTTTACCGAGCCGTGTCAGCGGGAGGCGATCCATTGATTTCCTCCGCGCAGTCACACCTTTTGGCGACAGTTGTTCCCATGTGTCCAATGGTGACGGTATGCAGCAGCGTTAAGGCCGGCTACTGCTGTGCCGTGCCGCACCTGTCAGGCCCAGTGTCCAGCTGCGCCTCTTCGTCTGGCGCGCCGACTGTCCGCTCTGACGGCCGACTCGGCGTCACTACAGGTGGTGTGTACCTACCGTCCGGCCACCATGCTGGCACGATCCTCTGGTGGCCGGCGGGACGTCACTACAGGTGGTATGTACCTACCGTCCGGCTACCATGCTGGCACGATCCTCTGGTGGCCGGCGGGACGTCACTACAGGTGGTGTGTACCTACCGTCCGGCTACCATGCTGGCACGATCATCTGGTGGCCGGCGGGACGTCACTACAGGTGGTATGTACCGTCCGGCTACCATGCTGGCACGATCCTCTGGTGGCCGGCGGGACGTCACTACAGGTGGTGTGTACCTACCGTCCGGCCACCATGCTGGCACGATCCTCTGGTGGCCGGCGGGACGTCACTACAGGTGGTGTGTACCTACCGTCCGGCTACCATGCTGGCACGATCATCTGGTGGCCGGCGGGACGTCACTACAGGTGGTATGTACCTACCGTCCGGCCACCATGCTGGCACGATCCTCTGGTGGCCGGCGGGACGTCACTACAGGTGGTATGTACCTAACGTCCGGCTACCATGCTGGCACGATCCTCTGGTGGCCGGCGGGACATCACTACAGGTGGTATGTACCGTTCGGCTACCATGCTGGCACGATCCTCTGGTGGCCGGCGGGACATCACTACAGGTGGTATGTACCGTCCGGCTACCATGCTGGCACGATCATCTGGTGGCCGGCGGGACGTCACTACAGGTGGTATGTACCTACCGTCCGGCCACCATGCTGGCACGATCCTCTGGTGGCCGGCGGGACGTCACTACAGGTGGTATGTACCTAACGTCCGGCTACCATGCTGGCACGATCCTCTGGTGGCCGGCGGGACATCACTACAGGTGGTATGTACCGTTCGGCTACCATGCTGGCATAGGCCTCACCACAAAGTGGGCCGTGACATATGCGCCGTTGTGACGCGCGTGGCATGCACCGCGTGCATTGTGTGGCTCACTGGCTATGGACCGTCGAGGTACGGGAGGTGTACACGGCGGAGGAGAAAGTGGTCTGTCGGCTGCGGTGGCCGGCGGGTGCGGCCAGACGCCACCTTCATCTGATGGTGACGTCCGTGGTATCTTTAATCTGGTGGTGATGTCCGTGGTATCCTTCATCTGGTGGTGACGTCCGTGGTATCCTTCATCTGATGGTGACGTCCGTGGTATCCTTCATCTGGTGGTGACGTCCGAGGTATCCTTCATCTGATGGTGACATCCGTGGTATCCTTCATCTGATGGTGACGTTCGTGGTATCCTTCATCTGGTGGTGACGTCCGAGGTAGCCTTCATCTGGTGGTGACGTCCGAGGTATCCTTCATCTGATGGTGACATCCGTGGTATCCTTCATCTGGTGGTGATGTCCGTGGTATCCTTCATCTGGTGGTGACGTCCGTGGTATCCTTCATCTGATGGTGACGTCCGTGGTATCCTTCATCTGATGGTGACGTCCGTGGTATCCTTCATCTGGTGGTGACGTCCGAGGTAGCCTTCATCTGGTGGTGACGTCCGTGGTATCCTTCATCTGGTGGTGACGTCCGTGGTATCCTTCATCTGGTAGTGATGTCCGTGGTATCCGTGACTTCGGCGGACCTGGCGGCACTCGTCTCTGATCCGGCGCGCAGACGCCCGTCCGAGAGAACACGCCTGACACCTCTCATCAAATCATTATGGCCGTGATGTGTGTAGCCGATGGTTTCAAGGTACAGCCTGGCCAAAACATAATTTTTATGAGGTGCATAGCCGATGTTCCTCGTGGCACAGCCGTGGTTCGCTCAAACCTGGGCTAGGCTGCCGACTCTATTATATACTCTATATATTTCCATTCCAGCATTCCCTGATCTCAGCAATCTTCAACGTTTCTGTTAGCATTGATCGCAGCAATGCAGGGCGGTATTATTCATAGCCAGGCAGGGCGGTATTACTCATAGCCAGGCAGGGAAGTATTCATCGTGGCAAGGAAGGGCAGTTTTTAGTGAACAATCGCTGTGTGTTCTGGGCAGCTTTGAACGTCTCTGTTAGCATCAATCGTGGTAAGGCAGGGATGCGTTAATGGTAGCAAGGCAGGGAAGTATTAATCATAGCAAAGAAGGGAAGTAGTATTTGCAGTAAGGCGGGGAAGTATTAATTGTAGTAAGGCAGGGAGGAATTTATGGTATCCATATAGGGAAGCATTTCGTGAACAATCACTGAGTGGGTGGATCAGTTTGAAAAGGGTATCCATGTTGAGGGAAAAAGGAACACTGTAGCAAGAATACTGGGACAAGTGACAAGACCAGACCAAAAGGGCGCGAAAACTGCGAGGGAAAACCATCGAGCCAGATGAGACTTTCCAACCCAGTTAGCATGTTATACTGCCCCGACGCCCAAAGGATTATGAAGATGCAGGGCTTTGAGATTTCCTTACCACAAGCTAGCTCCCGTTTAAGGGACGTAACGCCAAAGTCCTGACCACCACTTCTACAAGCGGCATAATCTGTGTTAGCTGGCTCGTTGGGATACTAAATTGCTTTCCTTTGAGCTGAGTGATGAGCAGCGATATTCCTGATTTGCGGTTTGCGATTTTTGATAAGTGACCTGACTTGCCGCCGAGTGGGAATGATGTTGGAGTCGAGCGTTCCAATCTACGCGTCTCCGATACTATTTCCGGTAGGCACACATCATCGGAAGAACTCCTACAAGCATTGCTTTCACGGCTATATTCCTAGGAAGCAATCATCCCGCGCTTTCGACAAGACGAGGAATGCATTTGTTTTCCTGCGTGGCCATCGGCCTGCCACAAGGACATTCTTGGTTGGCAGAGAACAAACAACAAGCAAGCAGTTCACTATCACTCTAGGTTGTCAAAACCAAACAAAAAATACTAACTGACGAAGAAACTGCAATGTAAACGGTAACAATTGGAAACTCCAACGCTGTGGCGTGGGGTAGCACAGTGGTGGGCTGCTTGTGGTGGCTGTGGTGGGGCAGCACAGTGGTGGGCTGCTTGTGGTGGCTGTGGTGGGGCAGCACAGTGGCGGGCTGCTTGTGGTGGCTGTGGTGGGGCAGCACAGTGGTGGGCTGCTTGTGGTGGCTGTGGTGGGGCAGCACAGTGGTGGGCTGCTTGTGGTGGCTGTGGTGGGGCAGCACAGTGGTGGGCTGCTTGTGGTGGCTGTGGTGGGGCAGCACAGTGGTGGGCTGCTTGTGGTGGCTGTGGTGGGGCAGCACAGTGGTGGGCTGCTTGTGGTGGCTGTGGTGGGGCAGCACAGTGGTGGGCTGCTTGTGGTGGCTGTGGTGGGGCAGCACAGTGGCGGGCTGCTTGTGGTGGCTGTGGTGGGGCAGCACAGTGGTGGGCTGCTTGTGGTGGCTGTGGTGGGGCAGCACAGTGGCGGGCTGCTTGTGGTGGCTGTGGTGGGGCAGCACAGTGGTGGGCTGCTTGTGGTGGCTGTGGTGGGGCAGCACAGTGGTGGGCTGCTTGTGGTGGCTGTGGTGGGGCAGCACAGTGGTGGGCTGCTTGTGGTGGCTGTGGTGGGGTAGCACAGTGGTGGGCTGCTTGTGGTGGCTGTGGTGGGGCAGCACAGTGGTGGGCTGTTTGTGGTGGCTGTGGTGGGGCAGCACAGTGGTGGGCTGCTTGTGGTGGCTGTGGTGGGGCAGCACAGTGGTGGGCTGCTTGTGGTGGCTGTGGTGGGGCAGCACAGTGGTGGGCTGCTTGTGGTGGCTGTGGTGGGGCAGCACAGTGGTGGGCTGCTTGTGGTGGCTGTGGTGGGGCAGCACAGTGGTGGGCTGCTTGTGGTGGCTGTGGTGGGGCAGCACAGTGGTGGGCTGCTTTGTGGTGGCTGTGGTGGGGCAGCACAGTGGTGGGCTGCTTGTGGTGGCTGTGGTGGGGCAGCACAGTGGTGGGCTGCTTGTGGTGGCTGTGGTGGGGCAGCACAGTGGTGGGCTGCTTGTGGTGGCTGTGGTGGGGCAGCACAGTGGGGCTGCTTGTGGTGGCTGTGGTGGGGCAGCACAGTGGTGGGCTGCTTGTGGTGGCTGTGGTGGGGCAGCACAGTGGTGGGCTGCTTGTGGTGGCTGTGGTGGGGCAGCACAGTGGTGGGCTGCTTGTGGTGGCTGTGGTGGGGTAGCACAGTGGTGGGCTGTCTTGTGGTGGCTGTGGTGGGGCAGCACAGTGGTGGGCTGCTTGTGGTGGCTGTGGTGGGGCAGCACAGTGGTGGGCTGCTTGTGGTGGCTGTGGTGGGGCAGCACAGTGGTGGGCTGCTTGTGGTGGCTGTGGTGGGGCAGCACAGTGGCGGGCTGCTTGTGGTGGCTGTGGTGGGGCAGCACAGTGGTGGGCTGCTTGTGGTGGCTGTGGTGGGGTAGCACAGTGGTGGGCTGCTTGTGGTGGCTGTGGTGGGGTAGCACAGTGGCGGGCTGCTTGTGGTGGCTGTGGTGGGGTAGCACAGTGGTGGGCTGTGCGTGTGGTGGCTGTGGTGGGGTAGCACAGTGGTGGGCTGCTTGTGGTGGCTGTGGTGGGGCAGCACAGTGGCGGGCTGCTTGTGGTGGCTGTGGTGGGGCAGCACAGTGGTGGGCTGCTTGTGGTGGCTGTGGTGGGGTAGCACAGTGGCGGGCTGCTTGTGGTGGCTGTGGGGGTGGGGTGGGGCACAGTGCTGGGACTCCAGGACGAAAAAGAGGCCCTCCAGGATGAAAACGAGGCCCCCATGACGAAAAGAAGACCCCCAGGACGAAAAGGAGGCCCCAAGACGAAAAGGAGGCCTCCACGGCGAAAAGGAGGCCGCAGGACCAAAAGGAGGCCACAGGACCAAAAGGAGGCCCCAGGACGAAAAGGAGGCCCTCCAGGATGAAAAGGAATTCCCGGGGACGAAAAAGAGACCCCAGAACGAAAAGGAGGACCCTAGGACGAAAAGGAGGCCCCTAGGACGAAAAGTAGTCCCCAGGACGAAAACGAGGTCCCCAGGACGAAAGGGATGCCACAGTGCTAAAAGGAGGCCCCAGGACGAAAAAGAGGCCTCCAGGACGAAAAAGAGTCCCTCCAGGATAAAAAGGAGGCCCCCAGGGCGAAAAGGAGGACCCAGGACGGAAAGGAGGCTCCCAGAACGAAAAGGAGGCCTCCGGGACGAACAGGAGGTTCCACAGGACGAAAAGGGGCCTCCCTATGACGAAAAGGAGGTTCCCAGGAAAAGAACGAAATTCTACAAATTAGGGGCCTCTAGGAGAAGGTCCATAATTTGAAAAAGAAGTCAACTATGGGAGGGTAGGAGGTCCCAGAAATCAAGAGAGTGCTAAAAATTGGTACGGAGGCCTCCAACATTGCAAAGGTTTCTCAATACGGGAAAGGATGCTCAAGAAAATGAGAGGAAGCCCTAAGCCGGAAAAGGAAGCTAGTGGATATGAGATTAGGTTTCGGAACAGGGACGTCGCATCCGGGATGGGGGCAGCGGGAATCGTCTCCATCCATTGCCCTGAGACTGGGGGGGGTGCCCCCTGTAATTTGAGGAGACCACCATCCGGAAATGCATAGGACAAAAAGGTGAGCAAGGAGCCCGACGGGCCAGAATATGATGCTGTCAAGGGGATCACAGACTGCCAACAATGCCCGCAGGAAATATAAACAGGTTTCTATAAGAGACATAGAAAAGTGATTGTGAGGAGGCCACCGGGACGAAAAGGACGCCCCCAGGACGAAAAAGATACCTCCAGGACGAAAAGGATGCCACCGAGACGGGCAAGAAGCCACCCAGGGTTATACGAGAAGAGATACGAGAGAAGGCTTCTGATGGGTGGCAAGATATTCTTAATTTGGAAAACGATGCCCCCATGCTGGAAGAGAAGGACCCTGCAATGTAAAATATTGACAAGAGATATTTATCCGGACGCAAGAGGGGGAACCAAGATCGTGAGGAAGGTCCCCTTAGGAATGAGAGAAGGCTACTGAGACTAGCCAGATGAGGACCACATTTTAGAGGACGATTACCCTAGAAAAGAAGATTTAGGACTAGGACGCAAAAGCAACCTGCTAAGAGGACAATGAGGATCCAAACACAGATGAGGAATCCTCCAAGACGTGAAAGGAGTCCAATCATTTTTTTTGAAAGGAGTCAACTAGGAGAGGGTAGGAAGCCCTAGAATCCATGAGAGTGCCAAAAATTGGCACGGAGGCCACCACAAAATTTCAAAGGAAGCCTTAAGACGGGAAGGCAGGCCCAAGAAAATGAGAGGAGGCCCTAAGACGGAATAGAAAGCCAGTGGATATGAAATGAGGTTTCGGTGACGCAAAAATAGGCACAAAAACGAGTAAGGTTCCACCAAGGTAGAAAAAGATGATCCAGAGACATGGCAGGAGGCACATAATTCGGAAGAAGACGACACAAGGTTCGAAATAAGACCCCATGATGAACGAGAAGGCCCTAAAATTGGAGAGAAAGGCCATTGGATAAGAGGAATAGCTCCCAGGCGGAAAATAAGGCTCGCAGATGGTCAAAAAGGTCCCCGGGAAATAAAAAGGCCACTGAGATAGGAAAGGTTGTGTATAATTTGGAAGAGGACGAGCCTGGGAGAGAAGAGGAGTCCACCAGGAGACAAGGTACCACCCTTAAGATAGACGAAGTTCGAATCAAAACGCAGAGCAAGAGGTGCCCAAGACGTGGGAGGAGGCCCCTAATTTGAAAAATGAACTCTAGAAGAGAAATGAGGGCCCTGTCGAACTCGAGAGGAGTCCCCCAAAAAGCAGTAGATCCCCAGGACTGAATGAGGCCCCGAAGACCGGAAAGATTCCAAGAAAATGAGAGGAGGCCCTTCAGATGGGAGTGGTAACAGGTATGAAGGGGTGTGAGGTTTCAAAAAATTGAAGATTCCCTCAAGACTGGTAAGGCTTTGCCAGGATAAAGGAGGAGGCCCACGAGGCGTGGCAAGAGTCCCCTAATTTGACAGATACTGCCCCTGGGACACGAGAGGAAGCTCCATGTCATGGTAGAGGGCCCCAGTATATCAGAGAATGCCCTTCAAGACGATAGAGGAGGACATTTAATATGGAGGAGGTTAGGACACAAGAAGTTGAAAACCGGTAAAGAGGCTATTGACGAGATACCTATGACGCGAGATGAGGTCTATAATTTGCAAGAAACCCGTAAGAAATGGTAGAAGTCGTGCCATGGTATTTTAAATTTACGATATGGACAATCTAGTGGCACGACGGGTTCCATTCCACAACAGTCTCATTGGGACCAAAACAAATGAAGCCGGAGCAACGAAAAACTTTCCGGACATGGGTCCAACTCTAAAAAAAAAACACTCTAAAAAACACACAAAACACAAAAACACTCAAACTCTGGAGCCCAACAATGACGCCAGAAGCCTAAAGAGTTTTAGACCACAAACAAGTGTCGAGTCAACTAAAGCTCGCGCTAGGGATCCAAGCAAATGACGTTGAGGTCCAAAAGATCACATCGGACTATATAAAAAAAAATCGCGTCGCAGCCCTTGAAAATCATTCTGGAGGCCCAGAAGGGCGCACCGGGCCCCAAAATCTGCAGCTACTCCAAAGATCAATGCTTAACCGGAATGTCACTCTGGGACAAAAATATACTCCTTCAGTGCCCGCAGTGGCATATCAAAGGGGCGAATTCCTTCGCATCAACGGGGCAAATATCAAAGGGGCGAATAAGCTTCAAAGAATCGTGCCGGGGCTACAAAACCCGCGCTGGGGCCACCAAAATCTGCGTCGGTCCACCAGAATTCGCGCAGGGGTCTCCAAGTAAGTATTTCGGGCCCCCGAAAACTCGCTTTGAGGCTCGAAAACGTGCAATAGGAACCGCCAAAATCGCGTTGGGGCAACAGCTAAGTACAGCGCTTCCGACAAACTCGAATCTGTCCCCCAAAATATTGCGCTCGGGACCCACACTTCCCATCGTTTGTCCCGTCGAAGCTCCAGAAAATTGGCCTCTAGGCCCACACGTAAGAAAAGTGTGACCACAAAAACCGAATCGGTTTCAGAAAAAAAAATCAAGCTGGAGCCTTCCAAAATAAGAATGGATTCAACAAAATAAATGTCTCGTTTAATAAAATGGCTCCGGAGCATCGAACATGCTACCTGATGCCTTTAAAAATTGCGTATGGCACTGAAAAACATACCGTATCTAAAAAATCGAGGTGAGATGCAAAAACGTGGCGCCAGGTGACTGGTCACGCAAAAACGTGACTCGAACTTTACAAAAAAGAAGAAGGATAAATCCTAACAAATCGCGTTGAGCCAGAAAATTGACGTTGGACCCTCGGAATCACGCGCCTGGACGCGATAAATCGCGCTGGGATTAAGAAGCACCGCACCGAAGCCACAAAATCGCACTGGAGCACCACAGATGTGCGTCAAAAGCCCCCCCAAAACACAACAGGAACCTAAGAGCACAACGATGACTGACAATACGACTGGCCTTCCGAAACGCACATAGTCTCCCAAAAAGCGACAGGACCTTAACATATGCGTTGCAGCCATACATAAACATACCTGTACCTCTAAAATATAAACAAGAAGCTCTTAAGGCACACAGAGGTCATAAGGACGCACCAGGGCTTGAAAAGAGACTGGGGCCGAAAGTGCCAACATGGTTCCAAAACGAACAAAAGCACCGGGCGTTAAATGAAGACATCGGGATTTTCGAAAACGCCCTGACACGTTACAAAATAATCGGTGCCCCAAAATCAACAACACACCGAACGAGGCGGGGTTTCGAAAATGCATTAAGCCGCAGCGCAGAAAGATACAGCGGGTTCAACAAAGGACGCTGAGGAAGGGCCTCGGTTCGATAGCCATTCTGGGAGGATGGCAGCAAAGATATCAAGTCCATCAAAGCCGAGCGGAATCGGCGTTTCATAACTACCAGAAAATGTGGGAGGTATGAAATTAATGATCGGATTTAATTACTCGACTTTTCGCAGTGAACGCCCATACTAAGGATTCCAGCACGTCAAATATGGCACAAGTCTATCACGTGGCAGTAATTAGCAAAAGGCAGAAGACCTAGCAGAAACCGTAGGATCGCACGAAGTGTGGCGAATGCGCCTAATGCGCAAGATCAGTATGCACGTGCACGGATGTTTGCGTCGTGGCGACCGGGTAATATGAACTGGTGTGCCTAAAATTTGGAAATTTTACATTTCGAAGTGATGGGTAACATATTTTAACTTCAAATTAGGGGTTTAATATATTTTATAAACTCCTGCTCGCTTTAGGGTTTTGTTGCTTTCTATGCACCGAGGACATTTGTACGTGATAGGGCGTTTCCGAAGATCCCGATGTGCTTATTTAGCTCCTGGTATTTTTTTCGATTTGGAACAAGTTTGTCTTTTGTGGTTCCAGCCACTTTTTCTGACCCTTGTGCTCTAGCATGGTCCTTGCGTGCCTTGAGAGCTTCCAGTGTTTACTTAGGGCCTCAACGCATGTTTTACGGCCCTGTCGCTTTTTGGGAGATTGTGTGTTTCAGAGCGTTAGTTGTATTCGCAGCCCCCGTTGTGCTCTTGGGGTCCCGCTGTGGTTATTTGGGGCTTCTAACGCACATTTGTGAGCTCTTCCACGCCAGTTTTCTGGACTCAGTGCCATATTGTGGATCCTTTCTGATCTTTATCTCTCATATGTCCGAATTCCGGCCCGAAATTTCGAGACCCTGGCGCCATGTATTTGTATCCAATCTCGATTTTTCGAGATTCGGTTTTTATCGGCGCCGTACAAAATTTGTGAAGGTGTCTGGTAATATGTTCTGTGCTCCAGAACCATTTTACTGACCCTGAATTCGATTTTTGTTTAATCCCTCCTTATTTTGGAGGGCTCCAGCTTGCCATTTTCGAATACCGATCCCGTTGTTGTGGTATAGGTGTAATTTCAGCAGTGTGAGTTGATTTATCAAGGGATACCCGAAATAAACCGTAGAATTGAGTGGGGGAGTTAGGGTTGAAATCCGACGAATCAGGAAAGATAGTGGTAGACTAGGACCCTCCACAGGAGAATTCAGTTGATCACTAAACATTTCATTTCGATAGGTCCCCTGTGACAAAATAGCGGTCGAAATCCCAGGCGCGTGAATTTATTCACAAAGAATTGGCTATTTTAGCTTGTTTGACAGGTGCCTTGCAGTCAGCACCAGATGTTAGAAAAATTTGCAAATTCGTAAGATTCCGATCAGAAAACCGATGTAACTCACTTCTTGTTGTCAACTTAGCAAAATTATCGTCCTAGGACTGAGAAATGATCGCTTAAGCTTTGCTTAGGGTATCAAGCTGGTGGTGATAAATAACAGTAGTGATGAATCTAGCTATATTCAGTTATTCTTGGAGGACATAAAAGTTGGTTGATCAATGGAAAATATCTGTAAGATATACTTAGCATCAGCCTAGCTGCAATCTAGAGGCCAGCGGGAAGATTCTTCTGTTCGAGAAAGCATTGAGACATTGGTTGGTTTTGACACATAGGTATTTATCCACATATTACTTCTTTATACCTTGGTATGGCCCAGTTTTCAGCGAAAAAGGGATTATTGCTATTGCGTGTAGAGTAAATAATGTACCATGCCAATCACAAACAGTACATTAATATGAAATGATGTTTCTCATTCCCGAACCATACTAAGGGCCTACAAACAATAGGAGGCCCTAGCACAATGGAAGCCCCTTTTCGGGGAGCAGGGGCCCCCTTTCGACATTGCACCCGTGGAAGAATTTCGTGGCGACGCCACTGACTTTAGATACCGAAAAGTACTCAAAGTAAGTAGCGATATTTTGATCAATAGCCAAGTCATGACCTTTCCTGTCAAACTTCGTGCAGACCGCCTTACTGCGTTTCCGAATACACTGTGCAGGTGAGTGATTTCAATCGGAAGCCATAGGGACCGGCGCACAAGAACCGTTTGAAACCGGACTGGAGTGAACTTGGCTGGAAAGAACCGGATTTCATCTGGCTGTCCAGACTGCATCAGGCGCAGCTAGTCTGTCCGCTTCATTGTGACCAGACCGCTTCATTGTGAACAGACCGCTTCATTGTGAACAGACCGCTTCATTGTGAACAGACCGCTTCATTGTGACCAGACCGCTTCATTGTGACCAGACCGCTTCATTGTGAACAGACCGCTTCATTGTGAACAGACCGCTTCATTGTATCCAGACCGCTTCATTGTGACCAGACCGCTTCATTGTGAACAGACCACTTCATTGTGACCAGACCGCTTTATTGTAACCAGACACACTTCATTGTGAACAGACCCGCTTCATTGTGACCAGACCGCTTCATTGTGATCAGACCGCTTCATTGTGACCAGACCGCTTCATTGTGACCAGACCGCTTCATTGTGACCAGACCGCTTCATTGTGACCAGACCGCTTCATTGTGACCAGACCGCTTCATTGTGACCAGACCGCTTCATTGTGACCAGACCGCTTCATTGTGACCAGACCGCTTCATTGTGACCAGACCGCTTCATTGTGACCAGACCGCTTCATCGTGACCAGACCGCTTCACTGTTACCAGTAACGTAGATCTTGTGAAAGTAGATCTTATGAGCTTCCCTCGCCCTGGGTGAGGCTCATAAGATCTACTTTGAACTTGTGAAAATAGATCTTCTGAAAGCATATCTTCTTAACGTAAATCTTCTGAAATTAGATCTTATGAGCTTCCCCGCCCGCACTATGCAGTCTGTGCCCTTCCAGCGTCGCGGTGGTCGGATTAGGATACAGGTAGAGCCTCCTCGTCTGCGGTACGACTCTAAGCATTGCTTCGATGTCCACAGGACCGGCATTGTTTGAAGAAAGCTGCGTCAATAAATGAGCTGTAAGTGTTGACTGCTACTGACAGCTGACAGTCGGCTACAACAGCAGCAGTTCTGCTGTCACTTCCTCGTCCCGGAGTATTGCCTCCGGGACGACGCTTTAGGTCACTATCCGGGTCGGAAGTACTGCCCCCAAGACGACGCTTTAGGTCACTGTCCGGGTCGGAAGTACTGCCCCCAAGACGACGCTATGGGTCACTGTCCGGTTCGAAAGTACTGCCCCCAGGACGACGCTTTAGGTCACTACCCCGTCCTGGTGTGCTGCCCCAGGCCGACGCTTTGGGTCACTGTCCGGTTCGCAAATACTGCCCCGAGGACGTCACTTTAGGTCACTGTCCAATCCGGGAGTACTGACCCAAGGACGACGCCATGGGCCACTGTCCGGTCCGGGAGCACTGCCCCGAGGACGTCACTTTAGGTCACTGTCCAATCCGGGAGTACTGACCCAAGGACGACGCCATGGGCCACTGTCCGGTCCGGGAGCACTGCCCCTAGGACGATGCTTTGGGCCACTGTCCGGTCCGGGAGTACTGACCCAAGGACGACGCTATGGGCCACTGTCCGGTCCGGGAGCACTGCCCCTAGGACGATGCTTTGCATACCTGACATTGACACCGCATCATGACGTATAAAGTTATGAGTAGTATCTCATGCAGACACAGTGCTGCGTTTAAACAGTGCCGGCTGGAATGACAGCGTCTGAGGAGCTTCTGTTGCCCAAGTACTTGGCTCAGCGATAAATCAGCAGTGAAACTCGGGGAACTACGTCTCCTTAAGGTGATAAAAATTATATGCTATGCTATGTTTGTGTATGCATTGCACATGCAAATGACATCATGAACATGACGTCATGCACGACATGCTCGCATGAGTGAATGGTGAATGAACGAGGTTTAAGGCGTGCCAAATCACGCAGGCCATTTGCGTCGCATGAAAAACTGCTTGTGTGTTTTGTCGTTTTGTCGTTTTGCGTTTTGTCAAAACGCCGGCGCATGATCTATTCCTCTTGAAAAGCTGCGTCACATTTGCCTATATCTAGTGCCATTCAGATTGCTGCCTATTCAGGGTCAGCGCTACAGCTGTGAAGTATCGACCTAATGGCTGTTAGTGATCAACTCTCTTGACGCAGCGCCGCACCACCGTGACAAATGTCATCGTTAAAGTCCGCCAGATATTTTGTAAAATGACATAAAAGTGTAACTTAAAAATGTAAGACAAGAATATAGGTCATGATGAAACCTTCAGCCAATCTATTTCTTTGCATCTTCGCAGAGCAAATGACTAGGTTACCAATAGTTTGGTGGGCGATACCCAGGTAGATTGATCCTGTACATGCAATTTTCAGCATGTCACTATAGCTTTGTACTTTGGACCAAACGCTAGTCCATACATGACGCTTCTTGATGGTGTCATACAGGAACAACACCATGAATTGCATCTTTGGCACCTGCCATGAAATCGCATTAATCGTGTTTCTATCATGGAGTTTTGGTTCTCCCATGGGCAACAACACCGGGTGAGGCATGTACGACGCATCTGCTGTAACAGGAGATATGTGCCTACAACTATTCCACCCAATAGCTGATCTGGAAGGCAGTCTCTAGGCCAGCAGCCGGTGGTCTGTGACAGCATCTCTTCCACTCAGCCGGTGGTCTGAGACGGAATCTCTCCCGCCCAACCGATGGTCTGAGAGTGAATATCCCCTGCCAAACTGGTGGTCTAAGACGGAATATCTCCCGCCCAATGGGTGAGCTGAGAAACTTTGCCACTGAGGTAATTCCGACGGACTGACTACGGCTTTTCCGACGGCTCTCTGAAGGGGCAGTCCGTGCAAAAGGCAGGTCATGATTATGATGTTCGTCGAATACTGGTAGTCACTTGCGACAGAACAATCTAGGAAGATACACGTATTGAGTCCGAAAGTTCAATGTTCGATAAAGGTGCGGCATCCCGTCGTACACCATCGTTTCCGCGCGACTTGCTTCCTAACCATATTGCCGGATTGTAATCTCGGTCGCCCCGGTGTCGACACCATCCCTGGTGGTATCCCTGACATTCCCTGCCGTATCCCCGGTGTCGACACCATCCCTGGTGGTATTCCTGACATTCCCTGCCGTATCTCCGGTGCTGCGCCGCGCTCGCCGACGCCGCCTGGAACTGACCAGCGTCCCGGGCCGGCTCCTGCCGGTGTGGCTGGCTCAGGACGTGGACGCCCCCGGTGTTGCAACACGGCGCCGGCGCCAGCGGCGCCAAGGCCAGCGCGGCGCGCGCGCCGCTCGACGCGGCCGCGTCAGTCGTGCGCCGCCAGCCGCCCGAGAGTGACCACCGCGAGCGCGCGCCGTGGCGCCATGCCATCCACCTACCCAAACTCGTGCAGCTCTGGCGGCGGCAGCGCGTGCGGCCGCCGCCCGGTCCAGCCGGAGCGGCCCGTCAGTGCTGCGGCAGCACGCCCTGCCGGCACTGGTGCGGCTGGCCGACGGCGACCGCTGTCCCGACCTGAGGACCAAGGTGGACCTGACACAGCCGGTGCTGCTCTACCGCCTGTACCAGTCGGTGAAGATTCACGCGCGCAGTCTGACACAGGCCGTCGGTGGGACACTGCAGGAGATCGGCCCCGTCATCGTCATCCCGGAGGGCTACAGGGGTGAGTACACATTAGCGGCCGTCGCTGGCGGTGCGATGGGTGCACTCATCTACACCGGATCGTCTGAAATTCCGTGAGAGGTACAGCGCCTGCCAACACTGCATGCAGTTTCTGATGCTGCATATTTGGACACTTCTGTTTCTGTGGTTACGCTTGGCGCAAATTTGGATTATTATTAAAAATATAATGATAATGCTAAATATCATATTTTATTTTATTCACCGCAGTGTCATGGCAGGGTACGCTATGATATGGGTCCTTAAAAGTTAAATGACATCGCTGCACCGATATATCATGACGGAACTTGTCAGGAATGGCATAAATGTCCGAAATCAACATCTGCTCTCAAATATTCTCACCGTGGATTGACACCGACTCATGTGCCAGCTGTCTGCTCTGAACTATATAATGTCGGTGCTTAAGCAAGGGAAGAGGAGTGAAGAAAAACGGACTGAAGGAATTAATTCGCTTTGAAAGTAATTATAGCTGGTTCTGCTTTATTGATCGTCACAAGCAGTCATTCCATTTATGTCTGTTAAGTTTTGCGTGTTCGCTTAGATACTGTATCAGAAGTTGCTATATTTTCCTATATGGTCTATAGATGAACAGTATATGTGTTCTGCAAGCCATGCGTTTAATGGGCATTGAAATGAGCCTTAATCATTGACAATTGAAGCTTGTAAAGGTCATAACTAGGTCGCAAACTGAGCAATTTAAATCACTACATATGCTGTCACCTTGTCTCCACTTTGCTTGTGTGGGTCACCTTGTCTCTTTGTATGTCACACGGAACTGAAATGTGCTCCTGCCAGGGTTTACAAAGGTATATATACGGATCAGCACGTGAGCGACAAGACACACAGGTTCAGCGCAACCATCAGCCGACACAGTGGTGAAGGACCTAAGCGGCTTTATCCCGTGCACGCTTAGTGACAGTGACACGTCATGGTGCTAACTCGGAGCACCGACAACTGCACATATCTGATCGCTGTGAGATGAGCCAGCTGACAGAGTCCGACTGGCTGCGAAGACGATAAGCCAAGGAAGTGACTTACCGGTCACTACAGGAAGCGACTCACCAGTCATCAGGCACTCAGCAATTAGGCCACGTCACCTTCCCTATATACTTGTCAAGAACATTTCATCCTCTGCCGAAGCACCGGTGCTAGCTGTCCCAGCTACATGTCATGCCTCACTACTATCCCCTCTCTATCATCCTCTTTATCTACCTATGCATGCCTCCATCCGTTTATCTCGCTATCTCTCTCTCTTTTTTTTTTCCCTCCTTCCTTTTTTTTTTTTCCTTTTTTTTTTTTTTTTTTTTTTTTTTTTTTTTTTTTTTTTTTTTTTTTTTTTTTTTTTTTTTTTTTTTTTTTTTCTTTTTCCCTTTCCCTCCTTTTTTTTCTCTCCCTCTTTTTTTTTCTCTCTCTCCCCCTCCCTCCCTCTCTCCCTCTCTCCCTCTCTCTCTCTCCCTCTCTCTCTCTCTCTCTCTCTCTCTCTCTCTCTCTCTCTCTCTCTATATATATATATATATATATATATATATATATATATATATATATATATATATATATATATATATATATATATATATATATATATATATATATATATATATATATATATATATATATATATATATATATATATATATATATATATATATATATATATATATATATATATATATATATATTTTTTTTTTTTTTTTTTTTTTTTTTTTTTTTTTTTTTTTTTTTTTTTTTTTTTTTTTTTTTTTTTTTTTTTTTTTTTTTTTTTTTTTTTTTTTTTTTTTTTTTTTTTTTTTTTTTTTTTTTTTTTTTTTTTTTCTCTCTCTCTCTCTCTCTCTCTCTCTCTCTCTCTCTCTCTCTCTCTCTCTCGATCGATCGATCGATTAGATAATTTGAATCAAGGTGACAAGGCCAGCGAAGACAAGCCATGGAGCCAGTTCAATGCAAGAGCATGCAATTGCATGTCAAGCGTTTGCACTATGATCGAGGATTACAAAAAAAAAAACACAAGGAATAATTGATGCCTTCATCTCAGTCGACGTCGGGCTGAAATGATATTGGATTACAGCTGTTTCCAGGTCAAGAGTAGCCTCTCTTGACTGCTACTGATCTAGACAGCATTCCAGATGGAGTCCGGCCCGGTTCGTTGCTCAACATCGGACACCACAGCCACCTGGATTACCACTGACATCTATGCCACCTGGATCACCACTGGCATTACCGACCGATTACCCGGTCATCAATAATCAGTGGAAGATGGCCACCAGTGGTCCTCGTAGTCGAACCGGGACCCGGCTGTTTCTCTGTGGCGTCTTTCCCGTCGGTCAATCCCAAATGCTGCCGCTTGGGATGGTAATGGACCACGCAGCTGGTAGAAGAAGATATGGAGCCTGGTGGCGCACACCCTCAGATACCTCGCGTTTCCGCTAATGCATCGTGCTCTGGGCCTTCTCTCAATATACCCATTACCTCTGAGTAGAACAAATCCACACTGGCATAACTGTACCGCCGAGTAATTTCGCTGCAACTACTCGGCATGGTGCGGTTTTGCATGCTATTAGGAGCTGATATGCAGCCCTTGTCGCAATAAAATTGCATTGGTGATGGTGATCCAGTGCCATGCTAGCACGAATCTTGCCATCATTGGCTGCTTTGGGAGACAAAACAATCTGACCGGGATCTGTAGAATCCGCCGTGGTGCAAAGTCTCGGCTCCGGGATAGCTGATGAAGCTTCAGCAAGGTGAGGATTGCTGAAGCTTGCCACCCACGTCTTCATTTTTTTCGAAGCGGACCACGATGATATCAGCAGGCGCCCTGCTGACTGACCCTGCCTGTCTCCCACCGCTGCGTATATCAACAGGCGCCCTGCTGACTGACCCTGTCTGTCTCCCACCGCTGCGTATATCAGCAGGCGCCCTGCTGACTGACCCTGCCTGTCTCCCACCGCTGCGTATGCTCGTAGCTGGCTGGGATCCGCCTGAAACCGGCCGTGACAGAATTGCGGCCCCGACAGACCACTGCTCCGCGACACGTGGTGGCCTCTGTATCCCGTCGAGCCCCCCCCCGCCGGCTCACCTACTCGGCTGCTCGTCGAGCGACTTGGCGACTGCCCAATGACAAACGTCTGCCTCAGCGCTGGGACCCACCGAGCTGTTCACATTGTCATGAATAGCGACGCTTTTTCTTCGACAGCCAAGGCCGACAAAGATCTCCGGTCCTATTCGGGCTTATCCTACGAAATCGCGTCGGCCAACGGCCGGCCGGCCGCCTGGTTGCACGCTGCAGCGATCGGACCGGTGCCGCGCCGATAGGTCTGCGCGCGCGACCTGGACGGGCGTCGTGTCGGCCGGCTGGACAGCCGACCGGCTGATTAGAAAACGCCTCGGCCGGCCGCGGCCGCCTCGCTGTTGAGTGTTCTCTTGGCATTATCGTCGTCGCCGACTCGGATCCTTTGGTGGTCGGCCGGCCGGGCGCCGGCTGCCTCTGATGGCCTGTTTGTGGTTTCGCGTCGGCTGCGTATTTTCTGTTGGCGGCATTGTCCAAGACACCCACTAGCGTGGCAGCGAGAAATTCTTGTGTTTTTCCCCAGATGAACTCTACCATACTGCAAATGCGATGCGATGCAAATAGATGCTTGAGGGCAATCTTACTTTCTCTAGCGTCGATAGAGATGCAATGCATATATGAAGTCATGCCAATATATTTTTAGTCTCGATGTGCATTGGCATATGATGCACTGAATTAATGGCTGCACCACTGCAAAGCGCTCAAGTGAAGTGCAATCCACCCACCAAGAAAGCACAACACCGATAAAAATGTCACTTTTTTTCTTCAGTACTTACGTATTGGCCCTGAAGACAGCATGTCACAAAACTTGATCTCATGCTTCACAGCCTGATCTCATTGCAGCCGAATGTATTTAGCATTGCATGCCCAGCACTGGAGCATGAAATGACGGCATGCTCGTGACAACACCTGGTCCTGACAGCCAAGCTTCGTTGCACAGTGCACATCAGACATGGTCAGGGTGGGGAGATTGCTGCCTTGTGGTATCGTCACATCACATTTTCCGGGAGCTGTCGGTGCAATCCTCTCAGTCGGTTATATTCTCACAGCTGGCCAGCTAGTGTATCATGGAAGTCCTCCAAGTCGCCCTGTGATTTACCACCCGTGCTTACAGCTGTATACGTGACCGTTTCACAGGACATGAGGTGAAAAGCGCCTTTCACTAATAAATATGGGACACCTACAAATTATACATGGCTATTGTTGCTGGATAGCAGAGGTGTTAAGCTGAGACTGGTGCGTTACAAAGCACGCACACGAGATGGCGTAACTCGCGCACAAATGATGGCACCATTCAACGTGAATTATTCGGGAAAAGCGTTGAGAATGAGCCAGCACCGTTACGAAACTTCAACACTGCATGCCTGATACTGAAGCAAGCCAAGGTCAGACAACGTTCAGAATCCGTCCCAGCGGACCACTTACCTACCTGCATGGGCGACGGCATCAGCCTGTCACTAGTGAAACCCAACCGTAATGGCTGTACCAAAAGCGACAGGTGACAAGCCACTTCAGCGGAATTCAATCCCAATTTAGAGTCGCATTATAGCGGGTGGTCACTTGAAATATGGGCTGTCCCAATCCCGCATATCTCAGGCCAGGATAAATTCAGGAAGGAAAATCTGATATTAGACCAGAGCTAAGTCCAGGGTGTATACCCGTACCTATTTTGGTGATGTTGGGGATTGCATTGTGCATGTTTTGGTCATGTTGTTGATTGCAAAAAGCACGTCACGTCAACAAATTCGCCAGACAGGGTCACGCATCAAACAACATCTTACGATAATGGGAGTTCCGGGAAGCATTCATTGCGAATCAATATAGCGCACAGAAGAAGGAAAGGTGTCAAGCGCATGGGAAAATTAATCCCGCTGCAAAATGGCGGAAGCACGAGGAAATGGTGGTGTATCCCTGCGGAGCATATCCAGACGATTCAGGTGTAACCAGTCTCTGAAGTTCCAAAAGGAGCTAGCATCACGTACAGGATGATAAAGCAGGTTCTTTATGCGACTGACAAGCAAAATAAGTCACATAATGCCAAGATACGCCACCTCCCACGTGGCCATGCGGGGAGGGGGGAGTGGGGCGGTGAACACGAGGTCGTAATGAACGACGAAGCCTTTTTTGCCTGCACTGAAAGCGAGTGCCAAGCAACGTAGTATTCTACACTGGATCTGACTGTAGTGTCTCAGATGAGGGGAGGCTAAGGCTCCGAGGGAAACGCCTTGTCTTTATTCTAATTTCAAACCTAGTGATGAAAGGCAAAACCATGCATGTAACAGCTGAAAGCGGCGCTGAGACGTCAAATTTTAGTGTGTGCCCCAATCGTGAGTTTTACGATGTGGTAGAGTGTTCAACTTGCGGATTTGCGACAGCGTTTCAGTTTTGCTGATTTGTCTCTTGAATTGCGGAGTGAACCAGATTTACCCTCCTTATTTGACTATTGCACAGTCTGGAACAGGGCCGTCTGGAACAATGCATCATTACATTGTCTGAAACCTTGTCATTACACAGTCTGGCCCGGAAACAATGCACCATTTGATTCACGAAGAAGAAAAGATTATGTTGTCATCGGTAACGTTTCATCGGCTACATGAATCCTTCGAATTAACGGATTCCCTATATCTCTGCCCAGCAACCTCTAACTATGCGGGTCATTGATGATACCTTGTGCATTTGTACTCCGTTGCTCGAAACAGGTGCACTAGAAGCACAAAAATGCGCCAAATATTCGGAATTTTTCACCACATTGCGGCAGCCGTCAAGTCGGAAAAAATCGATTAGGTGGCTGCCTTTCTCTTATAAACGGGCCGCGCGATCGGAACTTTTGTGAATCGATCAGAGCGGAAACATCCGTTTACGGCTGACCTGCTCATGTGAACGGGGTGAATTATGATGGCACTCCCCTCAGTCGTGAGTCTGGTCGAATGCAGGGGTGCTTTAGCAGCGATGCACCACAGGCACGAAATATACAGTCTTAGCTTCAACAAGCGTTCCTTCCCCCATTCATATCCCGGCCTTGGATGCCACACACCGCGTTTGGTTTCGCCAGGATTTCAGGCAGTCACCCGTCGTGCCGCGACGCGGCGATGGAGTTCACATGCAGCGGAGGCAGCGGGCGCGCTGTTTCGTCAATGTGTGGCGGTCATGCCCGCCGCATGACACACCCGCCAGCTCTCAGCGGAAGGCGAGGCGTGACGCGCGTCTCGGGTGGCGTGCCCGTGACGCAACTGGCACATTACGCGCCGCTCGGCCAGCTGCCGCGTGTGCCGGGCGTGGAGCAGGGTGTGGCCGGCCGTTCCTGGAGCCAGTGTAGCGGACGGGTGGCCGCTGGCGCTGCCGACGAGGGCCGTGACGTCACATCGGCTGCCGGTTTATGCTTGCGATGCGGCTGATAGTCGGTCGGACGGCCGGCGTCCCTCCGACGGCCTTGTTGTTCTCGGACTGACGCCGTCAGCTCCTGGACCTCAGACGACTGCGACCAGCCCCGCGCCGCCGGAAAACTGTGCCGGAATCTGTTCCGCAATCGACCCTGATGACGTCACCGATGGGTGAGCTCACTGGAGTCCCTGGATGCTGATGTACTTTCGGTGTGATAGTCTGGACACGTTCGGATGAAAGGATGACGCGTGGAACAGGATCTCAGCCAGAGGTGAAAAACCGGCTACTCGGCAACGAGCGTGGGTGACAGATATATGAGAAATATCTCCGGTTGTGGTGACAACCTACGGTACCGTATTATCATTGCGTATGGATTGCATTTATCATCAGGCCTCTTCTCCTCTTAAAATACTCGGTCAATTTGTATTTTCTAACAATACAGACATACGTACTCATCTTGTTTCAGTGCATGTATCAGAAGCGTACAGAAGCAATTTAGTAGCTATGATCGAGGGGACAGGGGGGGCTGAAAAAAAAAATTATACCACTCGTGGTAAAGTCCATAGGTTTTAACATTGCCGTGGTAAGCCTGTCACCTACGAACTGTCCCGTCGCCGTCAAGAGATTGAGCCCGACGCAACAGTTCCGTTTTCCAGCGCAGTTTGTGGCGTGTGGTACAGCTCACATCACAGGTAACGAGTTATGGCTGACATCACGTGAAAGTTCCAAATGTTGGCTATCTGTCGGGCACAATTTCGTTGCGGTCGGGTCAACGTGTTGCGCGTGCGCGTCACCGAGGTCCTGAGAGAATAGGTGTTCGGTGAATGACCGGTTGCCCATAGGAAAGCATGTAAAACTGAAGTTTTGCGTTCGGAAAATCACCAGTCTTAGTGTTCCCCATCGACTCGATTCAGACCACAATATCCGACAACCAATGGACCGATTGACATCAAACCAACACCTCAGTATTACCACAATTGTCAACATCGTCGTGGCAACCGTTTCAGAGTCACGCGCCACGGGCACGGGAGGGGGTGTGAAAAGCGGAAGCGACGTTTTTGGGCGTTTTTCACGATTTGGTCTGGTTCTCGGAAACGGCCAAATTTAGCAACTTGCCGTCACCATCATGACCCCATGTACCGACTATAATTTCCAAATGGATGATCGGTGGCTGCAGAGTGTGCGGGCTCAGTCATCGTGCGGATAGCCCCACTCTTTGTGATGCTCACAAGTCCTTCAGATTTTATCCGTCTCCAATACTTTTGTTGCAATCGTCGATGCCCGCAACCGTTACCAGGCGTCACTTTCGGCAATCTTAAGCGGCGGACGGGCGGAACAGTATCCTGTCACCTTCCAGAGACTGAATCCGACACAACAGTTCCGTTTTCCGGCGCAGTTTGTTTTCAGAGCTGATTTCAGTGCGCACGTATCTACCTGACAAGTACCAAGGCGCTGTCGAAGCTGAACTTGTGTATGTTGTGTTTCGTCTCTGAGAGGCGAGAGTCATGACAAGTATTGCAAACATGGTCTTGTCTTTTATGTTGGCCGCGAAAAATATTATTTTATCTCCAGGAAGTCTTCCAATCCATTTGTCCAAAAGTGGAATTGAGTCTCACAATGACTGCGATCTTCTTAATGTTTGGTCGTGTTCATGGGAGCATTAAACACGGAGCATGACCGTGAAAAGTGCGAAAGTAGTTTTTTTGATGATAGAAACAAATCACATCATTCTCCAACTTGGAATGCAGCACAGTTTTCCTCTCATAATCCAGGATTCAGATTAGAAGAAAAGTCTTCAAGGTCCTCTGCTCTATGCCAACCTGTAATGCCACATAATTTTCCTCTCCAATTTCAGAATTCGAAGACATAAACCCAACCTTTGTCATATCTGACTGAAGTGACACTTTTCTCGTTTCTCAGTCTAACATATTATTTCAGCCATTTTCCCACACTGCAGACTTCTGTAATCCTTATGACAACAAATGTTTTGGTTCTTCCAATATGAGCCTTTATTTTAATAATTTCATCAGGTCACTTCCACGGGTTTTATTTATTTGTGTCAGGGCCCATGCTATGCCATAAACAGAACTTTCCGCATTGACCAAGAGGTTAAAAAATATGAATTACTTGAAACTAATGCAAAATATGACCTATGACACTCTGCCCTTGATATTGGTGCTATATTGACTTCCTTATTGTACAAGGGAATTCAATTTCTATTGATGAATTTCATTTTCAATGAGTCATTCGATTTGGAGAACAGCATATTGTAATACCATGTGTATTCGCATGATTAGGATGATGTGACCATTGATTCCCCTCAGAAATGCTTATTTTTAGTTAGAAAGCAAAATAACATACTATTATTGTTTCACATCTAAAATAATCTGGCCTGGTTTACCACACCTCCTTTTAAATTGTTTCTTCAATATAGGCACAATTTGTGTGTTCAATAGTAAAAATGTTAAAATATCTAACCTGGTCTGATCTCTGTTTAAAATATTTTGTCTGACATACATTGAGCATATTTTTACAATATAAGCTATCTTAAACTGTGGTTTTTCTTTGCTAAGTAAAATGTGTGCACAACATATTGTGAGCACATTAAACTACAATTATGCGCACCATTGATGGATATTGATGGATACGCACCACAGAAGCAAGATTAGCTTATAGTGTGTGTTGTAATTTGACATATTAATTAATCATTGAAGATCGTATATAATTGAACAAATTGGAGATCACATATGGACTAAAGCGTTCTTCTTTGTTCCATTTCAGCGGCATGGTCGATATTTCGCGCTCACACACATGCATACGGGTCTTAATGTGAACTATCAACATGTGACAGCCTGCTGGTGTTCGATATTCTGTAGGTGGCAGGCTGGACACTTTTTTTCACCTCTGAATTCTTAGCGTTCCGGACTAGTCTTTTGATTGTTTGGGCTTAATGCAAAGCGGTTGACAATGCGCTATTCCAGGAATGATTTGCGTATCTGTGTGTCTCACTACCAAGGATTCCGCCGAAGGCGCAGTATTTACAAATATACTAATATTAGCATTTGACTTGCGGGATGGGGCGGTGACTAAGTAAACTATTGATGCCTTGATCTCAGTAGAAAATGTTCAGTTCCGATGTCAGCTGTCCCTTATGGAGAGCAGTGAGTGAAGAACTAAAGTATATATATATATATATATATATATATATATATATATATATATATATATATATATATATATATATATATATATATATATATATATATATATATATATATGTATATATACACTCGTATATATTTATATATGCATACATATAGATATAATAAGGAGAGAGGGAGAGAAAGGCAAAGGAGAGTAAGAAAGATTGATGAACAGAGTTGGTAGGGATGGATTTATGTTTGTGAGCATCGTTGCCAGCCGTACAGTTTTCAATATTTACCGGTGACGAAGCACATCTGCATGCAACATGATACTCCACTAGTTCACACACTTTTGAAGAAGAAAATTTAGCTGAATTTTGCTATTTTTCCATGGCATTTAAGATCCCGTAATTTCCGGTCCCCATCCCTATTTTGGAATATTTTGTTTTCGATAAATACGTACATACAAAGCGTCCACACGCAATTGAGAATCTGACCTCCATGGTGCTCCACTCCTGCAGTATATCAATGTACTTGCGGTATTCATGGCCCAAGGCAATGGCAGCTGCACACGCCATGGAATGCGTCATTCCTCCCAGCGGCACGTACTTCGTCATTACCTGCTCTTTGATGCAATATACCTGCTTCATAAATACGGGCAGACACTATGAATTCTTCCATTTGATTCATAGTTGGCTTGCACATTCCAATTTCCATACCACTGGATCACGAAAGCCAAACAGATGTTTTCCCCAGTGCAGTTCAGTCAAGACAAAATACTCTGCAGCGGACGGCTGATATCAGTCACAATCTGGAATTATTTTATTGCGTGCAGAAATAGTGTGACAGCTCGAATTGTGAGCTGCCGTTTCGTGCAGAAAATTAAAATGCATTTAAACAGACAGCTAACCGTGGTGGCCGAGCCATCTATATATTTAGACAGTTGTTCATTCCAGATGCATATTTGTGCATAAATAACGGTGATAGCACACCAGACGGCATAGTTGTGTGGTGACGCATCAGGTACGTGCAACATATTTGTAATGCAGATGTAGTTGTCCATTCATTCTCCACATAGGACAATGGGTGACCTACAGCGGTCGCAGGACGACTTTTCCGACCGTCGCTTCCGGCCCGGTGCAGTGCACGAGCGATCATGTTGCGATGATGGTGAGCTGTGCAAGGTGTCCAAAACCGTGCAATATATGCAGCCGATCGGGTGGCGGATCGCGTTTCTCGCATAGTGTGTGTTGCTGTGTTCCCGTCAGCACACCACTTGTGGAGTTCTCGTGTAGTGTGTGTTGTTGTGTTCCCGTCAGCACACCACTTGTGGAGTTCTCGTGTAGTGTGTGCTGCTGTGTTCCCGTCAGCACACCACGTGTGGAGCTCTCGTGTAGTGTGTGCTGCTGTGTTCCCGTCAGCACACCTCGTGTGGAGTTCTCGTGTAGTGTGTGCTGCTGTGTTCCCGTCAGCACACCACTTGTGGAGTTCTCGTGTAGTGTGTGCTGCTGTGTTCCCGTCAGTACATCATGAGGTGTGTGAGTGAGGAACACCATGAATTTGCCTGATACTGGGCGATATAGTAATGATGAGATGTTGAAATATTAGTTCATCTCTGAAGAGTACATGGGAGAAAGAAGCGTCATCGGAAACACTAAAAGAGTATTGTTTATATTTGCCAAAAAATCGAATGTCTGCCACCTAAGACCAGGTGATCGGGAGTGCCCCATGCTCTTACCCCACGACTGCAAGAACCTAACGCTGGCACCACTACACTACGCTATCACAGTGTTGTTATAACATTTTCCCAGGGTGTTATCCTCCTGAATCTTGATTCAATGAGGTTCACTCAAGCTGAACAAATCGCAAGCAGGATCGGTGCTCATCTTGATGGGAATGCACGTAACCAGGTCACACTGCACGCCGTGTCGCCGGAGTGCAGCAGACTACCCTGCTAGCCGGCGCTGGCGTCTTGTGCGACGAACGTGGTGGCGCCGCCGCGTGCCCCCGTGGACCCAGTCCACACATTCGTCCCGCGTGGCGCCAGCGTGGCAGCGCGAATTATGCCTCCTTTTCGGAATGTCCCACCCGGTCGGATCGGGCATTCCGCAAAGGAGGCATTTGTCTGAGGCGGATTTGTCTGCGGCGCGTGTGACATTGCGGTGGGGAATCTGCGGTCCTGCAAAGCCACCAGAAGACTTCCTCGCGGCCGCACCAGCAGCGACCGTCATCCCGGTCACACCAGTGACCGACGGAACTACCTCGCTGGTGTGTCGCACCCGGTCGGCTCCGTTTTGAATCGATGCGGCTGTGGTCATCCTGTGCGCTCCCGCGGCCAAATATGGCGCACTGGCATTTCGCCAGCCGCTGCCAGTGGATAAACATGCTGCAGCGACAGCGAGCGCGCTTTGCCGACGCGCCGCCGCCCCTCGCACAAGCGTCGCCGACGCCCTGGCGATGAGCCGTGGCCAGGTGTGGCACACCCGGCGTCGAGAGGCGCAAGTGGCGGAGGTCCACCGGCCGGGGCGGCGGCGCCGCGGCCGCCACCACTCCTGCTCGTCCGGCCACGGCTGGCCAGACGGGCTCCGCTAGTCAAGGTCTGCTGGTCACGGACTCTCGGTCTGCTGGTCACGGACTGACAGCTGAAGTCTCCGGTATTACACTAGAGATCGTTTGGCGCAGATGTCCAGCATAAAACACTTGCAACTCTCCGCCTCAATTGATTTCGGAACCCGAAAGCCGGCTCCTGCTCCACTTCCCTGCTAGTCACGTTGGCACATGCGCAGTGGTGACGGCGGTGGACCCACGGCGAGACGTTACTGCCCCCGCGCCATCATCATGATTTCTTCACCATTCACCCAGCGGATTACCAAGATCTCCGACAAGATCTTCCACCTCTCACAAAAATCACGAGAGTACAAGACGCAGCGAACAGCTGGCAAACAAGACGCAGCGAAGCCGGTCACCACGAAGGCGTCGACACCACAGGCACAGCGGAACGACCATTGCCGCGTGCAACGCAAAAAGCCGGACAGTGCCGCAGGCGTGCTGTCCAAGCCACGCCAACGCCAACTGCTTCAGAACCCAACCACAAGCTTCGAGACCAGCCTGTCACAACTTCGAGTTCAACTTTTTACTTCTAGCCCAGCTCTGCACTTTCGTCTTCCAGTCTACTCTACACCTCAGCTCGACTCCAGGTTGGTCCAGCGGTGCCGCCAACCCTCCCCCGCTTACCGCCGATATCTGTATTCTGTAACCGTGTACACCTATCTGTCCTAACCCAACGCCGAACACACAACCCCCTACAATACCAGACATGAACTCAGATACACTGGACACACCAACGGGCGACTTCTACCACTGCCGCCAGGATGACGGGGAACCAATAGGCTCCCTTGATCCCTGTACGGTGGAAGAGGAGATCACCCGTCGGACATGACAGCCACTACACACACACCAGATACGCTCAGGAGCTCTCCTAATACAATCATACACCTTCAGCGACGCAGACATCTTGACACACATCACTGACATCACCGAAATACCTGTCACTATAACACCGGCCGCACATCTCAACAGCTCTCAAGGCATGATGTACGTACGGGAGGTGGCCTGGATGACGGAGGAGGAACTGGCTATCCGATTTAGGAGCCAGGGAATCTCCTCCGTCTACAGGCCACCTGCACCAGCACACAAAGAGAACCCACACACACACTCATACTGACGCTCAACATCAGACAGCCACCAACACACGTTAAAGCCGGCTACATTAGGTACAAGGTCAGGCCACGAGCACCCCTCCCTACGACGCTGTCAGTACTGCCAGCGGTACGGACACTCGAGGGGGGTGCCATGATACAACACCCACCTGCGTGAATTGCACAGGACCACACGACATGAGCACGTGCAGTACACAACTCTGCGTCGGCTGCGGCGGGAACCACACCTCCCGGGACAGGGCCTGCCCTCGGTGGGCGATGGAGAAGGAGATTCACCGTCTCGTCCACCTTGAGGGCTGGTCCCTGCCGCGGGCAACGTCGTAGGTCAACAACCAGCAGTCGACGCAGACTTTACAATACCATAGCACATCCACACACTCGACACAGGCACAAACATCACATACGAGCCAATTACCAACCAAAGAAACTCAAACAGATCCAGCAATCATAATTAGGCCACAACCCAAAGCAACAAAACAAAACAAACCCCGACCCCACTCACCCACCCACTCAACACAGGAACCACCCGCAGTGCTACAACGAGGATCACGAAACACATCGCCAGTCCCAGGACCATCAGGACCACCATAACCATTACTGATAGCAATCGCAGCGCGCAAAAACCTGCGCGTTCACTTCGAAACATACACAGACTCAGACGACAACAGCTCCGAAACTACAGTCACTACCCACGCACCCACAACAAGAACAAACCACAAACCTAACACCACCGCTACCAACAACAAAAACACACACCCGCGCCAAATCCTCGGTCACTAGCCAACATCCTAACACCCCCAATTACCCAATCTCTCCCTAACTCTGCCCATGAAGTGTATATTAAAAAAAAAATATTAAAGGTACAACAAAAAAAGATAATGGGGAAAAAATAACAAGAAGAAAATAAGGGACAAAAAAACAAACAAACAAAAACAAACACACATCTAAACCATTGTATGCCATATATGATTCATGCAATGTTAACTGAACGGCGATGACCCGACCATACCCCCTATACATCCCCTATGGCACCGTCCGAACCATCAGTTCAACTCATCTCTACCTCGCCTAAACAGCCGATATCACCACATGGTGGCAGGCTGGTCAAACCCACCTACACACACACACACTACCCTCGCGCGGCTCATATCGTGTCTGGTTTACATTTGCAAGTCATCAGAACGATGATCTAACCTGTGTTCATACTCTGCACGGACATGATCCGGGTGACACCGCTGCTAATGATCAGCAGGTCAGCATACGTTCCAGTGCTTCATGGACCGGCCATAAGGCCTGTCAGTGTCACTGGGAGCTGAAGCTCCTTTTCTGCGTCACGATTTCTCTCAATGCGGACACTGCGCGTATGTTGCGCTATGACGATGCAAGCTGCTCCGGCGCACTGGATCAGGCAGCGACTCACTTTCCTAATGTCAGCCGCTTACTGGCCATTGATGGCTCCATACTCATCAGGTGAGTAGCAATTGTACAGTATGTTTTCACCAGATGTGTATCAGGTGTAGCAGATGCGCATCAGGGGTGGCACAGACACACACCAGAAGAGCACCAGGGTTATGATAAATGCTTAGCAAACTTGCAGCCAGATAGTAGCAGAATGTCGCAAGGCTACGCAGGACCTGCATTGCACTTCGACCGGCCCGACTCACCAGGAGCGTTGCAAGGGTGTAGCAGATGTGTTGCAAGGGTGTAGCAGAGGTGTAGCAGAGGTGTAGCAGATGTGTTGCAGGGGTGTAGCAGAGGTGTAGCAGATGTGTTGCAAGGGTGTAGCAGAGGTGTATCAGAGGTGTAGCAGAGGTGTAGCAGGAGTGTAGCAGAGGTGTAGCAGGGGCATAGCCGAGGTATGGCATGGATGTAGCAGGGATGCAGCAGGGATATCCTGGAGCGGCGCCCCTTGCTTGGCCAGGTTCACTAGGAGCGTAACAACGCTGCACCGTGTGTAGCAGGGGTGTCTCCGGACGTGTCGAATTATGTTCAGCTGGGAGGACACTCCCACTTCCACGAGGACACCGGCTCGCCAGTTGACCATGAGATGAGCAGGCGCACTGACCGTGACATCTCTAACGTCGGCCCGTCAGCCGAGCCCCGGTCGGCGCGACAGAGGCTGAAGTGCGGGGGGAGGGGAGGGTGCGCCGGACACACTGACGCCACATCTGCACCCCGTACGTGCCGGCGGGTCGGCAAGGCTCGCGCCTCTGACTCAGAGCCGCGGCGAACTGAGCTATTGGGTCACGACCGGGACCGGCGACTCGACTGCCTGCACTTGGGGCGTGCGCAGTCCGCCGATATATCGCAGTCGCGCCTCTGACTCAGAGCCGCGGCGAACTGAGCTATTGGGTCACGACCGGGACCGGCGACTCGACTGCCTGCACTTGGGGCGTGCGCAGTCCGCCGATATATCGCAGACGATGACTGCTCCGTCTCGCCAGCTGCGTCAACGTCCGCCAGTCTCCGAGAAGCCGGCGTGACTGGGCTCACCGCACCGCTCAGCTGCAGCCAGAAGTCCGTGAACACATCACACATCGGACGGAGCGGTTCGGGCGCGGCGTGCAGTAAGCATTGCTGCGGAATGCTGGGGTCCGACGGCATGACATTGCAGTCATGTGGGTTCTCTGAATGCCCGAGACTAGTGAAGGCAGTTTTGATGTTCAACGGCGGTGTTACTCGAACACTTGGTAGGCTTGTGACGTTAATCACTTCGGAACAGCATGCCACTATGGAAATTGGCGGCGAGTTAATTTTATCACACGAGAGGTCACAATCAGCATTGAGAAAATATAGGGAAGCAATCGGGAGTGTTAGTAAAGGAAGAGCAACGCACACAGTCTCAGACAATGTATTTGGCGTCATGATTCGTCATTCTTCGGTTAGACATGCAGCCAAAGGTTAAACGCATATGACAGCAATTATTCTGCCAAGATGCTCTTCGAACCACGTGTGGTAGTAAACCACATAAATCCCTCATTACCACATTGTCCGGAGCTAATAACTGACGCCATAAACAGACCAGCCAGCACCCATAACCGGAGCACATCGCCGTCCATTAGTCGATGGCAGCGGCGCGGTGGGGTTTTTAGTTCAACCTCGTGGCAACGACCGTCCGGCCAGCTGGGACATCTGCGGACAAAAACCCGGCCGCCCACCATTGGACTGCCAGCAGTATCACTCAGTATGTGAGGTGGTGTGTATCTCTGCTCGGCCGACCATGCCGCAGCCGGCTCCGATTCCGGCAGCCGCCACGGCACGGCGAGCACCAGGGTATTCCGGAGACACGGCGGCAGATGGGGGACATTGCAGCCACGGCAGGAGACACGGGGATGCTCTTTATAGCCACAGCAGCATGCACGGTGGCACCATGCAAGTCGGTGGCAGGCGCGGAGATGCTCTTTAACTCGATGACAGACACGGGGACGCTCCGCAATGACGCCAGCAGGTGGGGGACGCTCCGTAGTACTGTCGGCAGGTGGGGACGCTCCGTAGTACTGTCGGCAGGTGGGGGACGCTCCATAGTACTGTCGGCAGGTGGGGGACGCTCCGTAGTACTGTCGGCAGGTGGGGACGCTCCGTAGTACTGTCGGCAGGTGGGGGACGCTCCGTAGTACTGTTGGTAGATGGGGGACGGTCAATACAATTGTAAGCAGGTAGGGGGCGCTCCATAGTACTGTTGGCAGGTGGAGGACGGTCAATAATACTGTCCCCAGGTGAGGGACGTTCAATAATACTGTCGGCAGATGGGGACGATCAATACAACTGTCGGCAGGTAGGGGGCGCTCCATAGTACTGTCGGCAGGTGGTGGACGATCAATAATACTGTCGGCAGGTGGAGGACGCTCCATATTACTTTCGGCTTGTGGGGTCTCTCCATATTACTGACGGCAGGTTGGCGACTCTCCATAATACTGTCGGCAGGTGGAGGACGGCCCATAATACTGTCGGCAGGTGGGGGGCGCTCCATGGTAGTGTCAGCAGGTGGGGGACGGTCAATAGTACTGTCGGCATGTGGGGGACTCTCCATAATACTGTCGGGAGGTGGAGGACTCTCCATAATACTGTCGGCAGGTGGAGGACGCTCCATATTACTTTCGGCATGTGGGGTCTCTCCATAGTACTGTCGGCAGGTGGGGGACGGTCAATAGTACTGTCGGCAGGTGGAGGACGCCCCATAGTACTGCCGGCAGGTGGGGGACGCTCCATATTACTGTCGGCAGGTGGGGGACGCTCCATAATCTTGTTGGCAGGTGGAGGACGTTCCATGATCCTGTCGGAAGGTGGGGACGCTCCGTAATCACACCGGTAGGGGGAGCTCCGTAATCACGTCGGCTGGTTGTGGGACGACCCGTAATCCAGTCGGCAGGCGGAGGCAACGTTGCCGGCAGCAGAAGATATCAAGGAATAACGGAACCTGGTGCCAAAGCGCTGCGTCATACGGCTGGCTGCTGCCGTGAATATTCGTACCGGTCGGCCGATAGCGGATGTGACGAACCGGAGACGACAGACGTGACGCACCGGAGACAACAGACGTGACGCACCGGAGACAACAGACGTGGCGCTCCGGAGACATGACGCACCGGAGGCGACTGACGTGACGCACCGGAGGCGACTGACGTGACGCACCGGAGGCGACTGACGTGACGCACCGGAGGTGACACACGCGTCGCACTGGAGACGACAGCAGTCGTGACGCATCGGAGACGACAGACGTGACGTACCGGAGACGAAAGACGAGACGCACCGGAGATGACAGAAGTGACGCACCGAAGCCGTGACACACCGGAGGTGACAGACGGTGAGGCAGCCCGACGGTGAGGCGTATTTGTGGAGAGGTACTCATTGCCGCCCTTCAGCACGCTTCGTTATCGTGTACAGCATCTCCAACGCTAGACACAGTGTCTCCAATGCTAGACACAGTGTCTCCGATGCTAGACACAGTGTCTCCGATGCTAGAAGCCCCCTCCCCCGATGAGGCACCAACTAACCGTGGCGGGGGGATTGAGTTCCCCAATGGGTCCGACGACCATCTACCGGAGAGATGTGAGACTAAGAATGCCTCACTCGTCCTTCCATCCATATGCTCCCATTTCAATGCCCATCTCATCCAAACATCCATGTTCCTCACTTGGCCCTGCAACACGTACTCTCCCTACTACGAGCAGGTAGGACAACTTCTCCGGTCCTATCCACGAACTCAGTTTGATCGGGGTAGCTGCGCCCCATCGACCGGTCCTCCGGGGTTGATCTTTGGTGATCTTTGGTCCTGATATCCCGGGGGCGGGCGGGCCCGTGGGGCCTCACGCCGGCGAAGTGGCTGGTCGCCTCGGGCCGGGGGCCTGAGACTCTTTCCAGTGCCCGCCGGCCAGGCCGGCCGGGGTCAAGGGGTGGACGGCGCTGTGTCCCGGTCGGGGTGGTGAGTATCTTTCTCCTGGCCGGGCGTCACCTGCCACGTATAGCTCCTCGGGCGCCTGGCGACATCCCGTCCGCGGCGCCCAGGCGTCCCCCTCTTGGGCTTCTATGTTGTGGGGCGCCCGAGGAGTGGAAACCAAGCAGCACTGCATGGCATCCACAAAAAAACACTCTTGGTCGCTCTCGTGGTGACTAGACCACTCTCGCTCCGACCCGACACCTGCGGAGGCGTACTGCACTACGTGTTCGTCGTCCCGTACCGTGATTCCAACCACTGCTTCTCCTAGAGGAAATATAGTTGAGAGTAATAGTTTGGAAGCCAGGTCGCCTTCACCACGAGTATCAAAATCGAGTGAGCCTGGTAAGAGCCTATCTGCACCTTCGCCCTTTGAGCGTAAGCGCGGATGAGATAAACTGGGTACGATATATGCAGAGACACACCCCAAGGTCTCGTACGCAGAAAAGGCGAGGAATACCCCACATACTATCAGACACCCTGGATCAACCAATACCTCCCAGCTCCCCTCTTCCCTTCCTCAACCAACGTGCCAAACGGTACAACAGCAGTCGGAGGTACGCAACGCCGCGCAAGTCCTGGCATAACTCAGGGTTCTCCTGACATCATTCGGACTAGTCTACTCATCAGAGCAACCACAGCCTACCTGGCCCCTTGACCGGGTGGAAGCTTCAGACGGCAGCGCATCACCTACTCCTACAGTGCAGCATGAACAGGGATGGATTGTGGTACACAAAAACAAGAGGGTAGGCTGCTCCGCTGTGCGCTGTCAAAACTACACCACATCCACCTTCACCACCACATCCAATGTCCCCACCACATCCACATCCATCCATCACAGCTTGCCCTAATCCAAATCCACTGTCAGCCCTTCATGCAGGCGGGAAGCCGGCTCACTGGTCTCCCGCGGTGGGACGTAAGCGCATCTCACCATGGTCTACATCACCATTAGATGGAGGAACTCCGAGATTTCGGCCTCGTGGTCACTCAGCATTCGCGGAACTGAGTGGTAATTATAGTATAACATAAACTGTGATATATTTTATTCGCAGTGACTATTCAGTTGGTCACTGGAGTTTTAACGCTCTTTACATGTCTCTTTTTACGGCCATTTTACAATGGAACTTCTGGGGTCCAAAAACCTCGATTATTGACCTTATGACGAATTTAAAACAACACAGTCCGGTAGCCATTTGCCTCCAGGAGACTAAGCTCTCACCAAAGGACACTCTCAGGGTCAAGGGCAACACTATGTTCCGCAGCGATGTTCGCCCTGGAAATAATTCACATGGAGGTGTCTTGCTTGCTGTCCACCACAGTGTACCAGCACACGAGCTGCCTCTACGAACCACTCTTCAGGCAACCGCGGCGCGGATAACGCTTCGCGACACCCGCATTGGTCTGTACTCCCTATATCTGTCTCCTGGAGTCACATTTTCTGTTGTGGAGCATCTACTGTTGAGTTTTATGTTGTGTTGACATCTACATGTTGAGCTTCCACCACCATTGCTACTACTGGGTGATTTTAACGCCCACTACACCATTTGGAGCTGCTCGGACGTCAACACATGGGGCCGAATACTGGGGGATTTAATCCTACAGGTGCCGCTATGCGTTTTAAACACAGGTGCATATAGTCATATTACTCTATCATCTGGCCGGATATCAGCTTTGGACCTGAGCCTCGCCAGCCCCCAACTGACCCATCAGTTCGAATGGTGAGTTAAAGGCGATTCCCTCGGAAGTGGCCATTATCCTGTGTGGCTAACGTTTAGGACAGGCGTAGTTTTGGGAACACGGCCACCGCGCTGGAATTTGACGAAGGCAGACTGGACTCGTTTTGAATGTGAGATACAGACAGCTTTTACACTTGACATTGATAATCACTGTACTAGCGTCGATAATTTTACATCACTGATACTGCAGTGCGCTGATAGGTGCATTCCACATACCTCTGGAACCTCACGCCGTATTCCAGTCCCTTGGTGGACTGATAATTTATTGCGGAAAGGCCATTCGCGCTCGCGAGCGAGCCCTAAAGAAAATTAGTAAGCATGGCAATACGAATAACATGTTAGAGATCCAACAGGCCCGAGCACTAACCCGATGCACCATGGGTGCGGCGAAGCGCGCATCCTGGTGAGCATGCGTAGGCGGACTGAGTCGAACTGGATCGGCATCCGAAGTGTGGTCCCGTATTAAAATGACTTCTGGAATGTTCCCTCGGTCCCACTTCCAGTTCTTAGCGTTGGAGGAAACGTAATAACTGATCCGGGCGATGTCGCCAATCGTATTGCACATGTCATTGCAAAGCGCAATGAACCTACTGATCTAACGTTCTTGCAACACCGTACTGGGCGTGAAAGGAAAGAGATCAGTTTCATTTTATCGGAACAACTGGTCTACAATTTACCTTCTACTGAAGCCGAAATGTAATTATTGGTTTGAAGAGCGTATCCGGAGGACCAAATTAAGTGCACAACCAGATGCTGAAGCACTTACCAACGTGCGCAAAACAAACACTTTTTACGATATTAACCCGCGCCGTCCTTCCGGTCAGAACACACACCATCGTGGGGGAGGAGGGGATAGTAACCCCCCTCTAATATCCAAACTAAGCGTCGCACGAAACGAAAGAGATGTCACCGGAAAGCGCTAGATGTGTAGGGTCCGGATCCATCCCTAAAACAATATTTCCCCAAAAGTGACGTCACCAGGGGGCTATATATTCATTACTTTTCACGACTTACTTTATGCTTTTGACTCTGGGGAGTTCATTTTGTGGATATATGAAAAACAAAATATATTTGAAATGAGAAAAGGCAGTGAAATCGACCAGCGCCATACATTTTGTTTCGCCCCCCCCCCCCCAAAGTTAAAAATTATGTTTTGGGGAATTTCAAAATTTTGAGTTGTCAGGTTTTCTTTAAATTTCCTTTTCCGATGGGTAGAGCAGACCGAGAGACGTTGTTGGAAGTCAACTTTCCCTTATAAAAAATTCTTACTTTAGCCAGAATCTTCTATTTGAACTGCAATTGGCAAATATGCAAAATTTATATGTAGTGAAAACGAAAAAATGAACAATTCCATTCGTACGTTTTGTTGCATCCCTGAAAATAAGCAACCGCTGAAAGTTTCATTAACATATCTGTATCCATTAAGGCGTGACGACTGGTTGAACGTTTTTGGAGGTGCCCCCACTTGTCCTTGACTAACTCGTTGACCCTAGCTGACCTGACTTCAATATTTTGAAACAGCATGCCAAATTGATGTGGAAAAAGTCAGGCCAAATTTGGACGCGCTGCCGTGCGCCGTTCGTCCACTATTCGCGAAAAACGCGAGGGGTCGGTTGAAGATCACCGGGACGGGATGGGTTAAATCTACTTCGATAAAACGGACACTTTCCACCAGCCTAGCGGAAAGCAATCATAATACAATTGTTAAAGCCCGTTAAAGTGATTCTGACCCCACTGATTATTGCCCAATATCACTGACATCCTTGAGTAAACTAATGGAGAAAAATGGTTAGCCTCTGACCCACGTGGTTCTTGGGGAACCAAAACGTTTTATCCAACGACCTTTCGAAAAATATCAGCACGATAGACCATGTTTTACGGCTTGACACGGAGGTTTGAGCGGCTTTTGCTAAGCATGGACACTTGGGAGCCGTGTTTTTCGATATTGAAAGCGCTTTTGACAATGCTTGGAGATATGGTATTCTGCTGAAGTGTCATCAGTACGGAATCTATGGATCCCTGGGCATATTTTTGAAAACTTCATGACAAATCGAGAGTCTTGTGTGCGCGTCGGCAACTAGTTTTCAAGTTCGTTGCAGCAGGTTGTCAGAGTTCCTCAAGGCAGCGTCTTGGGTACCTCCCTATTTTCGCTTATAGCAAATGACATCTGTGGCTCACTACCTTCATCAATTGGACGATCACTTTTCGCTGACGATTTTACTATCTGGACGTTCAGCTCGTCAACGCCTCTCATGGAGCCACAGCCGGAACTCGCAAATTCTCACCTCGAAAAGTGGGGACGGGGGTGAATGGCTTCAGATTCTCTACTGCGAAGACAGCAGCGGTTCATTTCTGCCGTCGTCGTCGCCACTGTCCGGACATGAAGTTAAGACTTTACGGACAAGACGTTCCCTGTGTATGAACAGCTCGCTTTCTTGGTGTGCAACTTGACAATCGCCATATAAAGACACTCCGATACAAGTGTTTTAAAACCATGAGCACACTGAAGTGTGCTTTTCGAACGTCGTATGGGGCTGTCAGAAGGAATCTACCCCTGCTCTACCGCAGTCTGACTCGATCCAAGCTCGATTATCCATGTTTTATATCTGACGGTGCGTGGGCGACCACAATACGAATTATAGACCCAATACATTACGCTGCGCTGCGAATAATTACCGGAGCATTTCGCATATAGTCCATAGTCAGCATACTGGCAGATGCCCGTGAGCCACCATTGAGCATGAGCTGAGAAATGCTTGGGCTTCGCTACGCATGCAAAATGCGTCAGTTTCCGACAAACCCATATTATCAGACTGTTTTTCTCGTGACATGCATACAATCCTCCATGGCTACGTGAGGAGGGGAACAGCTTACTGCATTAGAATGAGGATACTCCTGAGACAGACGAGATTTCGACTGCAAGGAATGAGGAAATGTGAACGAATAACAACTCTTCCGTGGAAGCTGATCTCTCCACGGCACATATCGGAGTACGTGGCAACGAGCTGGCTGATCAGGCCGCAAGGCGTGCAGCACAAACACCATGTAGCCGCGTGCTCCAATTTCCTGCTTGTGACCACTACCAAATTATTTCATCATTTCTTCTCATACGGTGGCAGGATAGATGGGGCCAAATGGTGTCCAACAAATTGAAGAAAATTAAATCACACTTAGCGCTGTGGCCCTCGTCCTTCAGTCGCTTTAGAAGTGACGAGGTAGCCCTATGTCGCCTTAGATTTTGGCACACTATGTACACATAGATATTTGTTGTGCGGGATGAAAGGCCCAAATGTATCAGGTGTGACGCAGCACTGACTGTGCGTCATGCATTGGTATCTTGCCCGAACTGCACGGAGGAACACAGGCGAAATTTCAATCATAACTGGAACACTGAGGCTGGTGGACTTACTCGGCGATAATTCTCGATTTGTCGAAAATAGAGCAGTGCTTTGTTTCCTTGCTTTCCAAATCATACGCACGCCCGGGTAGCAGATGAATTAGTGTCATACAACTATTGCTTTCCGGACGTGAGAAGCTGAAGTAATCTTCCTATGGGTGCAAAATAAACCAATTGGGGTTGACGTACCTTAAAACCCTAATAATAAATCAATCAATCAATCCAATGCTAGACAGTGTCTCCGACGCCAGACACAGTGTCTCCGACGCTGGACACAGTGTCTCCGATGATAGGCACAGTGTCTCCAATGCTAGGCACAGTGTATCCGATGCTAGACATTTCCTACAACACAACTTCATCTTTGTGCGGCCCAGCTATGCCGGACCGGTGCGTAAGTTGGTGTGAGAGGAGCCGAATTTGGTCTCCATTCGCCTCACCAATTCCATCTCCCTTGGTCTCTCGAATATTCATGAAGTATGGCTGATACGATATCCATGCAGCGACGCGTCAATCTCAGCGGATTCTTAACGCATGCTCATGAGATGAGGTGTGGCGCTGCGCAGTTCCTCTTTGTTCGTGCACCGAAACTAAGTCTGATCCGAAGAAGATTTCGGCGCGCCCACCACATTCACCTGAGCTGAGCTCGGCCGGGCTCGATGAGGCCGGGTGAGGGCGCACCCCTACCTCGGTATGGCGCCCGAATCGGCCGGCAGGCTTAAATCTGGTTCGTGGCACGTCCGACGACCTTGGCGCTGGCGACGGCTGTCCGCCGGCCAATCAGCGCCGCCTGTCCAAGGTCAAACTTCCCTCACGGCCGGTCAGCGCCGCCTCCCAAAGGTCAAACGTCCCTCCCGGCCGGTCAGTGCCGCCTGCCGAAGGTCAAACTTCCTTCCCGGCCGGTCAGTGCCGCCTGTCCAAGGTCAAACTTCCCTCCCGGCCGGTCAGTGCCGCCTACCCAAGGTCAAGCTTTCTTCCTTGTCGGTCAGCACAGCAGAGACCCGGCTGAGAGTCGCTCCAGTGGACAGTCTTAGAAGGGGAAGGAGGCTTCGACGCGCACATGTGTAGCGACAAGCTCAGTCAGGGCGCTAAGATTGCATAGTTTTTTTTCTTCGTTTTTCCTGAATATACTGTATATCCAGCATAGTTGGTACAACAATGGCATTGGCCAAGAAGCAATCATTGTAACTGCGGGCTTAAGAACATTAGTTGTATGGTATTGACATGCAACTTTTCCAACAAGAGTCTGTCAGAGCAAATATAATATTCTGCGTGGTGTCCAGACAACCAACTTAGGCACGAAGTGTCGCTGCCAATCAGATTCAGTCTTACGTGGAAATCACAAGATCGACATCGCTAGAAGAAAATCGTCAGCATTACTTTGCACGATTCTAATGTACACTGAGTGGATTTAGTTCATGTTCGCTGTTTCGTGCTTGGTGTCTGGTACTTTTTGTATAGCCAGATACATCCCTGAGTAGCCGGGCTTGGATTCGGCACTAATTCAGACGATGCCATGGGCGAGGTGGTAATGCTTGGTACAACTCAAATATGGAACCAGACTATGATTGTTCGGCTTTGAACAGGGTCTGTAGCTGACGTCTACTCTCACATTAGTGTTGCAGGTATGCGCTGCGTCTGATTACACAATAGGATTACATCATCCCATCTATTGTCCGTGATTAGACAATGAGTCATCAGTAACTACGCTCCACTCCTCGAAGCTCCATGACTTATCTGCTAGTATGATGTGGAGGAGCAGGTACTGCTGTACTTTTAGTGGGGGGAGGGGTCTTCAGTGAAGCCCTCTGTGGTCTGAGATGACTTTATCCGCGCGATCTTAAACATAGCTCATCCATGTCGATTGATGCGACCTGAATTAGAAGCCGAACAGTCAACAGTCGTGCATCTTTGTAGCTGAACAGCACAGCCCAGTGCTCGGATACTCAGACGGTGTCTTGGCTAGTTAAAGACGTGATGGAACGTGCTAAAGCGACACACTTTGTGCGCGCTCCGCTCGTCTTGCACGTGGCTATGTGACATTGCCAACCTTGGAGATATCCAAACTGAAGGTGTATTTTTCAGAACACCGTTGGTTTGATCGCCGGCAAACAGTTAGTAACATCCATCGCGGACTGGCGCTCTTTGTTCGCTGGCACTCACGCGGGCACCTGTGATATATCGGACTGGATCGCCGCATTCACAATAGCACCGTTTAGCATGACAAAGGATGTCGCAGTGGTTCTGTGAATAAGCTCCGTTTTAGCATCAGTCAGCCGAGCGTGCTTCTAGTGACGATGTCAGTCTGCTGGCGGGAGTCAAACGTCACGGCCGCACAAACATCTGTCGACGAGAGTCAAACGCCACGGCCGCACAGACATCTACCGACGGGAGTCAAACGCCACGGCCGCACAAACATCTGCCGACGGGAGTCAAACGCCACGGCCGCACAAACATCTGCCGACGGGAGTCAAACGCCACGGCCGCACAAACATCTGCCGACGGGAGTCAAACGCCACGGCCGCACAAACATCTGTCGACGGGAGTCAAACGCCACGGCCGCACAAACATCTGCCGACGGGAGTCAAACGCCACGGCCGCACACACATCCACCGACGGGAGTCAAACGCCACGGCCGCACATACATCTGTCGACGGGAGTCAAACGCCACGGCCGCACAAACATCTGTCGACGGGAGTCAAACGCCACGGCCGCACACACATCTGCCGACGGGAGTCAAACGCCACGGCCGCACACACATCCACCGACGGGAGTCAAACGCCACGGCCGCACAAACATCTGTCGACGGGAGTCAAACGCCACGGCCGCACACACATCCACCGACGGGAGTCAAACGCCACGGCCGCACAAACATCTGTCGACGGGAGTCAAACGTCACGGCCGCACAAACATCTGCCGACGGGAGTCAAACGCCACGGCCGCACAAACATCTGCCGACGGGAGTCAAACGCCACGGCCGCACACACATCCACCGACGGGAGTCAAACACCACGGCCGCACAAACATCTGCCGACGGGAGTCAAACGCCACGGCCGCACAAACATCTGCCGACGGGAGTCAAACGCCACGGCCGCACAAACATCTGTCGACGGGAGTCAAACGCCACGGCCGCACAAACATCTGCCGACGGGAGTCAAACGCCACGGCCGCACAAACATCTGTCGACGGGAGTCAAACGCCACGGCCGCACAAACATCTGCCGACGGGAGTCAAACGCCACGGCCGCACAGACATCTGCCGACGGGAGTCAAACGCCACGGCCGCACAAACATCTGCCGACGGGAGTCAAACGCCACGGCCGCACAAACATCTACGATATCTTTTGCTCATATCGGTAGCAACGGGGTTAATTCTTCTCACGCCCTCTGCCTACTCCCTCTCTGCTCTTTTAATGCCCTGGTTTGGCGTTGCTTGATATCTGTCTCCTTATCGACAAGTTAATTACATCGGCAGGTGAATACAGTTTACACCATATCTGTTTATGTCGCTGTCTGTCTTAGTTGCGGCTTATCTGCCATCGCTCTGCCTCTTTTTCAACTCACCCTCCCGCTACGTTGTCCCATTCATCTGCCTCTATCTCTGTCTCACATTCGTAGCGCCAGTCTCTTTCTAGTCTCTCCGTTCCTCCCTGTACTCTCCCCGCTCGACCTTCTGTCTCTGCGTTGGGAGGTGGTGGTGGTCGGTCTTTTCACCGTTACGGGGTTAACGAACGTGCACAAGGCCAGGTGACCCGTGATCTGCGCTGCACTGCGCCCGGTGTCCGTGCGGGTTCAGCCGCTGACCACCGCCGTCCACCGCCGTCCACCGCCGTCCACCGCCGTCTACCAACATCCACCGCCGTCCACCAACATCCACCGCCGTCCACCGCCGTCCACCAACATCCACCGCCGTCCACCAACATCCACCCCCGTCCACCAACATCCACCGCCGTCCACCGCCGTCCACCAACATCCATCGCCGTCCACCAACATCCACCACCGTCCACCAACATCCACCGCCGTCCACCGCCGTCCACCGCCGTCCACAGCCGTCCACCGCCGTCCACCGCCGTCCACCGCCGTCCACCGCCGTCCACCGCCGTCCACCGCCGTCCACCGCCGTCCACCAACATCCACCACCGTCCACCGCCGTCCACCGCCGTCCACCGCTGTCCACCTCCGTCCACCGCCGTCCACCAACATCCACCGCCGTCCACCGCCGTCCACCAACATCCACCACCGTCCACCGCCGTCCACCGCCGTCCACCGCCGTCCACCGCCGTCTACCGCCGTCCACCGCTGTCCACCGCTGTACCGCTGCAGATCGCCACTGTGCCTGCGAAGCATGACAGAGGACTTCAAAGTGGTAGGAAAGGAGTGGAAAGAGAGTCCATTGCGGACTTCACAACGACTAACGACAGTGAAGGAGTGGAAGGAGAGACTATTGCGGGCTGCACATATGACAATTAGCTATAGCAAAGGAGTGGAAGGAGAAACCGTCATTGGTTACACGGATGACAACTAGGGCAATAAAGGAGTGGAAGGAGAGACCATTATGGGCTACGCAGATGACAACTGGAGCTGAGAATGCTAAACAGCGACACATTGTTAATGGTGACAACTAGTGGCACATCGTTAGTAATGACACGTGACACTGACATATGACACAAGAACACGTGTCATAGCCAACCCGGGCTGAGGTCAGCTGAAAACCAGCACCATCCAGCACTGATGCTCCGCTCTCAGGCTGAAATCGAATCACAAACAGTCGGCCGCCATGCCTTATGACCAGCCCGTCCTTCTGGTTATCACTCCTTTGATTTATTTTGTTATATTTCGACTCAGGGTAGAACACAACATATGCGTCTCATTTGTATGCTATTTCGATGCCATTTGGTGCTCAAAACATTATTCCCACTAAATGAAGAGCATAAACTGTCACGGAATCAGCCAGTTCCGTGACAGTTTATGCTCTTCATTTAGTGGGAATAATGCTTTTCTAGACACCCGAATACTGAGACACACACAAACAGGTAAGGTGCTGTCCTACAGATACAAAGCACGGTAGACAGGACAAAGACCTCACACAATGTTCGGGTGTGCCATCTCCAGTTTATGCTAAGCCTAGCGACCCTTATTTATGTGACTTATTTACGACAGGACATGTCTCACTCCAACACCTCCGGCCCCTGCCGACCGTTTACGACTTCATAAAACCCTGTAGTACCGATAAGCACCTGGTTAGCTTCGTTGTCGGAGCAGCACGAGATTCCTAGTTGGATCACCTGGCTAGCATCATTGTCGGAGCAGCATGATATCTCTAGTTGGATCACATGGCTAGCTTCATTGTCGGAGCAGCATGATATTCGTAAGTTGAATCATCCCCGACTCATCTCCGTAATGATTCGGCGTTGTCGCACGCAGCGACTATGACGTAATCTAGCGAGTTTATAGAACATTACGCTATCAAAATTGGCCGCAGCTATGCTTGGTCATCGTCGATGGCTCGGTGACGTTTGCTATCTGCACCATCTTTGTGTCAACAACCAGCTTCTAGTAGCAACCAGGTGAAGACCAGTGAGGCGACCAGTGGGACGATCAGTGGACCACCAGTGGAATGACCAGTGGGGCGACCAGTGGAACACCGGCCACGGAGACGCTCTGACCTCAGCCTGGGATACATTTTCAAGGGTGACACTCACCTCTCAGTAACACGCTTCATCGGCTGGACATATACCTCAGCGTGGTGTGTTTATCTAGGGTGCAGCTGTGCCAGTATGAGAGTACCCTATTGGAGACAAAATAACTAGACCTGGAGCTCTTCGACTTGGTGGAATCAGTCTCGATTTGCGGTCACCGGGGTCAAAATCAAGCGGCGACTTCACCGAGATCATAAATTGTCCCATAATGGCTTGTTTGAGAGGAACGTGGGTCCGTATGCTCGTAGTGGTGGGTATCTCGCCGGGATCCAGGCACGCTGTCCACTAGGTTCAGCATGAGGTTCCCTGGTGGTAAAGGCGACAGCGCTGAATGTTGGAATCCCGTCGCTGGTGTGCATGCTGCTGTTACCAGACCGAAATCCAACATAGGAGGGATGCGCCAGACATGTCACACATACGGAACCGGTTAATGTGGCCAGCTTCAGAGATCAATGTGTGACCGGTGCGGCGGACGACGCTGCCGCCATGGTCACCCACCCCAGTAGCGGTGACCAGGTCAGTGTCGCTGGTAACAGCGGTGAACTTGACCCCGGAAACGCTGGTCATGCTTCGACTTGGTGCTTCGACACCCATGCGACAGCAACATCATAACCATACAAAATAAAGCTGGTACATTCGTGATACTATCCTAGAACTGTGAAATCAACCTCTGCGACAAGCGCGCCCGTGTGCTCACTAGTGTATGGGCCAAATGTAGTTGCAATGGTCAGCACCACTAGTGACAGTGGCGATACCGACCCCGGGGAGGCACGCACCACGGACAGCAGGAAGATAGGCACCGGTCAGCGCCACCGGCGGCGGCGGCGGCGGCGGCGGCGGTGACACTTACCACGGCAGTGACACTGACCCCGGCATGTAATGCCCCTGTGCGGCGGTGACACTGACCCCGGCATGTAATACCCCTGTGCGGCGGTGACACTGACCCCGGCATGTAACACCCCTGTGCGGCGGTGACACTGACCCCGGCATGTAATACCCCTGTGCGGCGGTGACACTGACCCCGGCATGTAATACCCCTGTGCGGCGGTGACACTGACCCCGGCATGTAATACCCCTGTGCGGCGGTGACACTGACCCCGGCATGTAATACCCCTGTGCGGCGGTGACACTGACCCCGGCATGTAATACCCCTGTGCGGCGGTGACAAAATCCCTCGGGTGACACTGACCCCGGCATGTAATACCCCTGTGCGGCGGTGACACTGACCCCGGCATGTAATACCCCTGTGCGGCGGTGACACTGACCCCGGCATGTAATACCCCTGTGCGGCGGTGACACTGACCCCGGCATGTAATACCCCTGTGCGGCGGTGACACTGACCCCGGCATGTAATACCCCTGTGCGGCGGTGACACCCCTCGGGTGACAGACCCCGGCATGTAATACCCCTGTGCGGCGGTGCGTGTAATCCCCCTGTGCGGCGGTGACACTGACCCCGGCATGTAATCCCCTGTGCGGCGGTGACACTGACCCCGGCATGTAATACCCCTGTGCGGCGGTGACACTGACCCCGGCATGTAATACCCCTGGCGGCGGTGACACTGACCCCGGCATGTAATACCCCTGTGCGGCGGTGACACTGACCCCGGCATGTAATACCCTGCCCCGGCATGTAATACCCCTGTGCGGCGGTGACACTGACCCTGGCATGTAATGCCCCTGTGCGGCGGTGACACTGACCCCGGCATGTAATACCCCTGTGCGGCGGTGACACTGACCCCGGCATGTAATGCCCCTGTGCGGCGGTGACACTGACCCCGGCATGTAATACCCCTGTGCGGCGGTGACACTGACCCCGGCATGTAATACCCCTGTGCGGCGGTGACACTGACCCCGGCATGTAATACCCCTGTGCGGCGGTGACACTGACCCTGGCATGTAATGCCCCTGTGCGGCGGTGACACTGACCCCGGCATGTAATGCCCCTGTGCGGCGGTGACACTGACCCCGGCATGTAATATCCCTGTGCGGCGGTGACACTGACCCCGGCATGTAATGCCCCTGTGCGGCGGCGGCGGCGACTGAGCGCGCCCGCTGACGGCGCCATCAGCGTCCGAGTCGGTCCGCCGCGCAGCTGTTGGCCCCCGTCAGGGGGCGCCATTACCGACTCGCCGGCGGCGGACGTCAGCGTGCCCGCCGCTAGGGACGGGCCGGCCGCAGCAGTGGCCCGCCTCGGCTGCCGCGTCAGCCCGAACGTCCTCTACAGGTGTGCTTCCGCCACACCGCCCCGGGCCGGTCATTGCTCCAGGTGTGTCTCTTCTCCAACACATTTAGCTGCATTAGATGGGCTATCCGGCGTGAAGGCTGAAGCCGATGGAACATCCTGAAGCGCATGGGTAGTGCTGAATATTTGAAATCCCCACGGAGTTTGCATGAATCATGGCTGCCTGGGACTGCGAAGAGCAGTTGGAGAACATCCATGGGACGGAGAGCTGTTGAGGAGCAGCTGTGGAGCGGAGAATATCTGGGGAGCAGCTGTGGAGCGGAGAGTAGCTGGGGAGCGGCTGTGGAGTGGAGAATATCTGGGGAGCAGCTGTGGAGCGGAGAGTATCTGATGAGCGGCTGTGGAGTGGAGAATATCTGGGGAGCAGCTGTGGAGCGGAGAGTATCTGATGAGCGGCTGTGGAGTGGAGAGTAGCTGGGGAGCGGTTGTGGAGCGGAGAGTAGCTGGGGAGCGGCTGTGGAGCGGAGAGTAGCTGGGGAGCGGCTGTGGAGCGGAGAGTAGCTGGGGAGCGGCTGTGGAGCGGAGGGTAGCTGGGGAGCGGCTGTGGAGCGGAGAGTAGCTGGGGAGCGGCTGGGGAGCGGCTGTGGAGCGGAGAGCAGTTGGGAGGCGACATTACGATGGAGACCAGGTGGGGAGATGTTCCCGGTCGCTGATGCCACCCAAGGCCAGACGATGGTGCGATAGTATCGGTACCTGTCAGCCGACAATGATGGCATCGATCGCTGCCGCAGGTGGAGATCTACGCCGCTGGTGTCCATCCAAATCGGTTGTTCTTGGCCGGTGGCAACCAGCTCGCCGACTGCCGGCTTTACCCCGATTGGTTAGTTTTGCACCGGCCGGCCTTTGTCACGTGAGCGGCGCGCCTGTTGTCAGGGGCGTCAGCGGCAGATCACGAGTCACGCGACTGGCGCCACGTGCTGTCACGCCGTGGTTCAGCACGTGACATCACATCACGAACGTGTCACGTGCCGGTGCCTCGGCGGCGGCGTCCACCGCCGCCCCTGGCGCCAAGGCGCCTCGATCGAGTCTCGACACTGCTATTGTTGTTCACGTAGAAGTTCGGTGATGAGTGACGTCAGGGTTAGCGCTGGTCTCCCCAGTGTCACGAAAATACTGCGAGTAGCCATTTCAGCTAGTGTTCTAGCTTGTCAAGCATTAGGTTGAGCTCTGTCAAAATCGCTGGAAACATCTCGAGTCATCCCCATAACTGGACAGCTCCACTGCACTATGACGGCGTTTTCAACAGTGATAATGTTTCTTTTTTGCGACACTTCATCTGTAAACTCAAGGATTTTCAGTGATATTAACCCGTCCCGTCTCAGGGGATCTTCAACCGCCCCCCTCAGGTTTTTCGCGGATAGTGCACGAACGACGCGCGGCAGCGCGCCTAAATTTTCCCACATCAATTTTGCATGCTGTTTCAAAATTTTGAAGTCAGGTCATCTAGGGTCGAAGAGTTAGTCAAGGTCATCTAGGGTCGACGAGTTAGTTAAGGTCAAGTGAGGTCAACCCCCAAAAAAGGTAAGCCAGTCGTCACGATTTAACGGATACAGATAGGGGCTGGGATGGCCGAGTGGTTAAGGTGTCGGGCTATGGGTACCAAAGGTCCCGGGTTCAACTCTAGCGCCACTCAGGACATTTCCAAATCCCGCGGCCCACCGGCGAAACAGTGTGGGCGGCGCCATTAGCCATGAATTTGCATAAAGTGTGTCGTGAACCAACCAATAAATAAATAAATAACGGATACAGATATCTTAATAAAACCTTCAGCGTTTGCTTATCTTTAGGGATGCAACAAAACGTACGAGTGGAACCTCTCTTTTTTTCCTTTTTGACTACACATAAATTTTGCATATTTGCCAATTGCAGTTCAAATAGAGGATTCTGGCTAAAGTACTCATTTTTTATAGCGGCAAGTTGTCTTCCAACAACGTTTCGCGGTCTGTTTTACCCAGTGGAATAGGAAAATTTAAAAAACTTTCAAACTCAAAATGTTGAAATTTCCCCCCAAAATTGCATTTATATTTTGTGGGGCCACAAAAAATATGGTCCGGGTGGATTTCGCTGTCCTTTTATCATTCCAAATAATTCTGTTTTTTTCATATATCCCACAAAATGAACTCCCCAGAGCCAAAAACATAATGTATGTCGTGAAAAGTTGTGAAAATCTAGCCTCACTGGTGACGTCACTTTTGGGGAAATTGCTTTCGGGGATGGACCCGGACCTTACTCGTGGGCGCTTCCCGATGATACCTTTCGTTTTCGTGCGATGCTTAGTTTGGATTTTACAGGAGGGATACTAACCGCCCCCCCCCCCCCCCCGAGACGGGGTGTGAGGATCTGACCGGAAAGACGGCGCGGGCTAATGTGGAGTTATGACATTACAACATTAATATCAGCACACCCATTAAAACTTCCATCCACAAAATGGGGCCAGTCTTATGCCCATGCCAGTATATAATTAAAACATGGCAGTTGAATAAAAAATGAGAAGCGATATCATGGTGACAGCGTTCAATATGTAGCTGAGCTTCTTTGCCTCTACCCGTCAAATCTGATGATGAACAGAAATTGACAAATCATCGAATAAATGTAGTGCCACTGGGAAAATGGGATCGAACGTATACTAACTTGCGTGTCACTTGGCGATAATAATACAGTCGATAATGCTGTCTGCTGGATGTCCAACAGGGGTGTCATGGGAAGGCGATTTCCATAGGCAACCCTCCAGAACGCAGAGGAGGTGGTCGTTTTACGCGCCAGAACTAACAAGGCCAGTTTCGGTCTTAGCGTTGTGGGCGCTATGACAGCTGCCTCTTTTCGAAATTCACAGGGCAGTTTTCGACCGGAAAGGCAGTTTTCGGCGTTTTCCGACCAGAACAGGTCCCGGTTCATTGAACTGTGACGCCCAATCTATAGTACGAGTTGAACGTGATGTTTGAAAGGGCGGAAGCGACCAGGTACAGCCGGCCTGCGTGCCGACCAGGTCCGCCTGTCATTACATGAAGTTCTCTAGCCCGGCCAACATTAGCTACAAGGACATCAACCGGGGTCGTTGCCATGTGCAAATGAGGCCATAATCATGGTGTGTTGTATATGCGGTAACAAGCGTAACGGACTCTCATAGGATCCACCGCACTGTTTAGGGCATGCGGCTGGACATAATCCCCCGGCTGCATTAATCACGTGTGATGGATGGAGATGGGTGCAGATCAGACATACAAATTGCCAAGTTATTAATTAACAAACCTACGCAGTAATGGTCGTTGCAGTCATGCAAGGCAGTTGGAGTAGATTTGAGTGCGCTTGCTTCTTGATTTAGTGTAATTGCAACAACTCGAAGCAATAACAGAGCTTATTAGCGTAGAAGATGGTGTACAGTGATAAACATTGTACCAGTGTTGTCTGACAGCTGCCAATCTATCCACAAATCACAGTTGCCAATTTTTGGATAATTTACCAAATCATTTGAAGATATGCTCAATCCATGACCCAGCATGGCCAACACCCAGCATGACCAATAATCAAATGAAATTCAGCACAGTGTTACTGGTACCTCGATGCCATTAGCTACAGAGTTGTGGCTCATAATACATTGGATACGCACACCGATCAATGTAAGAAATTGTGCGAAGTTGTACGAAGTTTCTCAGCAATTGAGAACATATTAAGCTTCACACTCCGCGGCTGGCGGCAAACGACAGGATGCGGTCGCGACCGTGCACCCGTACCATCAGTCATGTGCACCTCTTGGATGGCAAAACACCGCCTTCGTTGACTCCCTTTGATCCAGTATCTTTCTACCCTCTGTGCTATGCTATGTCATGCTTGTCTCTGCCTTGATAGTTATATTATCCTCAATGCTGAGATTACACGGTAACGAACGCTGGCTGGAGGAACGCGAATAACGACGACCTGCCAGCAATGTGAATTAATTTAAGCAGCATGCAACATTAACCCGCGCGGTACCGGGTGGCGGTGGGGGTGGGGGTGGGGGTCTTCACCCGCTCCCCTCAGGTTTTTTTTTCGCGGATAGTGAACGAACGGCGCGAGGTAGCGCGCCAAAAGTTGGCATACCTTTTCCCACATCAATTTGGCATGTTATGTGAAACTTCTTTTTTTAAATCAGGTCAGGTAAAATCATGTCAAATCAGGTCACCTTTGGTCAACGAGTTAACCTAGGTCAATTGGTCCACCGCCAACAAAATTCAACCGGCCGTCATGCTTTAACGAATACAGATATTTTAATGAAACTTTCAGCGTTTGCATATGTTTAGGGATGGAGCAAAACGAGATGGATTTGTAATTTTTCCAGTTTTTGACTACATATAAATTTTGCATATTTGCTCATCAGAGTTCAAATTGAGGATTACGGCTAAAGTAAGCATTTTTTATTAACGTAAGTTAACTTCCAGGAATGTTTTTCTGTCTGCTCTATCGATCAGAAAAGGAAAATTAAATGCAACTTGAAAACTCAAAATTTGTAATTAAATACAAAAAATAATTTCGCCTTTTGGGGGGGGGAGAGGGGCAAAAAAGTTTGACCCTGGTCGATTTCGCTGTCCTTGTTTGATTCCAATTTTTCTCAAATATTCCCCTAAATGAACTCCTCAGAGCCAAAAGCGTAATCTAAGTCGTGAAAAGTCATGAATATCTAGCCTCTAGTGACGTCACTTTTGAAGGGAAATTATTTTCGCTGATGGACCCGGACCCTACTCGTCGAGCACTTTCCGATGAGAGCTCTTTCGTTTTTGTGCGATGCTTCGTTTGGATTTTAGAGAGGGCTACTATCCCCCTCCTCCGGGACGGGGTGTGAGGATCTGACCGGAGATATCGGGTTAATTACGGATATATTCTGCAATTGCAGCGGAATGCGGGCCTCTGACGTACGCTGATCATGGCTGCGCGAGGCTAACACAGAATGTGCTGGAGCTTGGTGAATATTTCCTTGGTACACCAAATTTTAGTATCGCTGTAATTATACACCATTATCATTGAGAGTGTCAGGCGGGTCTTCTGATTTGCATACAAGCGTAGAAGTTTGGTGAGGACACGAAAGCTATATTATTGAAGCATCTATCTTGTAATCTTTTGATCTCGTGATCTGCAAACGTGCGTAGAAGCTTTTTGTGCTTGCGGCAGCTAAACTCATTGAAGCATCCAGCGGGTCTTCCGAGATCCTTGCAGTCCATGACGTCAGCTTTCCCCTTTTGGTGATGCAGCCGAGCATGCGAGCATCAGCTGCATTTTCCTGCCCAGGTAATGTGCATTCAATTGTTACAGTTAAATACATGCAGGGCCCTGAAGTTCTGAAATTTGAACGGACGCTCACACTTAAGGAAAATTGTTTGGTCGTAATGTTTTCTGTTTGGCATCACTGAGTACGACTTTTGTTATTTTTTCCCGGATGTGAGTAATGATATGAGTTGCTTTACAAAAGATAGTGCTGTGCAAATTGAGCCGGACCACAACCGCTGAAATATACAGAAGCTTCAAAATAGCACCAGCTTGAACTCTAGTAGTATATGTTTTATGACTACGGAGAGTGTTATCTCACTGCACTTAATGCCCTTCTCGCGGATGACGGGTCGCAAGTGCAAAGTGTCCACAGAGAGGCAGGGTCGCCTAAAGTGGTCTGGCGCTACTGAACGGAGCTGTGTCACGGACGCCACTGTCTATGGTAGCTGTGATCATACATGGATATTGCATCAGCATCATGGACGTCACTGCCTATGGTAGCTGTGATCATACATGGGCATTGCCTCAGCATCATGGACGCCAGTGTCTATGGCAGCTGTGATCTTACGTGTGTGGGGCGGGGGTGGCCGAGTGGTTAAGGTGTTGGACTCTGGGTACCAAAGGTCCCGGGTTTGATACTACCGTCGCTCGGGACATTTCCAAATCCCGCAGCCCACCGGCGAAACAGTATGGCGGCGCCACTTGCTGTGAATGTGCGCAAAGTGCGTCGTGAACCAACCAATAGACAAACAATAAAGCATACATGGGCAGTACATCAGCATGACGGACGCCAGTGTCTATGGCAGCTGTGACTACGTGAGATACACGCATAAACGCGTGGAATACACGGGATACGCGCTCCTTTCAGTTCTTTTTATGCTTCTGGTTTTGTGCCGATGATTCGGATTTAGTTTCTTTTTTTCTGCTACTATGCTTTACCATGATCCTGTGCGAAATGTTTTCCTACGGCTTTCTGAAGACTGGTTTTGTGTTTCAAAAATTTGTTTTGAGTTTGCAGGCTGTTGTTCTTGTTCCCTTCTTCGGTGTCTGCCCCTCACCTACACTTGCTACTCAATCTGTTCGAAGTATTTTAAACAGCTACTTCGTCCAACGATCTTCTGAGCTTCTTTCCACAAATTTATTTTTTAACCGTGCTATTGCACGTCCTCCCTCCTTATCTCCGTTTTCCACGCTGTTTTCCACTTAGAAACCGTGACAAAGGAGAGACCTTGGCCGCCGGCTGGACGCTTACATAAGCCGGCGGAGACACTGAGGTCTGTGTTGATCACCAACACTCTCCTCTGACGGCTCTACCACCACACTTAGAACCGTGCACGAAAGAGAAAGGCACATCCACTGCCAATCCGGGCATTTAGTAGCAGGCACGAGTGTCTCGAAATGCTACTGCTTCTGGTGATTCGATCCAATTCTTCAAGAGGTGTCACGTCTAACAACTTTGCCAAATTCGAACATCTGAATATTATCGGTCTGATTCCTTGCCTCGGCACGCTTGCCACCCATGTCTGGGCACCGCAGAACTATCTGCATTATTCCGGCTCGTTGTCCTCTAGCAAAATGATCACAAAAGAGCTAGCTACAATTCGCCAATGAACAATGCCTGCCAGAGAGCAACACGGCATTTAGAGATCCGGGCGGCGCTGGTGCGAGCCGAAAGATCGGCGCCGCTCGCCGAACCCTTCGACGCCCACTAGACAACAGTCCGCCAAAACAGCACCCACCTAACGGAGTGCAGATAACGCCAGCCATGCGGGTGCAGAGAGAGCCTGCTCACGCCCGGCGAATTGCGTGCTCAGTAATGCGCGGCGATTGTGAGATGCGAGTGCTTTCCCCGCAGTCCTTCGGGGCTGCCGTGACGATGCTATCGCTAACGTGGCGGTAATGCGACGGGGATTTGTGGGATTGTTTCGTGTACTTTCCAGCAACACCGGCCGTGTCTCAGCTTCTTAGTCGGCCCTGCATGGCCTTGCATCTGCCTCGGTGTGCCACTCGTTGTGGTCGTGCACACACATACTTATTCAGGATGAAGTACTGACTCCGGGATGATTGTTATTGTGCGGGTAAAATCTACCAAATTGCTTTCCGATTTAGCGCTTTGTCTTATCTTTTGTTCGAAGAGTGTTGACTCACGATGCAGTCTTGCATTTGCCGTAGCAATTCAAAATGTTGAATTTCGCTCCGCAGGCCTTTGTGTAGTGTGCCTTGGCGCTCCTTTGCTGACAGCACATTCGTCAGGGTCTCGCTAAAGCTTCGGCCTTGTCTGAGAGACTCAACTGCCATTGTCCCGCGGGAGAGAGTCAGCTGGCAACGGCAGGCAACGGCCTGCTGGTGAGAGTCAGCTGGCCATTGGCTTGCCGGCGAGACTCAGCTGGCCATTTGCCGAATAATATTTGTGGAGTCGACTGTCGGCTGGCCTGGCCATGCTCGAGCTTCAGAAACAAGTGGACCTTCAACTATTTTGTTTCCGTGCAGCTGGAATTGCGTGATCGGAAGTCGAGGTCGCAGCCGACACAGCATTGTCCTTGGCACGGAATGCAATATCACAAAGCTCTCACGACAATATTCGAATCGAATTCGTGCCCACAAAAATACAATAAGCATGCCTCTAGTCCATTGACCTCAATAGGCATGCGGCGTCGGTACAGTAATTGCAGTGCAGTTGGACCCGTGCGATCGCGGCGGTGGCTGGTCGGCCAGCCGGGTCAGCCGGAAGCCATGGGACAATTGTCGAGTGTTGTTCACACGGCAGACGGCCATGTAAGTCAGCAGTGCAGTGGCGCCCGCTGCGGCGCAACGACGTCCCCGGGCCACGCCTCCCGTTCCCCAGCTCACCGGCTCATGCAGTGCCGTAATGAGACGCAATTACGAACAACGGCGCCAACGGCACGCCATCCAGATCGAAGACTGCGACACAGCACAGCCCCATACCGCAAAGACTGCGTCGCAGATCAGAATCGTATCTCGAGACTGTAACGGACGATGTGACGAGCCCCGGAGGCCCTCACAGTGCACACAAGCGCGGCTAATGAGTCAGTGCGCTCGCTGTTGGCACTACAAATCTGCTCGGATACAGCCCCAAACCCATGTCGGGCTCCACATTGTGGCCACACACTGCAAGAGGTCAGGACAGCCAGATGGAGTGAGCCAATCTACCCAAACCATAGTGCACCGTGCGAAAAATGCATTTCTCAACGTCTACTTGAAGGCTGGCGAGCGCTTGTGGCCATCGACACGGTCCCGCATGCATTGCACCCGTGCGATTATGACAATGCGCAATCAGCTGGCATGATGTGTGGCGGCGCGTGTGTCGATGTTGAAGGTCGCACTCGACCAACATGAATTACACCACTGCGAGAGATTATGGTCGGCGTTGTAGGCGAGGGGCCGTCGTGTTGATAAAATCGCTCGCAGACACCTAGAGCATACATTATTAGCGCATATGGCTGCAAACAAGCAAATAGGCCGGCGGTATCGTCGCACCCAAGGCCGCATCCCCAACATCAGGCTTCGACGGGTGACCTATACCTTCGACGCTTGAGGCTCAGTCGGTCCGCTCTGGAATAATGTGCCGAACGTGCCCGAATGTGCCCACCCCCACTCTATGTTTTAGGACGCTTCGTACACCGTCCCACCAGTTCGATCCGGAAGAAGTGGAACTTCAAAATAGGTTGAAGTTTTGCCTTTAGGACGCTCCCCAGTTAGCTGGCCGGAACACTTCGAGAGAGAGAGAGAGAGAGAGAGAGAGAGAGAGAGAGAGAGAGAGAGAGAGAGAGAGAGAGGGGGAGAGAGAAAGAGAGAGAGAGAACACATTTGTGTTGAACGATGCACGCCGATGGTGTCCAGCAAGAGACACGGAATATGCTCTACGCCATGGTGTGCTGTACATAAAATATCAGGAGATACTGACCATGCTTTGCGCTATAGCGTGCTGCACATACAACAGCAAGGGCAATACGTTATGCCTTATCGTGCTACACACACAACACATTTACGAAGCGTGCCAGTTCAATCCAGTGTGAAATTTCAAAACAAAGAAGTACCTATGCATGGAAGTGATAAGACATTAGTAGATGGAAGATATATATATATATATTGAGAGGGAGAGGGGAGGGAAAGGGAGAGATATTAAGGGAGAGAGAGACAGAGAAAGGGAGTGGAAGAGGGAGACTGAGAGGGATAGGGAGAGGTAGAGGGAGAGGCAGAGGGAGAGGAAGATGCTTGCATTTTACACTCAGCTTTGTTTCATCGCTTTATATTTCTTGATTTGGAAGTTACGGTACAGTTACGTTCGAGCGTGCCCGGGAGAACTATGTTGCTCCTCATGCTTCATTATATTTCGATAATATATTTGTGTATGCTATCAATTCAGCTGGCTGTTTACCCTAAGTTGACAACATAATATTATTTGGGTGCCAGCTGAAGGTGGAAGTCCGGAAAAATAGAACCGTCAGCCGTTGCTACCGGATTTCTGGCTGCAAGTTGTGACAAGTCAAGCACCTGACGCGCATAAAAAGTCGTAGTTTTCAACCTGGTCCAGATCATAAGTTGCAGAGGCCAAAAGGCGTATACCCCTGGACGAAATATCCATTACTTCTGCCGGTGTCAGTTCTTAGATTAGGGCACGTAATTCATCTTAGATTAGGGCACGGGCGAGTTCGTAATTCATCTACATTTGTGTGGAAATTCGTGCTTATAGCTGCTATTGGCTGATAAAATTAACACATCTATCTGTCAGGAAGGCTTGCGACGATATGATTTCTAGAATAGCTTGATAGCAGATTAAGAATCAGCATACGTATTCAACAATAATTAATCAAAAATGTTTAATCACAAAGGCAGTGCTTCATCACAAAGGTTGCACTCCACTAGCCGTAATATTCATGGCTGTCTAAGGACATTGATAGTAACTTAGTGGAAATATTTCGGGCGCACAGTTGCTAGGCTTTTCTGTGACCTCAGTCATATTGAGTGCCGCAGGCGACTACGGAGACTACAGAACGACGCTCACATTCATTCGAAATTCTGGAGCACGGCTAGCGACTCAGCCACCTCCACTGCTCATTGCGGTCGCAAATAATTCCCAATCGATTTTAGCCTGCCATCTTTGGCGTACGTCCATTCAATATCCTGGCGATTTTCCCAGGAGCCTACGGCGATTTTGAGGGCACCACAAACACGTGCTTCAGTGCATGGAGTTAATGCTGGTGCACAAAAGTTGCGAGCCATCCCTTATCCTGGCGACACCACACAGAAAGCCCAAAGGTGTTGGATACTAGCTTCCTAAAGCGGCCGCCCGTGACCCGTATCCGCCAAGGCAGTTTCGTACATTGGCGATATGCTGGCGAAAATCGCGACAGGAAAGCGGCGGTGACTGCCTGTAATTGAGGGCAAGCCGCCGGCCACCTAACCACCACTTTCCGGCTCCGTTGCCACGTCCGTGTGGATTCACCGGTCGTGAAGTGTTCACCAGTTCCCAGGCATTCTGATCAGCTGACGACTCCTGGACGGTGATTTTGTTGCGTGCTGTTTGGAGAAAACTGCATTTCCGTTGTTGGGTGGCAATCACACGTAATGTGAAGATATGATTCCCCTTCTAGTCCATTGATCCAACAAAGCTGAACTTACGACCATGTTTCGTGAGCTCGATCAAGTTTCGCAATTCATGTTCACAATTATCATTGGCAAATTGGTGGTAGTCATTTGCGACATATATTACATATTATCCCACTGGCAATTTTCATTCTGTAAACAGCATTGTGAAATGGCAACGGAGTGATAGTGAAGGCCAATTTGTGCTGCGAGATCGAACAAGACACCACGACGAAGTGATCTGACTATAGCATAAGCACCCAGCTGTTGTGGCACATTAGACGAAGATACTTCAGATAGTTCTGCATTATTGCACTATAACACGCTATAACAGTATATGTATGGCTTCGCCAAACGAGGGGTGATTGATCTAATCCTTCGCTAACGATGGAGGACAAATCGTTTACCTCCAGGTTTTCTCCGAACATTTCGTGCAAATATGGGGCAAGTGAATTCCTGTGTCACCCGGGAAGAACTATTGTTCCATTTCCTGACTCCCACGCATGGGTCACCATTCACAGAGCATGGCATTGAAGGTCCAACTACGGATATATATATATATATATATATATATATATATATATATATATATATATATATATATATATATATATAAACCTTCCCGTTTATGCTCAGATTACAACACATGGGAAGTGTCTGCCCAACGGAATTCGCATTTGCACAAACCTGCAGTAAATCACAAACTACTTCCTGGCTGGCGCACCTGACATGCGATCGGAATCATGGACTGAAGACATGAATAAATAGTAGTAGAAGTACGGAAGTACTGAAGTACGGAAAACGAACTGATCAGCGACACACTGGACCGGCGGAAAGCGAACTGATCGGCGAGACCCCGGACCCACGAGCCGTCGAGAAAGCACGAGCCACTCGCGTGACCCACCGTCGTCCGCCAACGCCTGAGCCGACTAGCAGGCGACCACTTAGCGCCAGTTTCGCCAGTTTTTGCATCGCCGCTGGACATGCGCTCCAGAGGGGCCGGCAAACAGGCCCGCCGTCGCACCACGCCTGGTCGACCAGGCGCCGGCGAGAAAAGCCCCGCGGACGATGATTGATCTGATCTCGTATCAAGCAATCAACAAGTCAGTTGGAGCGGCGATCCTGGCCGACGGGTAGCCGTCAATCGGTCCTGTTGACAGATCACCTGTCAACGGGCAGAGAGCGAATCTCGTGTTCTAGGGCGGACACGTGACCACCGCCCCTCGCGCCACGATTGCGTTTGGTGTTGTCATCACGAGCCCAGTCGGCAATTGATGTGGTGGGTGCGATTGGAACTCCAAGAAAGTGAAGTCTATTCCTGTGGAGATTCATCATGCAGTGTAGATGCGAGATCAGACATGGGGAGATAGACGGACAGCGGAATGCAGAGAATGGCGGCAGAGGAGGTAGAACCAGAGTCAGAGATAGATGAAGTGAGAGAGAAGGAAAGATGGGAAAATAAAGCAGAGGACGAAGTAGGATAGAAGAGACGGGAGAGGCAGGTCGGGCAGATGTCTGAAAAAAGCTGTCAAGCTTCCCACTACCTTGGGTAGCAAGGTGGAGCTGATTTGCTGGTTTGGTTGCAACTGTCGCACAAAAGCAGAATACATTTTTTTTTAATGAGAGGTCCAACATTTAAACACTTGATGACCCGGTATTTGACCTCAGGTCACCTATATAGCAGCACTTTATCAGGTCATTACCTGCTCCAGTTACTGGAACCGAGCCGCCCGCCCGCCCGACTGCTCCGTTGGGCTGCTCGGCGCAATCGGCTTCGCGAAGAAAGGAGTGAAGTACATGAATATAGTATGGAAAGGCTTAGGTACACAATTGCAAAAATAATTTTCAAGATATTCAGGGAGTAATGTGCAAAGCGACATCCATCGCATAAAAATCATTTGCAAGAATGACAACATTCCAGTTGACCAAGTTTGGTTCCATTAACCTGTCATGAACTTGACCTGACTTAACCTCGGTGACCTAACATGACTTTGAAACTATACAGCATAATAGCATACACCAAACAAGTCGCTAGTATTGCTAAGAACCCTTCCCTTTTGCGAATATACCGGAAGCAAATCAACGCCGATTATTGTGTTCCGGCACTGCGATGTTTTACACTTTAGTGGCCCCCAGCTCGAAAACCACATTTCTTGCTTTAAACAACGCGCCGGTCATTTCTAAGCAGGTACACAAGAAATCGCGTATATCGACCGGTAAAATCTGGAGTTATGTACAACAAACAGAGGGGTGGGCGGATTTCGCTCCCCCCCCCCCTCCAGGGCGCATGATAATGCACTGCGTCGGAGTGGAATCACTTTCCGTGACGTGATCAAACCGAGCGCTCTGGATACCCCTCCATGGGAGTTACTGTTGTCGACAATTGATGCTACACTGAGCGGAAACTATAAACATAATACCCTACATCAAGAGTTCCGAATTCAAGCGCTGGACCTCATTGCGTCCCACGTCGACTACAAGACAACATACACGGATGGCTCAACGATCGAAGCTGGTGTTGGCTCGGCGTTTGTTAGCGGCTCCGACACACGATCTTTTACGCTACCTGTGCAGGCATCTGTCTTCACATCCGAATTGGTAGCCATTAACAAGCACTGTGTTTTATCCAAGTATGAGATGAAACATTACAACTCATCCCAGCAGATAGTCTCAGTAGCCTTTTGGCACTGAGATCCTTTAATTCATCACACACCATTGTCCAGGAAATTGTTTTACGGTTGACGTCACTACGTGCAGAGGGTAAAAGACTGTTCACACATAGCGTAATCTCGACGCAAAAAAAGCCAGCGCAATGACGGACTATGCGTAATCCCGACACACATGTTGAGGCATGTTGCAACTTACAAGCTAAAAATACCACAGCTGATGTAGCCAATCTGGGGACGATCAGCAAATATGACGACTGCAGTTTATGCCGAACAGTCTGTCGACTTTGCGTCAAGGCCGCTGGTGCGCCGAGCGGAACAAGTTGAGGAACCCCAACTTTGGTCGCTCGGAAATCGTCAGCGTTTTGTAGGAGCCGGTAGACAGCTGACGCAAGGCCGGCACAATGACAGGATCGGCAGACTCATTGGGTCCCATGCTAGCTGTCCGTTTGCTTTGCGTCGATTCCGACAGTGCGTCGAGATTACGCTAGGTGTGAACAGTCCTTAAGACAGTCGTTATGTGCTGGATTCCAAGCCACGTCGGTATATTAAGGAATGAAGCCGCTAACGCGGCTACAAAGCGAGGAGCACAGGAACCATGCACACGGTATATGCCCATTCCTGCTAGATATATATATTCAGTCACTAAAGATTATGTTTTTTTTTTCGTAAGTGGCAAGTCCTTTAGGACGCGGTCGGTTAAAGCAAGCTTAGGACAATTAAACCCAGCATCGGCCAGTGGTCCTCGTGCTCGCGTATGACTGGACGCGTAGGATGCGTCCATGTGCCCCAGATGGTGATGTTGCGTCCGTGCCCCAGATGCCAAGGACGTCTTTCAGTGCGTCACATCTTAACCTCATGCCTTCGGCTTTCTGATGTTTACAAGCACTACTTTGGTCTACCGCAGCCACTGTCAATTCGTGACATTCTTGGTAATGAATCGGTCGCGATCAATTCTGGCAAATTGTTCCACTTCCTTTTGGAGGTACACTTCAATTCTATATATTCTCCTGTGTAATCCCTTGTACAGGAGCAAGCTCGCACGGTGCGATTGCTTAGGATTGTATGATTGACGCAGTTTAAATAGTTGTGGTGTGGACGCTGTATAACCACTGCCGTTGATGAGCCCTAAAATCCTAATAACTAACTAACGAGACCCGGGTGTAGGGCGGACCCTGGCGGATTCACGCTTGACCACCAAGCGAACGATGATAGCAGCGCTCGTCGCGTAGCCGCAGGCCCACCTGTTCTGCCCGGGCTGCCTGCTCAGGTTGAAGCTATGCAGGTTAGGAGAGCCTTGTGAGCAGATGAAGGTGATTACTATTGGACTTGGATTTCGAGTGAGACAATTTTATAGGATCTCCCAAGGAGTCAGAATCTATGGCTGCTTTTCAGAAGGAGATCTATCGTTGTTTTACAGATGAAGGAGATATATCGTTGCTTGCTGTTTTTCTTCTGGAATATAACGTATGTGTCACCTTTCATATTAAAAGTGTTTCGGACTTTCTTCATGACCTACTTAATGCACGCAACACGCATGCAATGTTTTCAGAATTATCAGTTGAATTAAATATGCATTCCCACGAATGTGACGAATTCCACACCATTCTCACATATCGCATAGACCACCCGTGTTGTTAGGTACCCCGTGCTCGGCTCAGGTCGTGTTCGATCCATGGACTGTCCACCACGACCGAAAATCTTCCATTCGTGCATGTCTTGAAAGATCGCACATCAGCAGCTGCCTCAGGTCACGCGCGACGACAACGCTGACAGGTTCAATCATGCATTCGTGAGGCCTGTAGCAGCTCAATGTTACCTCGCGCTTTGCATAAAAACATTCAGCACCGCGTGCCATAAAAGGCATTCCCATACATCTGAAGTTGATCATTGTTCACCGCTTGGATTGCGTTGATACGAAGGTATGTGGCGTCGACCATTCACGCTGTGTATGCCACCACTTGAGAGACAGACACGATACAAAATTATACCTAAAAATGCTGGTTCACAGAGCCAGTTATCAAGCAAGCAATTGGCACCATCATGACCCGTGCGGTCCCAACCACCACACGATGTCAGGTCAATTAACACATCAGATCCGCATCACTGTGCTTTCTCTGAATTGTTGTTAACCGACAGTAAGTCAACTGGCAGAGTGTGTGGAGTCGGCGGAGTGTAGCGGTCCAGCTGGCCATTCAGCCTGGACTCGCCAGTGGCATACAAATGTCTTCTGTGAGCTCCTACTGGACCTCACCTCTGTTTGACTCTCGACGTATCTCGACCATAGGTGCGCTGTATTGCATCCAGCCAGGTTCTCGCAGTCTAAGAGATCGGCATGTTATTGCACTTCGTGCACAATCGTCTTCGGTGGCTTTACTACCGGAAACGGATGGACTCCAAGTATCAGTTATTCACAACACAAGAACATGTCAATTCCTCGACCGGTAACACAGCGTACTGTTCGTATTTGGAAGGGTAGTACAATGGCGAAGCACACAAATGTAAATTATTCAAGACACATCCAGAGTAAAAAATACAAACTAACACTAAAGATAATAGCTAACGACTACAGAACATCACTTAATAATTAAAAGACAACAAATAATGACTAGAGAACACCAACTAATAACTAGAGAATAGCAACTAATGACAACGCCAGTAGAACAGAAGGCTCATTTGCCAAACGCGCGCTGTAGCATACTACAATGTAGTTCGCGATACCCGACGAAAATGACAGTTCTCCATTAGAAATGGTTTCTAATAGACTGACTAGAGTGTGACCTACTATGACTTGTCTGCCACACCGAGCGTTGTGGCGTCGTCAAACGCCACCAGAATTATCGCCCGTCCCACTTCTCTGCTCAGTCACTGCCAAGGCACGCTCTCTGTCGGCATTGTGTGGCTGTTGGCTGGCTTTCGCTCTGATTAACTGTGCGTGATTTCGCCCCGGGCTGGTTCTCGCTCCAGTAAGCTCTGCATCATTTCGCCCCGGGCTGGTTCTCGCTCTGGTAAGCTCTGCATCATTTCGCCCCGGGCCGGTTCTCGCTCAAGTAAGCTCTGCATCATTTCGCCCCGGGCCGGTTCTCGCTCTGGCTAACGGTGCGTCATCCTGTCGCAGGCTGGTTCTCGCTGCTCTCCGAAGATGGCAAGACGGCGCCCTTTTACAGCAGCATCGAGGAGGTGGCGGCCGCCCGGCTCGCCGTGTTCCTCACTCGTCACGACGTTCCCGCTTACGTCATGTCCGATAACGGTAAGTGTATGAGGTGCTGGCGATGCTCGACATATCACGTGTGGTAGATGTTCGTGTTGGTCATTTCGTACAGACCAGATGGTAAGATTTTAGTGTTCGTTATCCTGGACGGACCAGTTGGTAAGATGTCCATTTCCGGTCCAGCTACCCGGGCTGAAATCTACAAACTTCAAAAGGCACCAGCATACATAACTGAACAGAAACGTTTGCAAATTTACTCCAAGAACGAAACACCTGCAGACAATTACATAAACGACCTGGTCGAACCGTCGTGTTCCACTTAGCACACATGAGAAATGCGACATTCTGAACTATGAATATTAGCAAGGTCGCATTTACGGGCAACTCGTCAGCAACACATTGCCAAGGACACATTGACACATTGACACATGTGTTCCCGAGCATGTGTTCCCGAGCATGCGGCCCATCACTCCTAACCAAGCGTGCCACAGTCGGAGCGCCCGCTGGTCATCACACGGCCGGCCTGGCCAAGGGCGTCTGCCGAGGCCGTCTGCCGAGGCCGTCTGCCGAGGCCGTCTGCCGAGGCCTTGTGGCGTGGCCGTGTGGCGTGGCCGTCTGCCGAGGCCTTGTGGCGTGGCCGTGTGGCGTGGCCGTCTGCCGTGGCCTGTGGCGTGGCCGTGTGGCGTGGCCGTGTGGCGTGGCCGTGTGGCGTGGCCGTGTGGCGTGGCCGTGTGGCGTGGCCGTGTGGCGTGGCCGTCTGCCGAGGCCTTGTGGCGTGGCCTTGTGGCGTGGCCGTGTGGCGTGGCCGTGTGGCGTGGCCGTGTGGCGTGGCCGTCTGCCGAGGCCTTGTGGCGTGGCCGTGTGGCGTGGCCGTCTGCCGAGGCCTTGTGGCGTAGCCGTGTGGCGTAGCCGTGTGGCGTGGCCGTCTGCCGAGGCCTTGTGGCGTGGCCGTGTGGCGTGGTCGTGTGGCGTGGCCGTGTGGCGTGGTCGTCCACCTGAGCAGTGACTACGACTACGGTGACTGAACGGTAACCAGGTCACGGCGACCGAAATCTCAATCGGGTGTCCAACTCTGGATAGTTGTGGTGGGTGCACCAGCACAGCGGGCTGGATCGGAGGGGCCGGCTGTCCTCTCATGGGCAGCGGATGTGCCGACGACCCTGCGACCAGACGGCACCAGCGGGCGCGGCGAGACAGCGGCGCCGGCCGGCCTTTGTCTGGCACCGCCGGCCGCCCCGGTCCATTCACGTCTCACTCAGACTCGGCTGGCTCTGGCTGCTGACGTGTGGCTCTGGCTGCTGACGTGTGGCTCTGGCTGCTGACGCGTGGCTCTGGCTGCTGACGTGTGGCTCTGGCTGCTGACGTGTGGCTCTGGCTGCTGACGCGTGGCTCTGGCTGCTGACGTGTGGCTCTGGCTGCTGACGTGTGGCTCTGGCTGCTGACGTGTGGCTCTGGCTGCTGACGTGTGGCTCTGGCTGCTGACGTGTGGCTCCGGCTGCTGACGTGTGGCTCCGGCTGCTGACGCGTGGCTCTGGCTGCTGACGTGTGGCTCTGGCTGCTGACGTGTGGCTCTGGCTGCTGACGTGTGGCTCTGGCTGCTGACGCGTGGCTCTGGCTGCTGACGTGTGGCTCTGGCTGCTGACGTGTGGCTCTGGCTGCTGACGTGTGGCTCCGGCTGCTGACGTGTGGCTCTGGCTGCTGACGTGTGGCTCTGGCTGCTGACGTGTGGCTCTGGCTGCTGACGTGTGGCTCTGGCTGCTGACGTGTGGCTCTGGCTGCTGACGTGTGGCTCTGGCTGCTGACGTGTGGCTCTGGCTGCTGACGTGTGGCTCTGGCTGCTGACGCGTGGCTCTGGCTGCTGACGTGTGGCTCTGGCTGCTGACGTGTGGCTCTGGCTGCTGACGTGTGGCTCCGGCTGCTGACGTGTGGCTCTGGCTGCTGACGTGTGGCTCTGGCTGCTGACGTGTGGCTCTGGCTGCTGACGTGTGGCTCCGGCTGCTGACGTGTGGCTCTGGCTGCTGACGTGTGGCTCCGGCTGCTGACGCGTGGCTCTGGCTGCTGACGTGTGGCTCCGGCTACTGACGTGTGGCTCTGGCTGCTGACGTGTGGCTCTGGCTGCTGACGTGTGGCTCTGGCTGCTGACGTGTGGCTCTGGCTGCTGACGTGTGGCTCTGGCTGCTGACGCGTGGCTCTGGCTTCTGACGTGTGGCTCTGGCTGTTGATCCGGCGGCCGGTACGGGTGAACGGTACGCGATGACAGACGACTGGGGGAGGGGGTGTCGGTCTGATCAGAGGTGAAGAAGTGTCCAGCCTGTCACCTATAGACTAAAAGAACCTATCTCACATTAAACAAAAATATAAACTACTCGGCAAAGGTAATTTTCGGCCGCAAAAAGTTTGACCACGTTTCGGATCTGCTGAGGAGGCTGGGCTGGCTCAGCGCGGAGAAACTGGCGAGTTATCACACCCTTCGCCTCATACACAAGGTGCGTCTCCATGGTGAGCCAGAGTCACTGGCTCACGATCTCACCACCATGGCGGAGATTCGTGACCGGACCACCCGTCAAGACCACAACTTGTATGTCCCCAGGTCCCGCACCGAGATGGGGAAGAGACGCTTTAGTTCCAGAGCGCCACACATGTACAACTCACTGCCACCTGAGCTGACGCGACTTCCCGTGTCGATCTTTGGTCGCCACCTACGGGAGTATCTACTTGACGTGCCGCCCGTGCCGGACTGATAGACTGCTCGACTTGCTGCTATTTTTTTATACATTTTTTAAAAAATTTAACTTGTATTCTGTGATTTTGACCCTCCTTTTTACCTTTTGTGATGTTTTGTTTTATCTATTGGACGCGATGTCGTAATAGCCACAAGTCAATTGTGGATGACCTCAATAAAGTCAGACAGTCTGTCTGTCTGTCTGTAAATCGAACGCCACCAGCCTGTCACCTACAGAATATCGAACACCACCAGCCTGTCACCTACAGAATATCGAACACCACCAGTATGTCGCATGTTGATGGCTCACATTAAGACCCGTATGCATGCGTGTGAGCGCGAAATGTCGACCATGCCACTGAAATGGAACAAAGAAGAACTCTTTAGTTTATATATGATCTCCAATTTGTTCAATTATATACGATCTTCAATTATTAACCCGCGCCGTCTCTCCGGTCTGATCCTCACACCCCATCTCCAGGGGGGGATAGTAACCCCCCTCTAAAATCCAAACTAAGCGTCGCACGAAAGCGAAAGAGGTGTCATCGATTGCTGGATTAGTTGTCATCACATTATTTTCGCACTTTTTACGGTAATGCTCCGTGTTTACATGTTCCCATGATCATTACCAAACATTAAGGAGATCGCAATCATTGTCAGACTCAATTAATCTTTTTAAAAAAATGGAGTGGAAGACTTCCTGGAGATTAAAAAAAAAATTGAGCAGCCAACATTAAAGACAAGACCATGTTTCCAATACTTGCCTGGCTCTCAGAGACGAAACACCGCCTACACAAACATACACAAGTTCAGCTTCAACAACACCTTGGTACTTATTAGGTAGATACGTACAAGCTGAAACCAGCCTTGAAAACAAACTGCGTCGGAAAATGGAACTGTTGCGTCGGTTTCAATCTCTGGACGGTGACAGGATACTGTTCCGCCGCTTGAGATTGCAGAAAATGGCGCCTGGTAACGGTTGCAACCGTCGACGATTGCAACAAAAGTATTGGTGATGGATAAAATCCGAAGAACTTGTGAGCATCACAAAGAGTGGGGCTATCCGCACGTACAATTTTCTGCTCGAATTGTCATTCTACAGTGGTGTGGAGACAGTAGAAAATCGGAGCCTTTTTCACGGACTGAAACACGTGCAGCTCGTGTCACGATGACTGCGCCCGCACACTCTGCAGCCACTGATGGTCAATTGGAAAATTGTAGCCGGTGCATGGGGCCATGATGTGAAGGTGACGGCAAGTCGCTAAGTTTAGCCGTTTCCGAGAACCAGACCAAATTGTGAAAAACGCTCAAAAACGTCGCTTCCGCTTCCCCCCTCGCGTGCGCGTGGCGCGTGACTCTGAAATGGTTGCCACGACGATGTTGACAATTGTGGTAATACTGAGGTGTTGGTTTGATGTCAATCGGTCCATTGGTTGTCGGATATTGCGGTCTGAATCGAGTCGATGGGGAGCACTAAGAATGGTGATTTTCCGAACGCAAAACTTCAGTTTTACATGCTATTCCTATGGGCAACCGGTCATTCACCGCGAACACCTGTTCTCTCAGGACCCCAGTGACGCGCACGCGCAACACCTTGACCCGACCGCAACGAAATTGTGCCCGACAGATAGCCAACATTTGGAACTTTCACGTGATGTCAGCCATAACTCGTTACCTGTGATGTGAGCCGTACCACACGCCACAAACTGCGCTGGAAAATCTCTGGACGTGAACGGGACAGTTCGTAGGTGACAGGCTTACCGTGGCAGTGTGTCGTGGTAAGCCTATGGACTTTACCACGAGTGCCACGAGTTTTTTCAGCCCCCTGCCTCCTCGATCATAGCTACTAAATTGTTTATGTACGCTTCTGATACATGCACTGAAACAAGATGAGTACATATATGTCTGGATAGTTAGAAAATACAAATTGACTGGGTATGTTAAGAGGCAAACGATGATGATGATGACTGGGCCTGATGATAAATGCAATCCATACGCAAAGATAATACCGTACCGTAAGTTGTCATCACAACCGAAGATATTTTTCAAATATCTGTCACCTACGCTCGTGGCCGAGTAGGCGGTTTTTTCACTTCTGGGTCTGATTGCTGTGACCTGCACCCTGATGGTGTACTCAGGTCAAGCGTGGGCATGCACTCTGATGGTGCACTCAGTCACGCGTGGCTATGCACGCTGGTGGTGCGCTCAGGTCAGACGTGGGAAGAATGACCTGGACGGACGGGTTTGGTGGACTGTGCAGGACAGCCACAGGTTGGGTTTGCCGACGGACGTCGACACAAATTGCGGCATCGTGGTCATTGTGTCTCTCTCGACTTTCCGGTTATCACAGTCGCCACACACCGGCTCCACTGATAACGTTCCGACTTGGGCTTCATTGTCGGTTCCCGCAATGTCAGAGACGGGAACAGTGTATACGATGTCGCCCTTGCCCCTATATAAGCTTGCATAGCCGCTTTTTTGTTGCATATATTGTTCGTTGCCACTCGTTTTGAATATAAGCCTGGTATCCGCCCATTTAGAAGCCACCAGTTTTGCACACGCAAAGTTTGAGAAATAGCTATCATACACGTCATTATTTCCTGTGCCTGTCCTGTGGAAATATGCCTTATCATAACACGTCAAGTTCCAAGAAAGTACGCCTCGACATATAGTTAAAATTCCATCCATAAGTCATGTGCACCGATGACTACAACCTGTCAGTCCTCATTTGCAGTCCTAAGCTGAGCTGATGCGACAGCACCCTGACGGGATGCTGCATTTTAGAAGGCTTATCATTGTCACAGGGTGCTAGCGGCAGCCTGTCACATGCAGCACCCGACTGACCGGCAGCCTGTCACATGCAGCACCCGACTGACCGGCAGCCTGTCACATGCAGCACCCGACTGACCGGCAGCCTGTCACATGCAGCACCCGACTGACCGGCAGCCTGTCACATGCAGCACCCGACTGACCGGCAGCATGCAAGTCTATGACCACAAAGGGCACTCGGCTCGCACCCAGTTGCCTGATTATGTTAGCACATCGGCCGGATCACGCCTGACGACACCTGAACCGCCTGTTTGTTCTCACACACACACACACACACACACACACACACACACACACACACACACACACACACACACACACACACACACACACACACACACACACACACACACACACACACACACACACACACACACACACACACACACGCACACGCACACGCGCACACGCACACGCACACGCACACGCACACGCACACGCACACGCACACGCACACGCACACGCACACGCACACGCACACGCACACGCACACGCACACGCACACGCACACTCACATTCACATTCACATTCACATTCACATGCACATGCACATGCACATGCACATGCACATGCACATGTACATGCACATGCACATGCACATGCACATGCACATGCACATGCACATACACCGGATGTCGGAAGCGTTGCCGCCCAGCCAGCCGGCGGGGTTGGCGGGTGGCGGCTGGAATGTCGGCCTTTCCAGCAGCCACCTGGTGGCTACTCACAGATTTTGGCGTGTATGGCGGAGGAGCGGTCAGGTCGGCCGCGCGCACACGCCAGAACATTGTGCCCGTCGCACCCCTCCATCGGCGTATCGAGACCTCACCATCATTTCCCAGAAATAGTAATGTCTGCTGCACCCATGTCTGCCTGGATCATGATGGAATGGGAGTCTGTGGCTTTGTCTCATTGTGAGGGTATGTCCGCGGTTTATCACCAGCGCGTGGTTTCTTCAGAACGTGTAGAGTCATGAGGGTGAAGTGAAGTGTGGTCACCTGGGTATAAAAGAGAGAGGAGCAGGGAAAAAAGGGAGAGAAGGAGAGAGAGGAGAGAGAGAGAGAGAGAGAGAGAGAGAGAGAGAGAAGAGAGAGAGAGAGAGAGAGAGAGAGAGAGAGAGAGCGAGGCATTCTGTTTGTATGGAAGAGAAGGAGAAATAAAGAGACAGCATGACAGAGGGTTGAAAACAGGGCCCAAGAAAAGAAGAAAATCACCCGATGTGAAAGACGGCAAAAGGAAGACAAACGCCAGCCGACCGTACATGTGTGGCCGCGTCGGCACCCGTGACGTTTCGCTGTGACAGACAACACCACCACACGGTAGCTGTTCCCACTGCAGGCCGTAAGCCGAGCAAGACCAAGTGGCAGGTGAACCGCCGCCAAGGTGGCAGAGCCCGACCCGGCCATGAATATCTCTGTTACGCAATGTGTCTGGACATCAGTTATGAGAGCCGAGGTACAAGATGCAGGGTGCATTGTGTGTGGGGCGGTGTAGTGTGCCGATTGCGGCATTGTCGCCGACAAGGCGACCCACTGACCTGGTGTGCCGAGGTCACCCTGCAGTTCTGTGACCTAGGCGCGCCATTGGTATGCAGGTCGCAGCTAATCTGGTCGACGCTTCCACCATCCTCTTCCATCGACCGGTGTCCTCGCATATTTCGCCGGTGACGTCGCCACATATCTGAGCTCTGAGCTCTGAACTTTGATCGCTTTGAGCTGGACACCGCCGCCGCCGGAGTTCCGCGCAAGGGGAAACGAAGCGGGCGCCTGTAATGTGGCCATGTTGCCTTATAGGGTGATATGGTCGTGCAGCGATCTTGTCGGCGGGTTGGCTTTCCGTCTGTGCTGATGATGCTATCACGTGGCCTTGGCATCCGCTGGCCCGATGCGCTGGCTATCGGAGGGATTGGCAGCGGCGGCTGGTGAATGGCGATCCAGTCTGTCGGTACATCCATCTTACTGCAGGCAGTCACTGGCAGAGGCCTGGTGCGGGGTGTGTTGGTGGCTATCCCAGCTATGGTTCAGCTCAGCTCACGCCGTTTGTTGGTAGAATTGTTCGGATTGAATGTGGTTGTTTCATGAGTCTGGTCGATGTCCAGTGAGTGTACATACGGCAGTGGGTGACAACCTATGCCAACGGTGACAAGCGAACCATCAGGGGTGAAACAAAAATGTCGAAGCTGTCACCGACGAACCTGTGAGCTGTCTAAAATTCCTTGCATACATGGTTAATACAGCAATTGCCTCACACACTTACTTCGCCGCGTTGAAAAAGCATGCTTGATCCCCGTTGCAGTTCATACATATTTCATCCAGAAATTCGAGAGTAGCCCTTTTGATGTTTCGAATCGTGAGTTTTGTCACCATTAAATCCACGAAATATGTCTGGAGGCTGCCGATGGAGGCGGCAGGAAGAAGCTATTTGGACCCCGGTTACCAGTTCCAACAATGTAGCTTTCACTCATGGCTATGTCACAAGGTTGCCCGGTTAGCACAGTAGAGAGCTAACTTAGTAAGCGGACCATTCTGACACGACGTGTCAAGACACTTCAACGTTCTCTTAACGTTATCGTCCAGGTTGAGCTAGTTATCAAGCAGATGGGAAGACGACAGAAAACGGTCGGCGGTGAGCGGGCTCGTGCGGCCGTTCTCAACGTTTTCAAAATGGTGTTGTATAACTGGGATTTTCCCGCACACTCACGTACACCCTCCTGGTATGTAAGAAAAATATAAGGGCAAAGATCCGAGCTAGGGCGGGTCATGGAGTCCTACTTTTGTATTATCTGTGGCTAATCAATTGAGACCACGTTGCGTCGCCTGCCTCCCAACCTGGTAGGAAGGGAGGGCACCACCGAGAATCGAACCCCACACCTCTTGTTTCCCAGACACCCAGTTTGCCACTGAGCTACCAACGCCCTGATGTCCCACTTTCCTTCTACTGAACACGCGCGTGCTACACCTTATACGCAAATTTTGCGCACTCAACAGATGCCGTGCTTTTGTGGCGTGTGATGACAGTGTCAGCCAGCGACTGACGCAGGCTTGTCGAGTGTCGCATAAAGTTGAACCAGGCTTTACGCTGAAGGGCCAGGATCACATCATCGACCTGGCACGGGTCCGGGCCGTTCCAGCGTACTACCAACTCTTTCGCCGCGTTGAAGTGGTCGAACTGACGGTGCATGCGGAACACTTCCTGCTCTGCACTTTCCATGTTTTCCACGATACTGTCAATGTATGAGATGAATGTAATTGAATTTAATAATTACATTTTAATTTAATAATTCCACACTGTCAATCAAGGGAAGATGAGCCACAGTCAATGTATGAGATGAATTGAATTGAATTTAATAATTCCATTTGAATTTAATAATTCCATTTGAATTTAATAATTCCATTTGAATTTAATAATTCCATTTGAATTTAATAATTCCATTTGAATTGAATAATTCCATACTGTCAATCAATGGAAGATGAGCCAATGGAATCAATGGAAGATCAACAGTCTGGTTACCAGGTCTACGTATGGGCCAATGCTGGGCGTACTGTCGCGGCTCACCCACAGTACATTGAGCAGTTGCTGGTTGCACCCATTCGCGCAGCGCGGCTCGTGCAACACCTTGTATCCTGCTATCGCGGATTCGATGGATAAGCGGCACGACGGCGGAATGACGCGCGGGCCACCAGGCGACTGGCAGCACGCTGGATGGTGACGGCACTGGTATCACTGGCGGCCCTGATGCGCTCCACATCAGTCACCTCCCTGATGTCGAGCATGACGTACATCAGGCTCTGGTTGTCTGTGCCCATTCTTGAGCCGGTCGCATTCAAACCACCTCGCCTGTGCCTAACTGCCTGGCCAAGCTACGACAGAAGGCCGCGGCGTCCTTCGCCTGTGAACGAATGGTTGAGCCTGAATTAGCTGTAAACGTGTCACGAAAATCTTAGCGCTGACATTATGGTACATGCTTGATGCAAATATAGAATTGAGCTCAAAACAGGTCCAGATTACATACATATGCATCAGCTCTTTTTCATAGTGCAACAAAATCACTCCAGCATTGCACCAGTCTCAAAGCAAGGTTGCTATATTGTTGAATTGTTGTATATATCGTTTTGCTCCATACTAGCAGGTAGCTACAAAATGTTCAGCATAGCATTTTGTCTAAAATATGCTGACCATTGCCTGATGACAATGATTGCTGAACTAGTTGTGGTGGTGCTCACCATACATGGTTTAGTACAAGATTCATAAAAGCGTTCCTATTTATGGAGTACCCTGGTGTCATTCATAAATTATCCAATTTTTAAGTAGAGTCCAGTGATCAATGGTTTAGTGTTAAGAATACAGTTAACCAGTGGAGCCAGGTTGGAAATCACAGGTCTGCTCATACACGTCTGATATAGTGGGATGCAGTGTTCAAATTTGAAAGTCTGTTCCATGTTTGCTTGCTCCACTAAATGCCAGCACAATGATGCCCTAGTATTTCACTATAACAAGGTTGCAGGCAATCCACATATAGACAATTCCATTCACTTGCTTCCATATTTGTTGATCTTCATTGCTATGAAATCAATGAGCATGTATAACACATCCTCATATTCAGCACTAATAACATCATTCAGAAGCAGTGATGGATTTAAACTAAAACCAAAGCAAGACTTTGAGTGAGGCAATATATCACACAGATAATGCGAAAAATTATTGCCTTACTTTTATGAATAACAGAAAATCACACAAAAAAAACAGCCAAGCCTAACATAGCTTTACCTACAGTTCATGAAAAGAAATTACATTTGTATTTTCAAGAATCACCAAAATCTCAAAATACTTCAACTAAAGAGCATAGCTTAGCGGCCCATTCCAGAGAACAAATAAAAGATAAAACATTAGTTTACAAATCTCAATTTCTAACCTAAAAACCTAACTTAACCCAACCTAATCATCTTGTTTGACTGATACAGTAGCATATGTGCAAAACATGTGTTGGGCACCTTAAACCACAATATCACCCAAATATTGTTCATATTATTGTGCTTTAACATGGTCAGAAGACAAGTTTTTACACATACTTTTTACTTTTCATCAATAAAGCAAAGAAAAGAGTTAGGTTTAGCGAAGGTTTGGTGGTGATCTACAGTTTGAGGTAATTTCTGATTTCTTGTAATTTCCTTTGTTTATGAATGTGCTTAACATGATATGATCACTCATTTCCTCTGCACTTGCATACTTTTCAGCCGGGAAGCAAAATAACACCCTAAGAGGGGAATGAAGTTGAGTAATACAGCATGCAAAGTAACATTTAAAATTAGCGAAAAAACATGTAACAAAACCAAACCTAGCCTAGCCTAACCTTCCATGCAATACAAATTCCTTGTTAAGAAATGAATAATTTCCAAATATTTTTTTCTAAAAATTTTCGAAGCAAAAAAATGTTACCAAATCTAACCTTTCCAAGCCTGCACTGTTTATTGAACAAAGAATACTTCAACATTACTGTGTCTATATAGGGTCCAATGATCAACGGTTCAGTGTTCAGATCACAGATAACCAGTGGAGCCAGATTGGAAATTACAGATCTGCTCATTCAGGTCTAATATAATGGGATGCAGAGTTCAAATTTAGAGGTAGGTTCCATATTGACTAGGTGTACCAAATTACCGGACATAAACAAAGAATTCTTCAACATTTTGTATTACATATTTTCTTTAAAAATCAACTTACAAGAGCATAACATAACCTAACTTAATGAAAGCTAACCAGTTTGTATGTTGTATGAAGTACAATGTGTGTAAAACTTGTTTTGTGGTCATCTTAAACAACAATAATGCCAGTTTGGTTAGGCTCGTTTAGGTTTCATAAGTTGGAGGTGTTAAGAAATAAACAAAAGTGTGAATAGTTTTCCATTCAAAGAACCTCGGCCGGAATTTTTTGTTCAGCCAGCAGCTGTCTCAAAAGGACGCTACCACTATATAAGATATGCCATCTTCTAATGTAAACTATCCAGAAGTGGACTGATGTCAGCCTTTGGCTGTCTCATTAGTCTTCCGTGTCCCTCTAGCTCTCACTGACGTGCGTCAGCGTGACGCTGGCTTTTTTCGCTTCTACGAACCATATTGAAGCAGTCGGCTGTGATAAAGTCAATGTGCGAATGTGCACAATGATTTGTTTGCATGCTCAATGGAAACCGTGAACAGGAGTAGCCAGTTGTTCAGAAAATGGAAAAAGCGATTTCGCACAAATTACTTCCCCTAAATGTCTCGATTTCCCGTGCTGGCCGCTTAATGTGCTTATTGTAGCTCAATGGACATGAGCAGTTCACGAACACACCAAACAGCGCACTCACACCAACCAGTACACTTACACCAAACAGCGCAACCACATCAACCAGCACACCCACATTAAACAGCACACCCACACTAAACAGTACACCCACACTAAACAGAACACCCACACTAAACAGCGCAACCACACCAACCAGCGCACCAATACCCACACCAATCAGCCTACCCACAGCAATCAGCCTACCCACACAAACCAGCACACCCACACCAACCAACACATCCACACCAACCAACGCATCCACACCAAACAGCGCAGCCACATCAACCAACGCCCCATACCAATCAGCGCACCCATAACCACACCAACCAAACTACCCACACCAACCAGCGTACCCATACCAACCACCGCACCCACACCAACCAGTGCACCCACATCAACCACCGCACCCACACCAACCAGCGTACCCACACGCAAAAATAGCATGTAGCATTCAAGTACACAAATGGCATATGGGGTGCATACATTTTGGCCTTCTTCACTGTGATATGTTACGGAGCCCATCATGACGTGGGCCGGCAATAGATCGGCCTATCCTTACCTGGCTCAGTAAAGGACCACTGGTCTTTTTCAAATTGCCCGGCTGGTCGCGATCTCTTGGCGTCTCGAATGCAGACTAGCCTGACTCAGCCCTCGTGTCCACAGACCAGGGCACCATGTACCGCAAGGTGACCGTCGGCGCCGGCAACGTGCTGCGACTGATGGGGGTGTTCCGCGATCTCAACACGTCGCCCGCCTCGTCGCCTGCCATCAACTACGCCCAGTGCGTCAACTACAAAAACGAGGTGAGCGCCGCCGTCTTGACAGATCGTCACCGGCAGCCGACCGGCCGAGCAGTCTGCCGGCCGACCGAGTAATCCAGTCTGTAGTCCGAGTAGTCCAGTCTGACGGCCGAGCAGTCTGCCGGCCGACCGAGTAGTCCAGTCTGACGGCCGAGTAGTCCAGTCTGACGGCCGAGTAGTCCAGTCTGACGGCCGAGCAGTCCGCCGGCCGACCGAGTAATCCAGTCTGTAGTCCGAGTAGTCCAGTCTGACGACCGAGTAGTCCAGTCGACGGCCGAGCAGTCTGCCGGCCGACCGAGTAATCCAGTCTGACGACCGAGTAGTCCCGTCTGGCGGCCGAGTAGTCCAGTCTGACGGCCGAGTAGTCCAGTATGACGGCCGAGTAGTCCAGTCTGACGGCCGAGTAGTCCAGTCTGACGGCCGAGTAGTCCAGTCTGACGGCCGAGTAGTCCAGTCTGACGGCCGAGTAGTCCAGTCTGACGGCCGAGTAGTCCAGTCTGACGGACGAGTAATCCAGTCTGACGGCCGAGTAGTCCAGTCTGACGGCCGAGTAGTCCAGTCAGACGGCCGAGTAGTCCAGTCTGGCGGCTGAGTAGTCCAGTCTGGCGGCCGAGTAGTCCAGTCTGGCGGCCGAGTAGTCCAGTCTGGCGGCTGAGTAGTCCAGTCTGACGGCCGAGTAGTCCAGTCTGGCGGCCGAGTAGTCCAGTCTGACGGCCGAGCAGTCCGCCGGCCGACCGAGTAATCCAGTCTGTAGTCCGAGTAGTCCAGTCTGACGACCGAGTAGTCCAGTCTGACGGCCGAGCAGTCTGCCGGCCGACCGAGTAATCCAGTCTGACGACCGAGTAGTCCCGTCTGGCGGCCGAGTAGTCCAGTCTGACGGCCGAGTAGTCCAGTCTGACGGCCGAGTAGTCCAGTCTGACGGCCGAGTAGTCCAGTCTGACGGCCGAGTAGTCCAGTCTGACGGCCGAGTAGTCCAGTCTGGCGGCCGAGTAGTCCAGTCTGACGGCCGAGTAGTCCAGTCTGGCGGCCGAGTAGTCCAGTCTGACGGCCGAGTAGTCCAGTCTGACGGCCGAGTAGTCCAGTCTGACGTCCGAGTAGTCCAGTCTGACGGCCGAGTAGTCCAGTCTGACGGCCGAGTAGTCCAGTCTGACGGCCGAGTAGTCCAGTCTGACGGCCGAGTAATCCAGTCTGACGGCCGAGTAGTCCCGTCTGGCGGCCGAGTAGTCCAGTCTGACGGCCGAGTAGTCCAGTCTGACGGCCGAGTAGTCCAGTCTGGCGGCTGAGTAGTCCAGTCTGACGGCCGAATAGTCCAGTCTGGCGGCTGAGTAGTCCAGTCTGGCGGCTGAGTAGTCCAGTCTGACGGCCGAGTAGTCCAGTCTGGCGGCTGAGTAGTCCAGTCTGGCGGCCGAGTAGTCCAGTCTGACGGCCGAGTAGTCCAGTCTGACGGCCGAGTAGTCCAGTCTGGCGGCTGAGTAGTCCAGTCTGGCGGCCGAGTAGTCCAGTCTGACGGACGAGTAATCCAGTCTGACGGCCGAGTAGTCCAGTCTGACGGCCGAGTAGTCCAGTCAGACGGCCGAGTAGTCCAGTCTGGCGGCTGAGTAGTCCAGTCTGGCGGCCGAGTAGTCCAGTCTGGCGGCCGAGTAGTCCAGTCTGGCGGCTGAGTAGTCCAGTCTGACGGCCGAGTAGTCCAGTCTGGCGGCTGAGTAGTCCAGTCTGGCGGCCGAGTAGTCCAGTCTGACGGCCGAGTAGTCCAGTCAGACGGCCGAGTAGTCCAGTCTGGCGGCTGAGTAGTCCAGTCTGGCGGCCGAGTAGTCCAGTCTGGCGGCTGAGTAGTCCAGTCTGGCGGCTGAGTAGTCCAGTCTGACGGCCGAGTAGTCCAGTCTGGCGGCTGAGTAGTCCAGTCTGGCGGCTGAGTAGTCCAGTCTGACGGCCGAGTAGTCCAGTCTGGCGGCTGAGTAGTCCAGTCTGGCGGCCGAGTAGTCCAGTCTGACGGCCGAGTAGTCCAGTCAGACGGCCGAGTAGTCCAGTCTGGCGGCTGAGTAGTCCAGTCTGGCGGCCGAGTAGTCCAGTCTGACGGCCGAGTAGTCCAGTCTGACGGCCGAGTAGTCCAGTCTGGCGGCTGAGTAGTCCAGTCTGGCGGCCGAGTAGTCCAGTCTGACGGACGAGTAGTCCAGTCTGACGGCCGAGTAGTCCAGTCTGGCGGCTGAGTAGTCCAGTCTGGCGGCTGAGTAGTCCAGTCTGGCGGCCGAGTAGTCCAGTCTGGCGGCCGAGTAGTCCAGTCTGACGGACGAGTAGTCCAGTCTGACGGACGAGTAATCCAGTCTGACGGCCGAGTAGTCCAGTCTGACGGCCGAGTAGTCCAGTCAGACGGCCGAGTAGTCCAGTCTGGCGGCTGAGTAGTCCAGTCTGGCGGCCGAGTAGTCCAGTCTGACGGACGAGTAGTCCAGTCTGACGGCCGAGTAGTCCAGTCTGACGGACGAGTAGTCCAGTCTGACGGCCGAGTAGTCCAGTCTGGCGGCTGAGTAGTCCAGTCTGGCGGCTGAGTAGTCCAGTCTGGCGGCCGAGTAGTCCAGTCTGACGGACGAGTAGTCCAGTCTGACGGCCGAGTAGTCTAGTCTGGCGGCTGAGTAGTCCAGTCTGGCGGCTGAGTAGTCCAGTCTGGCGGCTGAGTAGTCCAGTCTGGCGGCCGAGTAGTCCAGTCTGACGGACGAGTAGTCCAGTCTGACGGCCGAGTAGTCCAGTCTGACGGACGAGTAATCCAGTCTGACGGCCGAGTAGTCCAGTCTGACGGCCGAGTAGTCCAGTCTGGCGGCTGAGTAGTCCAGTCTGGCAGCCGAGTAGTCCAGTCTGACGGACGAGTAATCCAGTCTGACGGCCGAGTAGTCCAGTCTGACGGCCGAGTAGTCCAGTCAGACGGCCGAGTAGTCCAGTCTGGCGGCTGAGTAGTCCAGTCTGGCGGCCGAGTAGTCCAGTCTGGCGGCCGAGTAGTCCAGTCTGGCGGCTGAGTAGTCCAGTCTGACGGCCGAGTAGTCCAGTCTGGCGGCTGAGTAGTCCAGTCTGGCGGCCGAGTAGTCCAGTCTGACGGCCGAGTAGTCCAGTCAGACGGCCGAGTAGTCCAGTCTGACGGCCGAGTAGTCCAGTCTGACGGCCGAGTAGTCCAGTCTGACGGCCGAGTAGTCCAGTCTGGCGGCTGAGTAGTCCAGTCTGGCGGCTGAGTAGTCCAGTCTGACGGCCGAGTAGTCCAGTCTGGCGGCTGAGTAGTCCAGTCTGGCGGCCGAGTAGTCCAGTCTGACGGCCGAGTAGTCCAGTCAGACGGCCGAGTAGTCCAGTCTGGCGGCTGAGTAGTCCAGTCTGGCGGCCGAGTAGTCCAGTCTGGCGGCCGAGTAGTCCAGTCTGGCGGCTGAGTAGTCCAGTCTGACGGCCGAGTAGTCCAGTCTGACGGCCGAGTAGTCCAGTCTGACGGCCGAGTAGTCCAGTCTGGCAGAGTCGCAGCTCGGAGCGGCCGACCGGCTGTTTTTGTGGCGACCCACTGCCCCGCGTGGTTGCGATGAGTGCTGCCGCGGTCGCTGTGCCAGTGCACGCGTGTCTGGTGTGTTTCGTGTGTGTGGGAGGGGATGGATGGAGCACACGGTGCGCGCGCACATGTGTTGTGTGCGACTAGCGCAAGGTCTACGCGCTTGTCTATCCTCTGTGTCGTTCCACAATCCAAGCGTCATTGATGTGTTTTGGGATTGCAGGCGCGTAGGCCAAATTCGTCTATGACCTTCACTTGAAAAAAAAAACAATCGATAAGGTAATTGATGTGGATGATGGTATGGATCGTGGCTTTCTCAGCGCCAGCAAACAGTAACGCTGACGCAAACAAACGCGTTGTCCAGCTCTGACATGACGAGTAAATCTATCTATTCGAAGCATCATATGCTCAAGGAAAATTACTGGTGCAACGTGCCCTATCACATTAAGATATCACGATCAGAAATATATATTCCAACGGTTTGTGACCCTCCACGAATCAACTGAACTGAATTGCCCGTACCACCTGATCTACTCTGAGAAGTGCTCTTGTGGCTTCGGCACAACAGCAAATACGACCTCGCTAAAGAAAATACGCACTCATTTCCAGAAAGCTAAAAACGTATCCGGTTAACCTTAACCCTCGCCGTCTGCCCGGCCAGGTCCTCACACCCCGTCTCGGCGGATAGTAGGGATAGTAGGGTGGCGGGGGGGGGCGGATAGCAACCACCTTTAAAATCCAATCTAAGCGTCGCACGAAAACCAAAGTTTTGCTATCAGAAAGCGCTCGACTAGTAGTCTCCGCATCCACCCCCAAAACAATTTCACCCAAAAGTGACGTCATTAGAGGGCTAGATGTTCAAATTTCACGACATGCATTATGTTTGTGGCTCTGGGGAGTTAATTTTGGGGACATTTGAGAAGAAATAAATTATCTGGGATCAGAAAAGGACAGGAAGATCGACCACAGCCATGCAAATTTTGGGCCCCCTACATTTTTTACATTTCAAACTTGAATTTTCAAGTTTTCTTTAATTTTCCTTTTCTACCCAGACCGAGAAACGTTGTTGGTAGAGCAGACCGAGAAACGTTGTTGGAAGTCAACTTTCCCTAATTAAAAATGATTACTTTGGCCAGAATCTTCGATTTGAACTGCAATAGGCAAATATGCAAAATACATATGTAGTGAAAAACGTGGAAAAATAATAATTGATCTCGTACGTTTTATTGCATCCCTAAAGATCAGCAAACGCTGAAAGTTTCATCAAAATATCTGTATCCGTTAAAGCGTGACGATTGGTTGAACTTATTTGAGGTGACCTCACTTGACATAAAGACATAAAGACATAAAATATTTGTGCAACTATGAGCCACAAGGGCCCTTCTTGGTTGCACTCCGTACACTGAACCAGTTGCCCACCAAGTCTGTGAATCAGCCTTCCCTGTAATACTGAAAAGCAAGCCCACTATTCTTAAAAAGATTGTCTATGCTGTTTTTAAAGATGTTCAACGTGCTGCTACTGACGATGTTTTCTGGCAGCTGGTTCCAGTGTTCCACTACCCTGTTGGTGAAGAAAGTTTGCCTTAACCTTGTTCTGCTGTGGTTAATTTTAATTTTGAATTTATGACCTCTAATTGCATCATTTCTGTTAAATTCAAACATTTCCCCAAGGTATCCCCTCTCCAGACCATTGACAAATTTAAAGACCTCGATGAGATCTCCTCTCAGCCTTCTATATCTAAGTGAAAACATATTCAATTTCTTCAATCTTTCCTCATATGCCAGGTTGCTTATGCCATTCACCATTTTTGTAGCCCTCTTTTGTACTCTCTCTAAAAGCCAACAATCTTTTCATAGCTAGGAGACCAAGCTTGGATGCAGTATTCCAAATGTGGCCTGACGTATGCACAGTAAAGCTTCCTGATCACTTCCTCACTTCTGTATCATACATTCCTATTTATTGCCCCGAGCATTCTTAGTGCCTTCTTCCTGGCTTCCTTGGTCTGTACTGATGCCCCCAGTTTTGTGCTTAGAATAACACCTAAATCCTTCTCCTGTTGAGTCACTGATAGCACTTGGCCACCCATCAAGTATGGAGCCTTCATATGCTGCTTACCTACATGCATGAGTTTGCACTTATCAAAGTTAAATTTCATTTGCCATTCTTCGGACCACTTCACAAGTTCGTCTAAGTCTTTTTGCAGCGAGATATGCTCATCCTGACCTGTTATTGCCCTAAAGACCTTCAAATCATCCGCAAATTTCAAAACTTTACTGCTTCGGCCACTTTCAATGTTATTTACAAATATAATGAGCAGTAATGGCCCTAGTACTGACCCCTGGGGGACTCCACTAAGAACATTTTGCCATGATGACTTTGTACCATTTAGCATCACTCTTTGCTGTCTATCTGAAAGCCACAACTCTATCCATGTTAAGATGCTACCTGCAATACCATGGGACTGAAGCTGTATCATTAACCGTTTATGGGGCACCTTGTCAAAGGCCTTACTAAAGTCAAGATATGCTACATCAACCTGATTTCCCTGATCAAATTGTTCTGTGGCGAAGTTCAAAAAGTCCAAGAGGTTTGTGAGACACGATCGTCCTTTTCTAAACCCATGTTGAGTATCTTGAATCAATCTGCTACCTTCCAGATAAGTAAGTATTCTATCCTTGATAATTGATTCGAGTACCTTGCAGACTAGGGATGTGAGACTTACTGGCCTATAGTTTTCAACTTTCCCTCTTTCTCCTTTCTTGAAAATAGGAACTACATTTGCCCTTTTCAAATCGGTTGGAATTTCATTATGTGAAACTGATCTACAAAATATTATACTAAGTGGAAATGCCAGTTCCTTTTCAGTTTCCCGCAACACCCTAGCATAAATTTCATCAGGTCCTGCTGCCTTATTTGGCTTTATTTTCCTGATATGATTGTAAACAACATCACTATCAATGAAATCAACATCATTTGTCAGATCCCATGTAACTGAACTATGGTGTACGGTCGGCAGATTGGTCATATCTTCCAATGTAAACACTGATTTGAACTGCTTGCTCAGCTCCTCAACCAACTCACTATCCTCACCCAATGTAGTCCCGTTTACTTCCAGTGGACCAATTGTGCTAGAAACTTTACTCAGCTTGTAGAAACTAAAGAACTTTTTACTGTCCTCATTACAGTTTCTAGCTAAATCCAGTTCCTTTGCTCGCTTTGCTGCTCTGGTATTTTGCTTCACAGTGTCTCTAGCTTTTCGATACGCCTTTAGATTAACGACATTTGAGGCTTCTTTAAAAACTCTAAATGCAGTTTTCTTAGCCTTAATTGCTTTTATCACGTCTGGTGTAAGCCATGCTGGCTTTCCTACCCTTCTTTTGCGTCTTTGCTTTTGGGGGACATGTCTAATCTGAGTTTCCTTTAAGTAAGATTTGAACTTTTCCCACATTTCACAAGCATTTAAATTGGAGAATTCTTCTTCCCATCTGATGGCACTTAAAGCCGCTCTCATGCCGTTAAAGTCTGCTCTGTTGAAATTTGGAACCTTTACCAAATTATCCTTGATAATTTCCCCTACATGTGCCTTGAATCTAACTATGACTCTAACTATGTAACTCTAACTCTAACTATGCCTTGACCTTGACTAACTCGTTATCCCTAAATGACCTGACTTAAAATGTTTGAAACAGCATGCCAAATTAATGTGGAAAAGGGTATGCCAAATTTTGGCTAGCTGCCGCGTGCCGTTCGTCCACTATCCGATAAAAACTTGAGGGGCGGTTGAAGACCTCCCGAGACAGGACGGGTTAAAACCAGCTTAACCCGCTTCACACTTCCGATCTAAAGCCGGATTGACTGGTTCCAGACACAAAACCACAAACGTGGTCGGATGGGATTTAAAATTTGACAGATTTCGGAATATTTTATTCCGTATTCGAACGACACCGAATGTACAAAGCACACTCCCTCTCGGTGGATTGTCAGGCTGATGGTCCTCAAGGCGTCATGGCATTAGCTGGTCCAGGTAGGGTATACGATGTACTGCGATATCACGTCAACTGAGACCTGGTGTTCGCTAGTAGAGTGCCTTCCCGGAGGGGTGCAGGTTCCAAATTCCATGGAGACACGTCCCTGAATCCGCTGACTATCCCTGAATCCACCGACCATCCATGAATCCACCGACCATCCATGAATCGACCACCATGGGACCCTGTGGAGTGTGTTCATTTGGTCCTGCCCATTGCCTTCATGTATTTTCCCCTCCCTCACTCCCTCGCGAATAATTTTCATAAATCTACATCCGTGCGCTTAGGAGATCCTCTTTTATTGTAGTTCTTTTCTATCAGCCCGGGACCTCTTCCAAGAGCGTAGCCAAGATGGCAGGCGTGGATCCAGAATTTGGCATGGAAGGAGCATGTCTGGAGTCACTGGATGAGCCCACAGGGGTGCATTCTGCTGAACATTTCGAGAGGGACGCAATCGAGAGTCTTAGAAGGGAGACTTCGGCTGACAATTCCAGGGGGTGCACTCAATGATTATAAGGGGCATATTATAAGGCGCACACGAGGGGCGCCTTTAGCTGAACAAACTATAAAGGGTTCCACTCGAGCCTGACCGGAGGACCACTTTTCATCGTACGATGGGCGTCACCTTGCCAGGAGCGGGCACATGTCCCCTGTGCCCTCTGTATCTGTCTTCGCAAGGGGACGAACGGTAGGGACACGGCAGATCGGAGTACAGACTTAATGGGGAATTCATGATGTTGTTTTTGCTTGACATATGAATATGTAAATCGAGCAAAATTTTTACGTCATACATCAATATAATATTTTAACATGATAGTCATTTTAACCATCTAGAACGCCCCAGTATCATCGTTTTACATCCACAACACACTGCGCAGCGCCTCCCAGCGCCGCCGTTTTGCCACATGTAGCGCCGCCGACGGGACCGTTTTGAAAAGTCGAATTGTCTCTCTAGTTATGTATAAAGGTCAACAGCACACCAAGTACTTTTCATCAAACACCGTAATAATCCATGGCACTTAGGCATTGCGTGGCATGGCACTTAGGCATTAAACACCGGACAGCTACCTTCTTACGTATAGGCCCGCCCTTAATGCAGTAATACGCATACTAAATGCATGTACTAAGAATTCATGCATGCATTCAAAATGCATGACTATAGTGCCATATGCATATACACAAACACACATACACACACGCACACACACACACACACACACATATATATGTCGTATATAGATATATATGTATATATATACATATATATATATATATATATATATATATATATATATATATATATATATATATATATGTATATACCTATATATACATGGGGCATTCCACGTCAAGTCGCACAAGAATTGGCTATTTTGAACACGACCCCCTCCGATTTTGATGGAAATTGATACACCTGTAGTGCCAAGTGAACGAACCTTTCACACGCCAACTTTCAGCCCTGGGTGACCTCTGGGGTCAGATTTAGAGGTCATCCTAGGTCGCCTATTTTTACCGACTTCACAACAATCAAATGCATATATCTTAGATGTTAATTAACTTAGCGGAACGACATTGGTGTTAAAGTGCGCAGAAACCCTTGGCCATTCAGAAATATGCCAAAAGTTGCACGTGACCTCTCCGTGACCTTTGATCTAACGAGGTCAAAGTTTAAAAATGCATTTTCTATATGTTTGCCTGCCCTTAATTCGACTAAACGTGGTTGAATTAATGGCCGTGATATTATCTAAGAACGTGCAAAAAAGAAAGGCGGAGATTCTAAAACTTTTTGAAATATCGGCCTTCGAGTAGGTATTGACATAGGACCAAATCCAAGCATGCCCCGAGGCTATTTACCATATCATCGATGATAACTCTGGTTTCCTTGGTCCGATTATCGTCAAATCTGGTGGGCAAATCATCGGTGGCAAGCTGAACTATTTTCCAGATTTTCAAGTTGAGCTGACCTCACATGACCTGTCAGTGACCTCTCCATTACAAGCTAACAGGTAAACAAAAATATTTTCCTGAACAAAAAACGCTGAATTTGGCTCGTACAGGCTATATTACCTAGTTTTAGGTTAGGCTACTCCAAACGAGCCAAGTTTGATTTTGAACAAGTGTCCTCTGCAAGGTCACGTGAGGTCACTATGAGGTCATGTCACACTTTCGTCAATAACTTTATATAGAATCAAGATAGAGAAATAATTTTAATGCCACCGAGATCCTCTGGTTAATCATGATGTATAATATGATCTAGCTAGGTCATCACTTGACCTCGGTTTAGGGTGACCTGAAGGTCAACTGGGGTCAGGATCAAATGTTCAGCTAGCTAAGTCATGTGATACATCAATCAACGCGGCCTGACGAGGAAAATACGATTGTAACAAAATTGTATTTCTATCTTTATTTTGGCAAAAGTTATTCGCAAAAAAAATATGTTTCCTCGGTTTTTATAGCCTGAATATATTGTTTCAGCTCGCGTGCGTTTCTTACTAACATTTTATAGGGAAAGCCAGTAAATTTTTCTGAGATGCAAATAGCCGCGACCATAAAACAAGCTGAACAGCAGTACAGTATATTCACGAAGAACTACCAACCTTTTTCGCCACACGTACCTCACTATATAGTCTCATTGCCGGAAAACCATCTCACAACCACCATACCATTACGTGGAGACGGAGTAACACGATGGACATTCCTTGTTCCCGGTATTGTGCAAGCAGCTGCGAATCTGTCATTCAACGCTTTGGTTTCTTTGACCCACTCGGTTTTGGGAAAATACTCCACGCACGTGCCGGTGGCATGGTTTTTTTACAAACTGATAAAACTGGTCCGGGGTCTCAATCAGAGTTCCTTGCAGACTTGCCTTTTTAGCTAACCTTTTCAACGTCCCACCCATGCCATCACACGGTCCCTTTCCGTGAGCGGTTGCGAAGAAATGCCACTCGGCGTCTATTCCAAAGTCGACGGAATGCTCTGCCAAATTTAGGAAATTCTTACAATTTTTGTATTGCGAGGCAGCCACATCTGAAAAATAAAATATCTGCTTGGGGCGCTGGCCTAATTCTGCTTCCAGGCGCTCAATGAGTTTTCCTTGAAACAGGTGGACAGCCACAGTATCATGCGTCAGGCAGTCGGAAATGGCAGAGTAAGAAAAATGTTTGAGGTCCCCTGCGTTGTTTCGCCAATAAGCCACAAACGGATGGATTGTCACCTGCAGTTTGTTCCAGTGATGGGACTGTACCTCATCCTGTGTAACCATAGCGTAGTTTTCGGAAAAATATCCAATAACAATTACCTCTGCAGGAGCTAGTGTTTCCTTTAGGCCTTTCAGATAATTGCCTTGGGCACGGGCGACAAAATCATGCTTTACAAGTATTTCCAGCTGCTCGCAAAATGATCGCACAAAATCTTCAGAAGTTTGCGTAACCACCTCTAAGGTGGACCTATCAGTATTAATCCACTTCCGGTACTCAATGCTATCGATTTCTCGGTTATCATACTCAGCCAAAATTTGTTCGCCGAATTCCGACACTTTTGGGCTTTCTTCACATTTACGCTCCTTACAAAGCAACGATGGCGGGTTGCTCCTTGACCTCCGACTTCCAGGGAATCACAACAAACACTGAGCATGGCCGACTTTGCCACAGACCACCACCCACACCTCCATTGTGTCGTTATCTTTCTAAAGGCTTATCTACTGTTGTCAATATACGCACCTCCACCTCCCCTCTCACGAACGGCGCGTGCAATCTCTCCCTCGCCGCCCGTTCCTTATCAGGCCGCGAACGCATGACGCCCCCCCCCGCAACCGACGTTAGGGTGCAGCATTTTCATTTCTTGGTCACCGGTCCAGTGTCGGCCTCACCTGCAAAAGTGCCACAAATAGTTAGTTGAAAATTACTGGCGTGAATATTCACGTAAGTTGCAATATTGCATGTATTTAGGCAATACAAACTTCCCAAGGTCATGTCAACCTGAAAATCTGTAAAATAGTTCAGTTTGCCACCAATGACGTGCGCACCAAATTTGACGATAATCGGACGAAGGTGACCAGAGTTATCATCGATGATATGGTAAATAGCCTCGGGGCATGCATCCATTTGGTCCTATGACAATACTCAAAGGCCAATATCTCAAAAGGTTTCAAGTCTCTGCCTTTCTTTTTTTGCAGGTTCTTAGATAACATCACGACCATTAATATAGCACAGTTTCGTCGAATTAGGGCAGGCAAACATGTATAAAAATATATTTGTATACTTTGACCTGGTTAGGTCAAAGGTCACTGGGAGGTCACGTGCAACTTTTGCCATATTTCTGAATGACCCAGGGCTTCTGCGCACTTTGACACCAATTTCATTCCGCTAAGTTAAATAACACCTGAGATATTTGCAATTTATTGATGTCAAGTCGGTAAAAAATCGTGACCTAGGATGACCTATAGATCTGTCCCCAGAGGTCACTCTGGGCTAAAAGTTGGTGTGTGGGGTTCTTTCATTTGGTACTACAGGTGTACCAATTTTCATCAAAATCGGAGGGGGTCGGGGAATTTCTTGTGGGATTTGACGTGGAATGACCCATGTATATATATATATATATATATATATATATATATATATATATATATATATATATATATATATATATATATATATATATATGTGTATATATATATATATATATATATATATATATATATATATATATATATATATATATATATATATATATATATATATATATATATATATATATATATATATATATATATATATATATATATATATATATATATATATATATATATATATATATATATATATATATATATATATATATATATATATATGTATATATATATATCGTATATACGATACATATATACGATACATATATTCATGGGCATGCATTGTGTCCGATCCGGAGCCAGGAGCCTGTGTCCGATCAGGCTTGATTAGTCGACTGAGAGCACTGGCGTGGGCAGACACCTCCAGACGCTGTCCGTGTAGTGATAGTCAGAGCCATATACATACAAGGGAAGGCCACTGAATGCACGGCACTCCTTACCGATGTGAATGATGCATGTATTACGGAACCTTGGATACTACGTGTTCATTCCGCCGTCTGATGTGGTGCCGTCGACCATCAAATGTACACATACACGTACATACAAAGGGCTGCCATCCCATGAAATTCCCGTTAGTATTGCGATGGTATGCTCGGAGAGTTTGTGCTCAGTGATTTCCTTACGCTGGGCTATATACACAACAGAGCAGGTGCTTTCTAGCTGTGTGATAACTATGATTTTTTTCTGGATGGCATTTCTCATTGATTGTGCGCAGTTTTGAACGATTATGAAATGTATGCATATATAATATTTATGCATGGTATTTATATAATATGTATGCAATTTAGCATATGTCAAACTAAACTCCTCAAGCTCCTGTACTTATAATTCCCTGAGCACATCGCGTTAAATGTCCCGAAAGAATTTGGAAGTTCAAACGATACACAGAATGAGCCTATGGCAGTCCAACGATACCGCGTTGTGTGCATCTATTGGCAAAGGTCTGTTGCATTATTTACAAGTCCACTCAAGGTGAATCACATTGGAGCTGAACGTCTGCCGATAGCCTATGGCGGAAGCAATTTCCTGTGATGCACTTGTCAAAGGCCTATGTCGTACTCTGGCCGACATCGAACTATCGAAGCTCATTTCCATCCAAGGCGAACAAGCCGGCCGCCGCGCTAACGCCATCTACCCACTGTGATTGCAGGTGCTGTTTCTGCCGTTCCCTGCGGAGGGTCGGTTTTATGCGGCTGCGACGCGACCTACTGTGTCGCGTGACCACGTGTTCCTCATGTCGCAGCTGCTGCGGCAGCAGCGGCCGCCGCTCACCGTCAAGCTGGTGTGCGGCTTCATGCCCCGCATGCCGTGCAACTTCACCGGTACGTGAGGCGGCCGGCCGAGCGATGGCGGCCAGGGATTTTTTTTGTGACTTATGGACAAGTTGGTAAAAAGCGTATCCTCAGGAAAATAATGGAACAACTATAAAGGCAGCAGGGGCGGCCCGAGACATCGAAATCGGGTGAGGAAATCTCCACGGCACCCCCCTCCCCCCAAAAAATCGTCGGATTTCGACCACTCTATTTTTCGGTTCCGAAAATTCGGAACTTGTTTGGTACCTATACTCCTCACACAAAAATATCCATGCAATTGTGCTTTAAGGTATTTTTGGAGTCTTAGATTTTTACCAATATACTCTTTATAAAAGTGATGAAGCTAGTTTGACCACTAACTTCTTCTCCAAGTGCTTACTTTTCAGCTGGCAAGCAAAAGAACACAAAGAAAGTGGCTTTGAGTTAGGTAACATGGCGTAAAAATATAATGTAAAATAAAATGTAATATGCCAATTTCCTAGTCTTGCCTAACATTAATTAAAAAAACACGTAGTTTCCCACGAAAAATTGGAAAATTGTTTTGTTTGCTTTGTCAAAATTGGTAACAAAATCCCATTCCCAAATCCCATTCCAACGGATCACTTTTTAATGGGAAAATTCAAACATTGCAAATGACTCCTTTGTTTCCTTTCTGGAGGTAACGGGACTTGTGTAAGGCATGTTTTGTGAATACCTTAAAGCACAATAATAAGATGTCTTGCATGAATTATCATCAGCATTTCCTAAAATGGATATGGCCACATTTTCCCATTCCACAGAAGCACAGCAAACCTGAGAGGAATCGAAGAATAACCAAATCAATTTTTTGGGCCAGACAAAAATATACATTTGCTAGACCTGGAACTGCATAAGGATCCAAGTTTATAATAAGATACAAATTTAAGCTTGTTCAGGGTTTCAGAATCCATTAAAAATATCATGGAGCATTGCAATTGGAAAAAGCACCAGCAAAATTTCCATGTGTGTCAACCAATTATTTAATTCAGTCATAGCTGGTTACATTTAGAGATTGCCAACATCTCCTTCCACTCTCCCTACCAAACTTCCTTGGCACTTGCAGGGCTGGAGATCTCTCACAAGTCAGGGATCCGAGTTCATATTTTCAAGGCATATTTTCTAAGTGCATATGGAAAGTGACAAACGAAGATTAGCAGGATTACAAACCATGGGTCCAGACCACATTGCAACTCCAGGCACTTAGTTAGCACTTAGTTACCAACTATGAGAAACATGAACAATATTATAATCCCAATATGAACCCAAAGATCAGACCAAACATTTGGTCAGACTAAGCGTGGTTTTCAATTGGGACCAGTTCAACATACCAATACAAATTTGATGCATTGGAAGATCCAGAGCTGGTTTTGAGTTGCTTAGCGGTGCCAAGCAAAACTAATTCCCAGATTTGTTTGAATATTTTGCACATGTTTCTAACCCCTTGAATTTGGCATAAAATATTTCTAGTTTTCCATACATTGTGTACCATAGACCAATTCTGCTGTAAAGCAGGCTGTCAGGGGGTATAGCTGAGAAGGACCATGTCAAAGCACAGTCTTAGCCGACCGATCCTGAACGCTTTTAGTTTAGCAAAATTGTTCACCTCTCCTACCCATCTATGCAGGTAGGACACTTATGTATCCCGAAAGTCAACTTGCAAACAATTTACTCTGACGGTGCGATGCACTCCGCAGAAACGTTTCAGTTCATCTTGCGAAGGCTGCTTTTTCTTTCTTTTCTTTTTATACCCTATGCTTCGTATGAAACGAAAGCGCGTAAAATGGCGACATTTGGAATGGCTGGTCTCAATCATACGTATTTCAGATTAATGATAGAGCTGTTCCAAATTGAATATGTAAATCTTAACTGAAGTTTCCACGATAATTACGAATCACCAATGAACGTTTCGTGTCAACTTTTTAATTTTGTGATTTTCAAATGGATAGGAGCATCGCTATGTACGAAAATAACATCAGAAAGATCTTTCAGCTCTATTAAGGTGAGGCATTGGCTTAAGTGTCTTAGTGGGCGGCCCCTGAAGGGCCGGACAAAAAGATGCAACAGCTCGATTAAAAAACCAAGGGGCCTGGTGGAAAACTCCCACCCGGTGAACATGCTTTAATTGTGCGCTGGTAGCAGTGTGAGGCATCTGTCACGTGTCTTAGTGTTTTCTGCGCTCGCCACAGATCTAACGATTGGTGAGAGGGTTTGTGGATGTTTATCCTTGGAGATATTGTCCTTGGACAAACCACAAAGAGAGTGGATCGTTCTTGGATACGTTGGGATGCCTGCTACAATGATGACGTTTCTAGATGTCCCAAAGGTGTACAGGGAATTTGCATTTGTTCCTACCACAATCTGAAATATACGTGTTTCACGCCCTAAAGTTGCGTTTGATTGACAAGTTAAAGCTTAACCATCTCAACACATTTGTGCATATTCCTATGCCTATATCCAATTTGGTCAAACTTCTGCAATGCCTGCTCGAACCTCTACATATTTAAACGTAAAAACCCACACACACGAATCACTTCATTGTGTTTGGACTTCATCAGCCTCAGTATGCTGCCTGCATAATATCATTCCTTCCAGCAACTTTTGCGGAGGTCCGCCCATAATATATAACGACTTGAGGACCACTTTTGTTATCCTTCTCTCAGTAGATTACGTCAGTGCTATTACCGCTCTTTAGATCAGGCCATCACTTCCGTTGTTCCATTGCAATATCCAGACACCTCTTTGGGTGTATTCTGATCCAGCACGTCAGTGTCGCACAAGCTTACTGTTCAGCTGGTGTTCCAGTCCCAGAGCTGTTACTCCAATTTGAAGACCACTACGGCAGCCTCTGTCCAGCTCTGTCCCCTGTTCCGAGTGTCTGCCGACTGGCAGGCCAGCTTCGAGGACACTCTGATCATCTTGGCCACCCCATATCCTGTCGCAGCTGACTGTCTGTCGGCCGGCAGGTCTGCTCAGACTGGACGAGGTGCGGCCAGAGCGGCTGGTGCTCGGCTGCACCACCGAGCCGGACGCGCCCGGCACCCTGTTCGAGCTGAACGCCGACTCGTCGCTGCGCGTGCAGCCGGTCGGCACACTGGAGCGACACAGCTCGACCGCATTCACCAAGGCGCTGGTCATGTGCGAGCGCCACGGCGAGTTGTGGCGACACCAGATGAAGGTGTCGCATGACGTGTTCGACGCGCCGCCCGCCGCCGCCGGCCGGCTCCGCAAGACGCCCAGCCTCAGCGACCGGTTCGGCCGCGTGGTGGCCGTCTCCGACGCGCCGTCTCTGGCCGCCGCGTCGCTGTCGCCGCCGGCGGCGCTCGGCAAGCCGCCCACTCCCCAGCCGGAGCGCAAGCCGAAGCTGACCAAGTCTGCCAGCCTAGACGGCGAGCGGCGGCCGGGCCGCAGCCTGCGCCAGACCGTGTCGCGTTTTTTCCTGAGCCGCGCCCAGCGCTCTGGCAACCGCGACGTCACCACGTCGTTCCTCTTCTCGCGGCCGGCCGACGTGCAGCAGTACGACCGCGTCGTGGACGATGTGTCGTCGCCGGCCGCCGGCGAGAACGTGTACGCCGAAATCAGCGAGAAGGAGGAGCGTAGCATCGCGTCGCGCGCCGCCGCCGGCGACTACACACTACGGCTGGGCAGCGACGGCCACTCGTCGAGCCCGTCGTCGCCCGGCGACACAATGGAGCACTCCAACTGCTGATGCTGGGCCGCAGACACGATGGAGCACTCCAATTGCAGATGTTGGGTCACAGACACGATGGAGCACTTCAACTGCTGATGCTGGACCGCAGACACGATGGAGCACTCTAATCCCTGGCGCTATGCTTTGAGGGAACGACAGAACACCACGTCCCAGAGAAGCAACACAGCACATTAGCCACGGATGGCGACCCATACACCGCAGTGATCATCTCTTAGCCTGTGCTGGAGGACACCAAGACGGCCCACGGCAGGGCGGGGCCGGAGAACGGCCACCGTGGGAGGTACAGCGAGTGAGCGCCTAGTGTCCCCACAGACGCCATTCCGTGCTCCTATGCCGGCATACGAGCTCCGAGACGGCGCGCCCCATCGGTCCGCCTGCTTGGCCGACTGCCGGCACGCAGTGTGCCCCCAGCTGCGGGCACACTCCTGTAGGATGTCGGCGACCGCGGTTCCGTGTGGTGTTCGCCGAGTCCGACGACAGGTGCAGTAATTGCGGTGGCCATCCAATGTGTGTCACGGGCGACGGAGTGCGACGAACCGACAGCGTAACCTGCTGCTATTGTGTGCAACGATCAAACGGTCCAACATTTGGGCTGCCTATAAAGTATATACAGATCATATGTGCATGCCCGTGGAGAGAGTATTGAAGTGAACCGTTCAGCGACGCGCGAGTCTTTCCCCTCTGGTGTGCTTATGATCAGATTATTGCGCATCGATGATAGTGGAACAGATGTGCCCGCTTAAATGAGACGGTGTTGACGTACGCTCCATGCCATGGCGGGCTGAGCAGACTAGCAGTTCCGTTTTTGGACAGTGGACAGCGTTTGAAATCTAGAAAAATTATAAAGTAAGAACATGTCCATCTGTGATACCTTCGATGCATATGCCCCTGTGTGATGTTGGCACATCAACACCGCTCGCTGAAGCCGTGCCCGGACTGTGTAAGAGCGACCTTCGTGGCAAGTTTTACTTGTGCTGCTCGTGTTTACATAACATTTGTCCCGTAACATGAGTGGTGTATGCGAAATATAAGAGTTCTGTGTACATGGTGTTTGGCGGCGTGCAAATAGTATTGTTGAACCAAACCATGAGGTGTTCTGCGAAGACTACCTGACACTAGCTCATCATCGTTAACTGGCAACAACAACAAAAAAGCAACATTGCCAGCCAACTGAGAAAGGTGAACAATATTAGAGATGTTATAACTCATCAGTAGCAATGCACGATGCTCACAACATTTTCCATCCAAGGCCAGTTATTTTGCAATCAAATTAGAAATTACTATAGCGGTGCTAAAATACTGGACGGTACGGCATGATGACGTAATGCCGATTCGCCAAGTAATTTACCACTAAGACACTATTATCGGACTGGATCAATATAACAGCTCACCTGGGGTAAAGAAGGCCGTGTTTATCGTGCAATATGTTCGGCACTATGACAAGCCAGAAGCTGACAGACCATTCTGTGACACACTAAGCTATCAGAAACCACTTAGGTTTAGCTGGGTCGATTCGGAGACTTCGTCAGCGGGAACACTTGTGTTATTTGTGACAAGATAACTAGAGACAACAGGTACCCCAAAGTCCGCAGTTCTAGTATAGTTAGTTTAAACTAGAAAAAACCGACGCCATGTGACGTCATGTACCAGAAGCGCTATTTCATTCCAGAATACTGAATTATATTCTAGTTTTGGACTATACTGATAAATCTACTATATATGGTGCTTTCATTTTAGCGCTATTATGGCGCTTTTCCCACGATTAGTATCCTGAAAGTACTTTACGTTTGTAAAGTATATATATAGTTAATTGAAGCTTGAAGGTTTTATCTTCTTTTGCTAGCATTCCGGTGGTTTTGAACCGAAAGGCACCATCCCTAAAGTTAGCTTATCCATGGTGTGGTTGATATTGAGAACACACACCTCAAACAATTTATGCGAATTAAGACCCTATACTTACAATGTCAACCTGGTCTACATGCCATTGATGCAATCTGGTGATTAATGTTGGCATGTGCATGTGCTATATGACATGTGCTATATGGAATCATGCCATACTGTGCCATTCACCAATTTGTGCAAAATTGTGTAATTACTCATTGCATCATGGCTGGGCAGTAGTGGTAGTAGGGCAAGAGGGGGGTTTCCAAACACTTAATGCATACAACAAATTGCTTTACTGCTGCTTTTGTATGGCCAAACCAGTATTTATGCTGTTTACTGAATACAAAATGAAAAATATCTACATTCTATGAAAATCCTCTAACCACTCATATCGAGCAACTTTAAATCATTTAAATGTTATGTAATATTGTGTGACATTCTTAATATGAATGTGCTTGTGCAGGATTACTTCACGGTAGTCGTTGTGGTACCAATTATTTGTAGCCACTAAAAATACTGGTGTAATTGCAAAAATATCAGAAGTCACTTCCTTGCAGTTTTCTTGAGCTGACTGCTCTCAAAAGCCTGAAAATGGTACCAGAGTAGAGGAAGAGGGGCATCTGAACACGTTTTGTTTCCCGAACACCTCTATTTGGATGTATCCCACAGCATGTTGAGCACATAAATAACAAATATTGTGGTATTCATAAATGATGGACCTGTCTCTACCAAAATATGCAGGTCAGATTGCACAATTATACCATTTTTTGTGTATGGAGCTGGTGAAGTTCACGGGTGCCATTTTAGGCTTCCAAGAGCTTAAGGCTTACTAGCAACTTCTTCCCAGTACCCTAAAAACACTTTTCCATGAACTGTGCTGAATAAAAAACAAGGCAGGCTTGGGATTAGTGAAAGATGGGAAAAGGACTGGATAGGCAGTCATGCATGAAAAGCGAAAGCCGATATACTTATATGTGTCTATATTTAGCCTTTTTCGTCATGATATTCCAGCAAAATAATGGCCAGTCCTTTCTACATTTGGTAATGACAACAGATTCAGCCAAGGGTGCAAAATGCATATTTCCATTCATCCGTCCCGTCTCGGGGGGGTCTTCAAACCGCCCTCCCTCTGGTTTTTCGCGGATAGCGGATGAACGGCGCAAGGCAGCGCGCCCAAATTTGGCATACCTTTTCCCCACATCAATTTGACATGCTGATTCGAAATTTTTAGGTCAGGTCATCTAGGGTCAACGAGTTAGTCAAGGTCAAGTGAGGTCACCTCCAAAAAAGTTTAACCAGTCGTCACGCTTTAACGGATACAGATATTTTAATGAAACTTTCAGCGTTTGCTTATCTTTACGGATGCAACAAAGCGTACGAGTTTAATTTGTCTTTTTATTGGTTTTTTACTACATATAAATTTTGCGTATTTGCCAAATTGCAGATCACATACAGGATACTGGCTAAAGTAAACATTTTTATTAGGGAAAGTTGACTTCAAACAATGTTTCTCGGTCTGCTCTACTGATGGAAAAAATAAAATTACAGAAAACTTGGAAACTCCAAATTTTGATATTAAAAAAAAATATATTTTTGTGGGACAAAATAATTATTTCCCTGGTCGATTTCGCTGTCCTTTTCTCATTCCAAATAAATTTTGTTTTTCATATATCCCCAAAATGAACTCCTCAGAGTCAAAAACATAATGTAAGTCGTGAAAGGTCGTGAAAATCTAAACCCCTGGTGACGTCACTTTTGGGGGAAAATTTTGTTCGAGGATGGACCCGGACCCTACTCGTCGAGCGCTTTCCGATAACACCTCTTTCGGTTTCGTGCGATGCTTAGTATGGATTTTAGAGGGGGTCTTCAACGCCCCCCCCCCCTCCAGGCGGGGTGGGAGGATTTGACCGGAAAGACGGCGCGGGTTAACTGAATTTATATGCCACTAAGTACATTAATATACGGTGCACAATTGATGCAATGGTGTAATTAAGGTAAAATGGATCTACCATTTCCTTGGTGAATCACGTTGAACATCCAACATACATCAGTAGGTTTTAGATGATCGAACACGACTATGCTTTAGGAGGTCCAACGTCAGTTACATTAGATTCATTTAGGTTATTTGTGTAATTTGACATCAGTGTTCGTCGTTAGGCACCAAAAGCCCCATTTCCCCACACCTACCGTATTTTTATGTGGTGGGGGATAGCATGTACTGTCATTGTCAAAATAAGTGTTATTTTTTACTGGTGTTTGAAAACAAAATATTTTAACGATAGTAATTTTATTATCTTGGTGAAAGTACTTTTTTTCTAGATATCAGCGCATGAACTTGAACAGCTCATTTGCTTAGTTTTCTTTTCCCACAGAAATGAATATCAGCTTCCTTCAAATCACATCAGATAATGATGTGAATTGAAGGAATGTTAAAAATGTTAAGCGTGGTGGGTAGGAAGGATGATGTGTGGCCTGGTCCATGGCCAGAAGGAAACCAACGGACCGATCGCTGGGAACCCATCTGCGTGTGCCGAAATGAACCAAGAGAAGCGCCCTGGACTCGCTTCTTGAGCCTTAGCGGCCTGACGGTTCCCACCGAGGAATTCTTCAACGCATTCAGAGAGATGGATGCAGCGTTTTGTGTTCACCATGCCCAAGAACCCAACAATCTCAGCAGACACCCAAAGGTCATTGGAAGTTTCCGCCAGGTGTTTGAATCTAGAATCACTTCCACATATAAAATGTCCTTAAGTACTTTACGAGGATATGGACATTTATTCGTCTCGGGCTGGTAAACGATAAGGCGAACGTCGCCAAGCTCGCAAAGCGGCAGCAGCGAAAAGCCGAGCAGTTTGCTCAGTGACTGCGAAGTGCGAGCCGTGCTGGGTCGACACTTCACATTTAGATCAGTGTTTGAATCCTTCATTGTTTCGACGTATAGGTGCATCACCTGCCGTTGATCATATAGCTGGATATCAGGACTTTTTTCACAAAAATTACACGAGACTAGACATACGTGTTGCAGTTCCACCGAATGTATATCAAACTCAAGAACTGATATGTGCCGGTGTTTGTGAAGTCGGTAGAGCGTAGCCTGTAGGTTCACGAGTACTCATCGTCTCACTACGGTGTTCGTGATTAGTCTGTGTATATATGTATCTCGAGTTGTTCTCAGCTACAGATGTCACGATGAGGATGTTCGATCTCTTCTTGCCAGTTCGTCTGATTTTATAAAGCGCAAGATGTGTACGCACTGTAATGTTAGGTATTGTAATGTATTGATGCAATATAATCTCATTAAGCTACGTGGCTTATGTGAACCTGCTACCGATAACCTCATATGTGACGCGTTTGGTGGAGCAGAGGTAGCTCAGTCGGTAGGGTGGTAGACTCTTGACCGCAAGATTATGGGTTCGAGTTCCGCAACCAGCGGAATTACCGTCCACCCGCGACCAATCGGCGTGAGAAGTTGGCGACGGTATATGACCTAGCAGTTAATTGCGTCATAAAAGAACCCAAGATTCTCTTTCTGCTTCATGTGTTTGGTTCTTCCAATATACCGTTGTTTTAATACGCACTTTGTTGGGCGCCTGAATATATATTCATGTGCGCAAAATGACGAACGCAGTCAATGCGCCCAAAATACAAATTCACCTCCACCACAGAGTACACAACTGAGAAACAATCGGCAGTGAGAGAGAGAGGCTGTCTTCCTCTCCTGGCTGTCTCCACCTCCCCAGCTTTATGCTCCTCGTATTAAAGTCTGATTGATAAACAACTTGCGTTGCCGTATCTATGTCGTGCTGTAGTGCAAAATGCGTGATGTTTCAGGTTACACGACGCGAATAATGAAATCATTTTAAAATGAAAATATTTCCTTTAGTGAAAAATAGGACACATTTAGCTGAAAACATGGATGGCATTACTTCGTAATTTTCCATTCCGCCCACAATTCAGCTGTTATTAAAGTTCCATTCCAAGCTGGTCTGGCATTGAAATTCCTGTTGCCACTGTATTATTGGGTGCATGACAGAAGTTTGATTCACATAGCGTCGGTGACGCAGATAATTTATTTAGACTGAGAATGTCGAATAACGGGGTGCGAACATGGGCAAAGGCACGGTGGGGGATGAAGGGGAATGCTTCTCCAATCTTAAGCCTCTGACAATGCATGATAATCGAACCGAAATCCTCGTCCGTGCATCTAAAATCCGTCTTAGCGCTTACGGGTTCCATCAAGCGGTTGCGGAATCCAAATCGAGCATTCATGGTTCGAAAAGCGTGATTTTTTATTTTGTGCCGTCACTCCAGAAAGTTTTAGCCCGCCTAAATGTTTTAGCCAACGTCTACTCCTGTCAAGGCAATGCTTGTCGCAGTCCTGGTGACGTGTGTTCGCCGTGTATCGTGAGAGGCGTGGAGCCGAGCTTAGATCTGGCATCGCTCTGACTCCAGCGCGGGTCAAGTCATTTGACTGTTCGGCAGCATGCACAATTGTTGGTTTTGTCACCTTGATAATCACGTATTGTGATTAAATGCACACTTCGAAGAGTAGGGATTAATGTTGGTCGGCGTGTACTGGTGGGAGGGGAAGGGCAACCGTTAGTATTTAACTCAGTATTTGCGACGCACTGCCGTATGGCCAGAATGATTCAATTCAGGAGGACCTGTCTCCTATCCCACCCCCGATGGCCCGCCGCCCATGCCAGGAAGGTACTGGGGGTCAGGACACTGCCATGAGTGGTGGATATGTACTTCCTATTCCTGGCTGAATAGAAAAAGTGCCCAACCATAAAGTTAAGGCGGCCGAACCCCAGCCTTGCAGAATACCTGCGTATTTCCCTTCTCTTTATGAAAAAGATCGTCCCACGTGAACAATGTCTTAATTCACTGTCGCTTATTAGAAGGGCTTCCCACGGCGCGAACAAAAAGCCGCCGGCCTCCAGCCTCGAACCGGCTACCTCCGAGTCGGTAAACTCACGCGTTATCGACTGCGCTACCCGCTGCTAGCAACTCGGCCGGCCTAAGTTAAATAGTGTCGATGGATATGGCATGGCTCTAAATAACACCATTTTACAAAATAACTAACGCGTTCATGTGAACGCCTACCATGATTATCGAAATGCCATGAAACAAGCTTGCAGGTGACGTATAATTTATACCCAACACGTATACTTGCTAGTCAGGAACGTACGCGGAAAAGTACCATTTCTTGCTGTCGTGATAACGTGCTGAACCCAAATCATCACCCAGATGACGTCGCCGGTTGCCAATGAACATTGACAGGGGTCGATTTGTGACACTTGTGATACTTGGCCTTGACACTTGTAGCACGTGTCTGACTGAGGGCAAACGCACCGCCAATCGTCTGACACGGATGCAACAGCCGGGGTACGCAATTCCCAGACTTATTGCCATGTGCGGCATTGTAATGCGGTATTTCAGCAAATCGAACCTAGCCACCACCAATGGTAACAAGTCGGTGAAAGGTTAAGGGTTTCGGAAAGAGCTATGGCCGGGCCGGACGGCGAAATTTATTTATTTTGTCTGCCAGTTGAACAGCTGAAGGAGACCAGGACGATTATATTCATAAGGCAAATACCAGCAGGTCACACCAGCACAATCCAAATTAGCCAAGCCTAAGTGCTCACAATTCTGAAGAAATACTAAAGAAGTGAAATGTCGAAGCAGCTACGAAAAAAAATATGTTAAAGAAGCTAAATATGCTAAGGCGGCTAACCCAGGCCTACAGTTGTGCAAACAGTCTTGTAATGGAAGACATAGTTATATACTATGTGCGCTGGTACAACTGCTGCAATATCAACATTGTGTCGCTACCGGGGTGGCAGCCAGGATTTTCCAAAGGGGCCATTCACCCCCAAAATCTCACTTTTATGCCACCTTCGGTGCGAGAAGCGCACCGAAAATGTATGGATTGGCTTGGTGCAAACACTAAAATTTCTTCTTTGACCCGGTGTTTTCGCTAGGGGAGGGCGGTCGTCCTTGGCTGTTCCTCTAGTCGCTACATTCTCCCGACGAAGGAGACAGAAATGTAACAGGTGTTTCAGCTCGTGGAATTCCTATTGTACTCCAAGGCGCCGTTCAACGACTAAAGCAACGGATAAAGTTCAGCTCACAGTTCAAAATCTACGTCATACAAAATGTGAGTTTGTCTTGCATGCCTGGCCCGTCACCGAACCTTAATATTCCAGCTCCCTACCTCGCAGCACGCTATGAGAAGGCACTTCCTCGCGACACGTGACCAGGAGGCACTACCTCGCGACACGTGCCCAGGAGGCACTACCTCGCGACACGTGACCAGGAGGCACTACCTCGCGACACGTGACCAGGAGGCACTACCTCGCGACACGTGACCAGGAGGCACTACCTCACATGCCAAGCTTAGTCATCGCAAGCTGCATAGCTTCACAAGTAGCGGACCACGACATGGACGCCCCAGGAGTTATCACGACACATTATTGGAAAGCTTTTGCGGCGTGGACCGCGGAGTAAATATTGTGGGTGTCGGTGGTCCACACGGTGCGACAATTCGGCAGCAATGATGACGTCATCACCACGTCACTCCGCGGCGAATGGGCCGCAGCCGCCTTTCACAGTACACAACAGAGACGACACGGCTGACATCTGGGAAGCACCGTCGGCAGTGAGTTCCCTTCCCGAGCAGTGGCTGGCGATTACACAGCCCAGATCATCGCAATCACATCGGGACTATTGGTTCGCCATCAGCCGCACCGCGATGAGGTCGCCACCTGTCGCACGGCTGGAAGCGGTTCGGCGTCATTGGTCAGACACACGCCTCAGCAGGTCGCCGCAAAGTGTGGCAGGTTCAGCCACCGCCTCAGAGGTACGCATCCCTGCGCGTCGTCTAGTCGCTTTCCATAGTTCCGCTGACGGCAATGCTGGTGACCCAATGTTGTCAGTCACGGCGCGTTGGTCGCCCATCGATGAGTCGGAGAGTCCGACGTGCCGCGAGCTGATCGTCAAGTTCTACACATAGGCGCTGTGGTCGCGACTGCCATCGAGTTCGCTCACCCTGCCACGGGAGTAGTTTTCACATCATTTCCGCCGCTCCGACAGTCTGCCTCGCGGACGTCGCTGGCGGCAAGGAATCCTCACCAGTGCCCAACGACTCCGGAGAGAAGGGCGCGCCTCCACAAGCTCTGACTGACAGCGTCGATTCGCCTGTCCTGCCGCCTCCAGGTGTCCTAACACGCGCCGGCCGGACAGGCGTGTCACAGAAGACCATCTCCCTCGCTGGATGCAGCTGACTTTTGGCAGATGGTCCCGTCATCACGGGCCGCCACGCCGAGCCGACGTCGACCTCTGCCGTCTGACCTAGCCTGACCTACGGTCGCATGGTTGGGCTCATCTCGTGCACACGTCGTGGCCGCACCATCATACGCGTCGAGCGGAGCGAGTAGTAGTAACCCCTCCACGGATACCAGATGATGCCGTTGCCGTAGCTGCCGTGGCTGCCCGACAGGTAGGCGCCGTTCAAGTTCACCTGCGGAGACGTAGCATTGCTGACGTTAAGCGACCTAGCTCGTGAGATGCAGGTCACCTATTTGCCGGCTGATATTCATCAATGCGTTCACACCACGAACTGCAACGGCGCCACAAATGCACGATAATTCAGCTGAAATCTAGCCAGTTCAGTGTGACCCGCCTACAGTGCCGGATAGATCAGCTTAGCGATTGGCGGTGATTCATTCAGGCAAGACTACGCATGCGATTTCGATTTGGAGCCGACTGTGTTGGGCAGTGTGCAGCCAGCTACCTTGTGGCAGGCGCCGAACCACCAGCCTCCACGGTAGTGCGTAGCGCAGTTCTTCCCCGGCCACGTGTCGTGCTCCTCGTCCCTGGTCGTGAAACCCAGTCCGTTGTGGTAGGTCATGGCGTCTCCTGAAAGCGGAGGTGGTGTTTTGCACAGCTGCATGCTAGGTACGAACGCCTCGCTGGCCACCGATGCTGCACATGCTGTAACCAGTTCTGCCAGGGTCGCACCACGATATAAGCGCTCTGCACGAAAGCGCCGTGGAAACGTTGTGGAAACATTCATTATTCGGCTCACATGCAAAATAATTTTGGTGTCCATGTTGTGAAACGCGCTCGATGACATGCACGCTCCCATTACGCTGTAGGTATATCATTAAGTCTTTACAGGGAATTTTAGTCATGAACTGTTTGTTGTCATAAACATATACATATAATGCATAACATAACATCACAAAAAAATGATGAAATAAATATAATAAATAGCATAAATAAATAACATAATAAAGTATAATATAACATATAAAACATAATCGTATTGAATATGAACAGAAAACTGTTTGAGCATGTAATTATGCACTTTTTTGGCGGCCAGAGTAAAGAGCTAGCTTGTGTGAACATGAGAGAAGCACAAGTAAAATTATGAAATATAACATCGTTTATATCGTTTATATAACATCATTTATATATCTATGTTGATATCGTTTATATAACATCATTTATATCGTTAGATAACTAAACCCTTCAATAAATATCCTGACAGAATCTTAGTAATATTTGGAATATTGTACCCGACAGTGCATTGTATCTGTACATCGCGCCTGCAACTTCGGCCGCAGCACACTTCACAGTATGCGCATACGAACCGAGGGGCATGGGTGTCACCTTGTGAGATTGATTTGTGGGAGGCCAGGTGACCGCTTTGGTGGCCAAAGTCGCTTTTGGCTAGCGTATGCCGGATGCCCAATGGCTAAGCTTTGGTTCGATTGTGGGAAATCAATGCTACAATGGCCCATCGCCATTGTATACAAAGTGACACCTCTGTTGGGGAGGGAGGTTGAGGGGCAACGCTTCCCCAACTTTGGGCGAGTTTACCTTGAATCTGTAAGAGTTGCATGTAATAATCAACTCCAAAATAGCTCAAAATAATCCACTTCCCAATTGGACTGTTCCTGCACCATTCCTTGGCAATAATAATGTATGAATGCTGTTTGCCTACATGACATGTAGCAGACGATGCTACATTGAAGTATTGTAGTATTGAAGGTGGATGCTTCTCCGACTAACTGTCCTTGCCACTCAAGCAATATTTCAGGCGGTATTATTGCGCGTGAGCACAATGCCCAACGTTGCACCTGTACTTTCGTCGTTGTACCTGCATTTCCGGAGTACTGGCCGACATTGAGCCGGTACTGCTCGGTGTCGCCATCTATACTGAAGTGCTGGTACTCGGCGTACCGGCGGTCGCCGCTGAAGTCCTCCAGCTCCACGCGCAGCACGAAGTCGTCGCTCGATGTCAGCAGGTGAATCAGCTCGTTGCCTGGAACAACATGGTGCGTTGTGCTGCGCGCATCATCGATGCTCGGGGAAAGTCAATTGTAATATAACTTCAAAGGCACCCCCGGGGCGGCCCCATCATCCGCCTTGCCAACTGACTGCCAAAACTATCATCAGCGACCGATGGAATGTCCAGTACTCTCTCTCTCCTTCTCTTTCTCTCTCTCTCTCTCTCTTTCTCTCTCCCTCTTTCGCTCTTTCTCCCTCGCCCTCTCTCTCCCTCTTTCGCTCTTTCTCTCTCGCCCTCTCTCTCCCTCTCTCTCAATTCTGATGCACGGGGAAGGGGTGCTTGCAACTTTCGGTTGCACAACTTAGCACGAGGAGAATATAATTAAACACTGGAGAGCCACATGGTCCTCAAAAGTATACCAAACAATAGCCATGACTGTAAGGTAACAGGAGTCGCTGACACCGTCCGAAGGAGAACTAAGTTTCTGAGTCTTACCCCTACTACTCTTACATGTCTACGGAAACATGACCCCTAGAGTAACTAAGGAGTAATGTCTCCGAGGAGCTCCACCGATCGCGGGCAGGGCCATAGCTATTTAAGGAGAAACTTTGCTTCTTTGAGGGGTGCACCGGCGTTAGAAGGGGCCCTCGTAAGTTTATGAAAACTCATCGTGGAGTTATGGACCATTCAGAAATGGGTGCCCCATGAGGCCAGTGAGCACACCAGTGGCTATAAATAGAAATAATCAGAATTGTTTTTCAGTAACTTTGTGGACAGTAATTTTAAGCAGCACTAAGCAGAGATTGTTGCATGAACCCTGTCCCAACGATCCGATCCATAAATTCCAATTTAACGGCAGAATTTTCACCGATAGTCGTTAAATTTCATCGAGTGCCGTCAGTGCGCAGGCGCGGCCGTTCCAATAGCTCGTTCCCGGACTTTTCTGGTCAGTTGCCAACTGATCCTCCCAGCCGAAGTCTAAATGCGAGCGCGTGAAGTGACTGTGCGTGAAGCCCTGTCTTGCCAGGGCAGGCAAACCTGCGCACTAGGGCAGTGCTCTCGCCAGCTGAGCTACTGGGGCGACTTACAGAATCCCTCATGACGGCGGCGGCAGGAAACCTTCGGAGACCTACAGAGCACCCAGATAGCCTGCAGAAGCCCTCACAGCATCGCAGAAGTCGTTCTGAGGCGTGGAGGGTCTGTAATAGCTTCTGAATGGTTCCTAAGCTGGCTGAAGCCCCGCCAATTTTCACATAGGCCACTTAAGGCCTCTTGAACGTTCAAAAGTGCCAAGGGTCGCATGGGTTCTCTCGTACGCTTGCTGGTGCTGGGGATCTGTATATATATATTTTGCAGTCCTTTGGAATTCCTTCCGTGCCTCGGCAGCCCAAACAGAAGCAGGATCGGTAGGACACTTAGAGTGTCATGATACGCTTGTTTGAGGAGAATGCCACTTGTCCACTTTACCATATAGCAGGGTTGGCGGCATGGAACAGCGGATGCGGTCCCGACAGCGGAAGTAGACCCTCGATGGAAGAAGGGACCTCACAGCCAAAGTAGGTCCGGGAGTCATGGGCCTCCGGCTGCCGAAAGCAGCCTCAACAGCGAACGAGGACCCAAGCAACAGAAGTAGGCTCCAGACGGCAGAAGGTGCTTTCGGCACGGCAAGGGACAGAACCTTGAAAGAATCCACCCCACCTCATCTACATCACAAGGAGCTCCATAATCGAAGGGAGCCCATACAGATGAATGGGTTATTATTGTGCGCGAAGTGGGCCAAACGTGTGCTCCCTTCTGAGAACGATGGCATAGGGGGATGTTTCCTCCTTAGTCATACTCTGGTTGCGTAACTGTCCCGCATATGCCCACGATACACTCACAAGCTATATTTACGCACCCACAAGTCTGCGTGTGCGCCCACAAAATGTCAGCAGGAAAGACTGCGCAGCGCGTCTCTCAACTCCTTAACCCACTCAACATTTCCCTTGTTTTTTTGGTTTTTGTTGATGATTTCTTTTAAAAAAAGAAAGAATTTAATCCGAATTGTTGCTGGGGTGGCTTGAGGAACCAGGGTTCCATTGCTAAGCAGAGCTTACTGCGTGAACCCTGGCCCCACCACCCGATCCATGAACTGCAGTTCAACGGCAGAATTTAGACCGAAAGTTTAACGTGCCGCCAATGCACCGACACGGTCGCCCGGTAGCTCGTCCCCGGCCTTATCGGGCCAGCTGCCAACTGACACTCCCAGCTGGGGATAAATTCGAGCGCGCGAAGCGACTCGAACCCTGTGTTGCCAGTACAGGGGAGACCAGTGCAGGCCAGCGCTCTAACCGACTGAGCTACCGGGGCGGCTATTTGTTTCTCCCACTTCTTGAAAAGTGCCGTGCAGGCAGCATAGACAATCATTATAAGAATAGAGGGCTTGCTTTTCAGTATTACAGGGAGGGCTGATTGACATATTTGGTGGGCAACTGGTTCAGTGTACAGAGTGTCCCTTGTGGCCCATAGTTGCACTAATCTTTAATGTCTTTATGTCTTTATGCGCCCAGAAATACTTAGGAAAATTGCACTCCTGGGATTAGATGCAGTGCTGCTTAACGAGCATTCAAGGTGTGCTTTTTGGCAGGCATTAGACGGTATTTTCCATGGCAAGTATTAGCTGCGGTGTTCTTTTCCCAGCGATGCAATGCTCTTTGGTGGCAGTAGTGATAATGTATTTTGGCGGGCATGAATGGCAATGCTTATTGGCAGATATTAATAGTAATGTATCTTGATGGACATTAGATACGACACATCAACGTATAATATGCATATTTAGATTATTGCACTATACATTGAAGCGCATCGATAATTGCAAGGGTCATATGATACTACAAGATGTGGATTATCACGAGCGACGTTCTATAAAGCCGCCTATCGCTGGCACTGCTGCAACCTGTTTACTGATTCCAAAGAACCGACAATATTTGTGTCCACATACCACAGAGCACACACATGAGGAGCCCGCCCATGACGTGTGCCGGCCGCGTTTGCCAAGCACGGCCGAGACGGGCTCACCAAGGTAGAACTCCTGCGATAGATTGCCGAAGCCCCATTTGTAGGTGTTCCAGTCGTTGTAGAAGTTGATACTGCGACGGCCCGGGTACTCGCCCCTCCGCTGGATGACGGTCCAGCCGCCTCCCGTGGTGTCCATGTCACAGTACACCTGTGTGCACCAGGAGAGAGCAGCCATAGGGACAAAGATAGCATGGATTCCCATCCAAGACAACATGGCCTTCCACCAACATATCTAAATGTAAGGTAAATTCATTCGGATGGAATTTTGTTCAATTTTTCTTCGTCAAACATTGGTAATACAACTGTCTAATCTCGTGCGTATTCTAGTATTGTTTCAAACTAAATAATGTTTTCAACATTCGGTGCACTGCTTGGTCATAGCAGCAACAGCTTGTCTTCGTCACGACCCAATATCTCTTGTCTCGCTAAGTTGGTTAGCTCAGACCTCTGCCGACAGTGCGCAACGCAGCATTTTTCTTGTACACTTAGCGTGACAAGCAACGATCTATTCGAATAGTGGTCTTACTATTGAACCACTACACACGGGCAGTAATAATGATAATAAGTGCATGCAAGTGCAGATGCCACCGACAAGTGAGACAAATGCATCATCAGGACGAACGTCCCGAGCCCCACCGACTAGTCACCAACGTACCTGCATCTTATGGCCTCGTGAGCGCAGCTGTTCACCAACGTACCTGCATCTCATGGCCTCGTGAGCGCAGCTGTCAACCAACGTACCTGCATCTTATGGCCTCGTGAGCGCAGCTGTTCACCAAAGTACCTGCATCTTATGGCCTCGTGAGCGCAGCTGTTCACCAACGTACCTGCATTTTATGGCCTCGTTAGTGCAGCTGTTCGCTAACGTACCTGCATCTTATGGCCTCGTGAGCAGGCGTTTGGGTAGATGGAAAACAGACCGCTCTCAGTACTCTGGCGGTGCACATCCGAACAGTCCGAGGGCATCCACTGGGCAGCCACTATCCTCTCTGAGGACAGCACATAGACCAGTGGTCAGTGACACCCCAACTGACAGAGTACGTGTAGTGCAGAACCTCCAACTATCTAGCGCATTGTTCGGCCAAGGTTTGCGATACAAAACATATCAGTAAGCATGTGCTGAGGCATATGGAGGTACACGGTGGTGTACGGCGTCGCAGCCCAGCTATCACAAAGTGATTACAATGTCCTTCAAATTCAGAGGAGCAGCCAAGGGGAGGGCGAACTCATCACCCCTTAGGAACAAAAATAAAACAGCTCAAGTAAGACAAGCTGATATTTTTAGGAATAAAAATATTATAAGTTTTCCGGCCGCTTCGCGTACTGAGACCTGTCTTTATTTAATTGCATTCCGTTTACGTTGGATCCCCTGAGAAAAATCCCGACAGCACCACTGTTCAGGCGCAACTTACACTCTTGTGCGTTTCTTTCCTGGCTGGATAAACGGAACACATGTGTGCTGGGCGACTCAGCCGAGCTAACTAGGCCAGACGGACAAGAGTTACTAATGCATTTACTGATGACATACTATGCATGCGAAGCGAGGGACGTGGCTCAGTTTGAAGGCAGTTTGATTCTTAGTTGTAAGATCGTGGGTTAGAATCCCACAACCGGAGGGAATGACGCATCCCCTCACGGCCAGGTGGAGTGAAAAGCTGGATATGATCCAATAGTCGGATACGTAATAAAATAATGGCAGTAACCAAGTGCGCCAGTGAACTGCTTGCTACATACTTATCGACGGTGTCTCACCAAGACTGGAGTTGATCGCCGACTGGACGTCTTGGACGAGCCTCGTCTTTAGGATTTCAGGGGAATGCGACTCCTTTCGACGGCACCCAGACCCGATGATTCTCTTCGAATCCTCAAGTACGGCAGAGCGTATTTCGTTGACAAACTTTGCGCGAAACGTCGCGTCCACGAGCGGACTGGTCAGCACATCGTCCAGGTAGTCAGGCGGCTCGGCGGTATGCTGAATCCGAGTTTCGTTTTCAGCCCGCCAGATGGTGCTGCTGATAAGCGAGAGGTCGATGGTCATTAGGTTGAGCCGCTGCTGCAGTGTCTTCTCCACGTGCTGGACCTGGTCATCGATCTTCTGCTGTGCGGCCAGCGTCACCTCCTTAATCGCCTCCTCGGATCTCTGTGACGCGAGGGAGAGTCAATGAGCTACGTGTGATAATGGTTGTCATCACCGCGCTGCTCGGGTACGGGGATGGCCGAGTGGTTAAGGTGTTGAGCTCTGGGTACCAAAGATCCTGGATTCAACACTCGCACCATTCGGTACATTTCACGACCCAGTGGCCCAGCTTTGGCTTAGCTATGTCCCGTCAGGATCTCGGTCCTACTGTCGATGGGCATCCTTGATCAGGCAAGGAGGCAACCCTTGTCTGCACTACATGTAGTCACCATCGCCTGCAGGAACAGGTGAGGTGTGCTGCTGAGCTGTGCTCAAAGACGACGAGAGACGCACCCGCGCAGCCAGCTGCTTGTGACTCGCGTGGACGTATAATGGATACATTCGCATGGATTCGCATGGAACACCTTGTTACATGCGAGGCACACTCTTATAACAGATCTTACTTGCGGCGAAAAAAAAGTACATCTGGAGACAGAAGGGTGTAGAAAGCGGCGCTTAAAAAAAAATGAAAGACTTGTATGCGACGCAATATGACTCGTTGCTATGGCACGAAGCGCCCATGAGGACCAATTGCTGGTATCTGATTGTGTCCTTACCTATAAGGAAGTGAGTGGAATTGTTGCTTATGCCTCTCCCCTGCCAAATGGATGAGTTTTTTTTTTCGATGTCCACTGAGCTTTAAATACATTGGAATATGGTATATCTCTCGATCTTGTTTTTGTGACAGTGAGACAAGCACTTCACTGGCTAATTGCAAATGCGTCACATACTCCAGCTGTTTTTGCATTCACAGGTGGAAAAACTCAATGGAAGCTTTTGATTCAATCCAAATCATATTGTTATATATCATACGTTTTCTAACATCCAGTTCCATACGAATTCAAATATTGCCTCTCACATGCTATTTATGGTTTGGATATGTTGTTGTTTGCAAACTGCCTGACCAAATTGCAATGTTTTGCATTGTTTATCTCAATTTGACGATACTTTAGTGTGTTTTCGAATGTTTTGCTTTACAATTTGATTCCAATGCCTTTCATCGCGATCTAGACGATGATCCGACTGTGTGTTATTTGTTTTCCAAAATAGATTATTCGTGGGATCACCTTAACACTATTCCGGTAGCGGGCGGATTCCATCCCCCCCCTGCAATGCGGGTTTTTCTCATGTTGTTCCTCAGCGTTTGTGACAGTAACTTGAAACTCGGTGAATTTCCATAAGTTTTGTTTCATGCTTCATGTCATAATTTTGATTTCGTTACGCCAGTAGCGAGTATTTGGACTATACCTTGCAATTTAGCTGCTCATCCTTCTTGCTTACCAACGGAAGTGCTTATTTCGGGTCGAATCACACCATGGAGGATCGAGGGGAGGAAAGAATGGGAGGCTTGCTACCGGCTTTCTCAAAGTGGCATCATTTAGGCAGGGCTAAAAAATCGTATCGTTCTGTCGTCGTGGACGACAACCACGAACGGGGACTTTTGGCGACCACATTTCCATATCATTATAAATATTATATGTGAAATCATATAAATGGTACCTATTATACATAAAATTGACTACGTCACGATATCCGTGTCAAGGTACGCAGGATTGAAACGAATCGGATTGGACCGGGACTGGAAATGTTACTCCGTGCAGACCTCTAGAAATGTTAACCGTGCAGACCTCTACCACCCACCGCCATGCTACCATTTCTTCATTCCCATCGTACGCTTTTGGGTTTCTAGTATCTAGTATCTAGTACGCTCAGCGGCAAAAAAAATGACTCAACGGCAACAAAGTATCGTCGAGACAACCATTCCATCGTTCAGACGACCGCCGACGATAAAATTGTCTCCCGTTTAGCACAGAGCCAATGGCATGCCTTCTGGTCGCCGGTGGTTGTCGAACTCGCTCGGTACCACTTTATGCTCGATGGCAGCGGTACGGAAGTACCCAACTATGGTATACTCAGCGGCTTTGGAGGCAATCGACTAGACCACGGGTACTAAAACAACACTAGACCTACGTTAAGTAATGAATAATTTATAACATTAGCTGATTTTTTAAAGCAATTTTAATTTGAAACCTTTTTTTTCATGTAGGATGTACGATAATATTTTTTATTTCACTAAAATCGTTGGAAAGAATCTAGTAGGATATCATTCTTTTACGCGCATTCCTCGCTTTCAAATCCGTCCATTTCCATTTTAAACGCGACGATGTGCGTCGAAGAGTGAAATAGGGAATTGATCACGGTTCTTTATAATTGATGAGTGGTGAATGAGTGCGGCAACATAAAACTACCAAGTTCGAATTATCTGGAGTGTTAATCAAACTATTTTTTTCTTCATTTTCTGACTTATATGAGACCAAATGAAGTGGTTCGGTCTTAAACAGACTCCAGAAACCGACTCTATTCAGGGCCAGGGCGTAAGGGTGAAAAAGCTAGTAAGGTCATCCTGTAGATGTGGACATTGCGATTGGAAATGTACTGCACAGAGCATTTACAAACATTCAAAAGTAAAGCACCCAGGTCTACCAGTGTTAAGAGTACTGCAAGATAGCCATTTTGGCCCTGGCAGGCGATTTGACTGGACTTGCAAGCCAGCACTGGATCATCAACCATCAAGCTCAGGTGAAAATATTGGTATATGGATTACATTTGAGTAAAGTATAGTCACCTAAATGTAATTAGAAAAAAATATTTTGGTGTGTAGGTACCTACTCAGCAGGCATTGCACTGCAGTTGGTGGCAATGCATACAATATAGGGATGGTGAATTTTAGCCACCTGGTGGTTTAAACCATGGTTTAAACTGGCTGGCCTAAATTAATTTAAGCCACTTTGGCTTAACTTATATTTCTGGTATGGCTGGAGGGTAGTGATGGACATTAGTTAGGGAAGCATCAATTATGATTCCAAAATGTGCTACGCTCCATTTTATTTGCAAAAAACCCTCCCTAGAATTCCACAAAACTCTGTCTGGGTTCTGGGTATGCACTCCACAAGCCAGATGTTTACCCATTAGGTACAGTTGGTCTAACATGTAGCCCCCTGGATGCTGGTAGTTAGAAATGGTATTTGTAAATGCCAGGATTTTGACATCCAACTACTGTCATTGAGGGAGATAAAGGACATAAAGACATAAAAGATCAGTGCAACTATGAGCCACAAGGGCCCTTCTTGGTTGCACTCTGTACACTGAACCAGTTGCCCACCAAATGTGTTGATCAACTGTCCCTGGAATACAGAAAAACAAGCCCACTATTCTTGTAATGATTGTCTATGCTGTTCTTAAAGATGTTCAGTGTGTTGCTACTGACAATGGTTTCTGGCAGCTGGTTCCAGTGTTCTACTACCCTGTTGGTGAAGAAAGTTTGCCTTAACCTTGTTCTGCTGTGGTTAACTTTAATTTTGAATTTATGACCTCTAATTGCATCATTTCTGTTCAATTCAAACATTTCCCCAAGGTATCCACTCTCCAGACCATGGAGAAATTTAAAGACCTCAATGAGATCTCCTCTCAGCCTTCTATATCTAAGCGAAAACATATTCAATTTCTTCAATCTTTCCACATATGCTAGGTTGCCCATACCGTTCACCATTTTTGTTGCCTTCATTTGTACTCTCTCTAAAAGCCAACAATCTTTTTCATAACTAGGGGACCAAGCTTGGACACAATATTCCAGATGTAGCCTGGCATATGCACAATAAAGCTTCCTGATGACTTCCTCACTTTTGTATGATACATTCCTATTTATTGCCCCGAGCATTCTTAGTGCCTTCTTCCTGGCTTCTTTGGTCTGTTCTGATGCCCACAATTTTGTGTTCAAAATAACACCTAATTCCTTCTCCTGCTGAGTCACAGATAGTACTTGCCCACCCATCAAGTATGGAGCCTTGATATGCTACCTACCTACATGCATGATTTTGCACTCATCAAAATCAAATTTTCTTTGCCTTTTTTCGGACCACTTCACATGCTCGTCTCAGTCTTTCTGCAGCAAGATTCTGCAGATAATATGTAGCAAGATACATATTAGACTGACTGTTCATAGCCATTTGATAGCTAGGTACCTATTTTATGTTAACTGAAAAGTTACTATTTGAGCCACATCAATGTGTGCTGCTTTTGGCATAGTTTTCCCATTGTCTTACTGATAATAGTATGTATATGTAGGCAGGGATGGGAAAAAGCTGGCTTAAATTCAATTTATGGCAGCCAGTGGCTATTATTAATTTAAGCCGGTTTAAACTGGCTTTTATTATTTAAGCCGGCTTAAATTCACGACACTTCTAAGCCCTTGCATTATTAAGGCTCACAAACCATGGGTGCATTGACAGTGTTGCAAACGATGGGTGCATTGACGACGCCGAATTGCCGAAAAGGAAATTGGCGGCAAGATATTCTGTATAAAGGTAATCGACGCTATTTGTTATAGGTCCAGGAAATCACAACCTTTTCGAGCTATCATTACCCCCTTTGGGTTAGGCCAACCTCGTGATTACCCCATATCAAATTCAGAATGCCTCATAACCAAAGTTCATTTTCAAGGTTGAGAACATGTAGCATTTCCTGCTGATATATGTGCACAGGTTTTTGGCAAATGTACACAGTACTCTCCATACTCGAGTTTTGACGAAACCCCGCTATAACCCCACCCCCACCCCTCCACAAGCCAGCGCATTACCCCAGGTTGGGAACCCCTGTTGCGGGCCATGTAGCATAATGTTATCGTTTGCACAAAAGGTGACAACGACCAAGCCTATTCCGGATTTGGACGACAACCACGAAACCATTTTTTTTAGCCCTGCATTTACGTTGTTATGGGAAAGTTCGGAGGGTGGGATGAATTGGGTACAAGTGATAGTAATGCATCACAAGCAGTGGTCTTCCAAAACTAGAAGAAACTCCCAGTGGCAACTCCATGAGGTGAAGAGAGACATTCAGAAACATTCAGAATATTTCATATTCAAACCATGATAAGCAATGCCGTGACTAGGGTGACACTTTACCAATGCCGGATCAATGAGGGGGAGGAGTGAAGTCAGGGCAAACAACTGAAATAAATCACTGACAGTGGCGGAGCCAGGCTTCCCAAATGGCCAATCATTTTAGTGGTCATCCAATTCAGGACTCTCTGGACCATCCCTAGCATAATTTCCTGGTGACGCCTCCTGACAGGAACCTCACGGGATTGATATTATTCCAGAAGGACAACATAATAGGTATATGCGGCACCGACTGAGAATGACCCGCTACAAATGACAAGTCATACTCACCATTCATAGGCTCCTGAAATATGCCATTGGCTGCTTTACAGGTGTAAGTATGGACGGCAAATGGCACCTTGGATCAATTTAAATGATGTCTGCGCATTATGAACAATTTTACTAATCTGAAATACAAACAGCCCTAAACGGCTTTGATCAATTTCCACCTTTGCAATCCCTCCTGACCTCGCCATGGGAAAGTTTGACATTTTGGCATTCTAAAAGTGTAGATAACACTAGATTCGGCTAGATGAAACTAGACTAGACTACCGTCATAATCAGATCATATCACATCCATCTCTAGTGACTTCTTACAGTCATAATGTTGCTTAAGTTCGGATGTTAAGGTGCGTGCGAGAAAGAACGGGTGCACCATAGATACCCGAAAAGTTGCAGATGTGCCGAGCACGTGAAGGTGCTCGGCCTTCACATGCCTTCTTACCACATTGATAAATTTGTACACCGTGGCTAAAGTAAGTTTATGGTTCACTGGAGACCAAAGTGAAGCAAACCTAAAGGAAAACAAGTATATTTTAGCACACGGGTCAATGTAGTAGTCTAGACCAAGTCTTCAGCCAAAATATGATTACAAATAAAGAACAATAATTGCTCATAACGCGTAACCCGCGGACGTCCGGGGGACGTTTCTCGGAATACAAAACCCGGTGTGAGGCACTACCCCTTGATTTTACAACAATAGATTCCACCCATTACAACAGTCCATTTTCTATTTCCGAACTGACTGCTGCTTTAACCCCCGCACGTCCGGGGGGGGGGGGGCAGATATCTCCCCCCCCCTGCGGTTTTTCCTCATTTTCCGCCAAACTAACAGGGTTAGCAAGGCCAAACCTGGCATAGCTGTTCATTGGTCTTTTCCGCATATCCTCATGCATTTCTAATCCTGGGTCATCTCAGGTCAGGTCACCAGGTCAGGCGAAGTAACCCAACTATACTCGGAGTTCTAGGTGGCATAACTTCCACAATAATTCGGCGATTTATTTTAAACTTATAGCATGTCATGACCTCATCAGCGACCATAATATGTATATCGGATTTTTTGTAGCATTGACCGTAGGTCAGGTCGCTGCCATGGCTTCCCCATTATAGGGCTATGATAAAATATACAAATGTTTCCTAGTTGCATATTTGCGCTCGGAATGATCTCACAACGGTTGTGACATGTAGATGGAAGCTATGCTCAATGCTACCGCTGACATTTTTACTCAGTGACCTCACCAAGGTCTCTGAGGTCACCTGAGCTCACTACACATTTATGTGCATTACGTCGCACTGCATTGAGCTAGAATGCTGAAATTACCGCCATCGTGCTTATAACGTCAAGACGTGTCGATTGATACCTTACATGACCTCCCTAGCCCTTGACCGGAGGTCGTGACTTCATGACCTTGACCTGATTTTCGGTTGACCTGACCTTAAATTACACTGTCTAATGTCGGTAGCGCATTTCAAGAACTGTCGAATGGCTTCGCCATTTGTTTCTATCTGTTACTGGTCCTGAGATATGTGTCAATATCTGAGTCCCACCTGATCTGGTCGAATTTAAACTATGATGGCCCAGTGACCTGAATGTTTACCTGAGCGAAAAAAATTACCGAAACACTTTCCATAGAGCCAGTCACCAGCTATCCAATGCCGTTTTCCGTTTGTCGCTAGCCAGCATAGTTCCAGAGATCTCAGGGGGGCAGACATCTGCCCCCCGGACATGCGAAGCTGGCGCAGACCGCCGGACGTGCGAGTGTTAAAGTTGAAATCATTGGAATGGCTAGGAGATGGCAGACCTCACTGCCCCACACATTCCATGAAGTAGGAAGATATTTGTTCTTAAATAGTAACAGAGTATGAAAAGCAAGTGCAAAACCAGCATTATGCATTTGCGTGAATATTTCTCTATACTCCACTGCAGAGCACCCAGAGCAGCACAAATCAAACCAATATGAACTGCTGAACAACACATACTTCTCCGACACAAACTTTTCGATTCATCCCGTTACATAGTGCCACATAGCCAGGCACAAGCTCGGTGGCACCTCCATGCCATTGGTGGATCGCCACCTCGTACGGTGGTGTCAACTCGATAACGCTGGCGGACCGCCATCTCGTACAGTGGGACACCTCGATACCGCTGGCGGACCGCCATCTCGTACGGTGGTGGCACCTCGATACCGCTGGCGGACCGCCACCTCGTACAGTGGGACACCTCGATACCGCTGATGGACCGCCACCTCGTACGGTGGGACACCTCGATACCGCTGATGGACCGCCACCTCGTACAGTGGGACACCTCGATACCGCTGATGGACCGCCACCTCGTACAGTGGGACACCTCGATACCGCTGGCGGACCGCCACCTCGTACGGTGGGACACCTCGATACCGCTGGCGGACCGCCATCTCGTACAGTGGGACACCTCGATACCGCTGGCGGACCGCCATCTCGTACGGTGGTGGCACCTCGATACCGCTGGCGGACCGCCACCTCGTACAGTGGGACACCTCGATACCACTGGCGGACCGCCACCTCGTACGGTGGGACACCTCGATACCGCTGGCGGACCGCCATCTCGTACGGTGGTGGCACCTCGATACCGCTGATGGACCGCCATCTCGTACAGTGGGACACCTCGATACCGCTGGCGGACCGCCACCTCGTACAGTGGGACACCTCGATACCGCTGGCGGACCGCCATCTCGTACGGTGGTGGCACCTCGATACCGCTGATGGACCGCCATCTCGTACAGTGGGACACCTCGATACCGCTGGTGGACCGCCACCTCGTACGGTGGGACACCTCGATACCGCTGGCGGACCGCCACCTCGTACAGTGGGACACCTCGATACCGCTGGCGGACCGCCACCTCGTACGGTGGGACACCTCGATACCGCTGGCGGACCGCCACCTCGTACAGTGGGACACCTCGATACCGCTGGTGAACCGCCACCTCGTACGGTGGGACACCTCGATACCGCTGGCGGACCGCCACCTCGTACAGTGGGACACCTCGATACCGCTGGTGGACCGCCACCTCGTACGGTGGGACACCTCGATACCGCTGGCGGACCACCACCTCGTACGGTGGGACACCTCGATACCGCTGGCGGACCGCCACCTCGTACGGTGGGACACCTCGATACCGCTGGCGGACCGCCACCTCGTACGGTGGGACACCTCGACACCGCTGGCGGACCGCCACCTCGTACGGTGGGACACCTCGATACCGCTGGCGGACCACCACCTCGTACGGTGGTGGCTCCTCGATACCGCTGGCGGACCGCCACCTCGTACGGTGGTGGCTCCTCGATACCGCTGGTGGACCGCCACCTCGTACGGTGGTGGCTCCTCGATACCGCTGGCGGACCGCCACCTCGTACGGTGGGACACCTCGATACCGCTGGTGGACCGCCACCTCGTACGGTGGTGGCACTGTACCGACCGCCGCCAATGCTGCAGCCAGCACACCATAGGTGGACAACGGCTGAGGGAAGACTGGCTCAATATCCAGGTCATCGCCGGACACCAGTGGATCTAGGATTTCCCCAAGGGGAAGCGAAATGCTGAAGGGGCACCAATTCCACGTGCAGGAGAGCTCCATCTCCATCGGGAGCGACTTTCGGTATACTGAGGGGGAGGCCGATGGCTCCATTAGCCCCGTTCCCATGGAGCATGTGCTTCCTCTCAATGGGGAGATGCGGTGCCACTCTGACTGGAATAAGGTGACCTTTCAATTGCCCGAAGGCAATCCCCTGGAATGCTCTTTTTCAGCTTAAGGCGCCCATAGGAGTAAAAATGCATCCATCCAGAGACCCCGAGTGCAGTCCTTGAACATGGTGTTCCCAATCAGTGGGGAAATGACGCTTTCTCCAGACGAGTGTGCCCCTCGCATTCAAATGCCTGGATCCGCCCCAGCTGCCGGTCTGACTGCGAAGGTGGCGGTAAGTGCTCAGATCCGCCGACGAGCGCGTTCGTCCGCGCCCGTTAAATTGGCACGCCCATCCGTCTGACGGAGCGGCGGCACGTCCCAATGCCAATTGGTCCAGTTCCTTTCATAAAACGCATGCGATTGAATTGGACGAATGCCAATTGGGCCACAAATAATCGGCAACGACCAATTGCGTCCCCGTGTTCCGAGATGAGATTACAGCCATATATTGGTTGTAACCGATTATACATAGAGAGATCACCCACAGCTGAATTAATAATGAAGCTGTTTCAGTGGTCGAGAAATTACCATCTTAGCAATCCTCGTGTGTTGGGCATCACAACCATGAGCATGGATAGAGCATGGATATGAGCAAAGACATGGATATGGACATTGTTCGGCACTATGCAGACATAAATAGGCTGCTTACAAATAATATGAGTGTATAACACGAACTGTCCTCGTGCGAGAAGCGCAGACTCAGGTGTACAGACCATAGAGATTGTTTGTATAGGTGACTCAGAAAGAATATGACATGTACGTAGTACAACTTTAGGCTTATTTGTATCATGCAGTTTTGCAAGTTAATGTTGTGTTTATGGCTGGAGGACAAATGATTCACATGATACGATGCAATGCTATAATTAGTGTTGCATCAGTGGCGTTAAATGTAAGTGCGAGACATACATAGCATCCTGAAGGATTCCAGCGTGTGGATCAGGCAGTCCATGTAATTATCGGCACACAATTTCCTTCATTAACGCAATATTCAATTCCTGGACACAAAACGGTGCTTCAACTTCAATTTAACGAAACATTATTATGTCCAGCGCGAATGAATGCGTGTGTTTCCGTTGTTTGGATCATATATTAAATTCTTGTTAATCCATTGCTGTTCATTTAGAAACTAGGATGATGTGATAAAGAGAGTAGCGCAAAGCTAAGGAGTACTAAGCTAGACTGTGGCGCCGAATAGGACGAGGAAATCCGGTTAGTTCCCTGCTGTAAACTTAAATTGCGCTGCTCAACTCGTACTACACATTGTGGGTGAACGCAGCTTATTCGTGTTCATAAAAGCCAAGACAGCGGTACCAAGGGGTTGCATTGGGTTATGGATGATTTAGTCCAGGAATGGTTGCTACAACGGGCTGCTATGACGGACATATTGTCATTCACGACCTTGCAATACACTTTCCTACGCTAGATAATAGCGTGTGTCGTGCTCGAAAATGAGATAATACTGTTAGCTAACTGCATTTTGGCGTTTGTGTGGGCTCTTGAGTCAAATTTAGCACTCGGAAGCGAACTGATGAAAGCATGGTCCCGTCTGCGAAGTTAAATATGAACCAAATTGAGTCTCACTGTTTCATCCAGGAGATAAGCCTTCGCCAATGCTCACTGCAGGGCGTACCACTAGAAATTTAGCTGCCCCAAGGCGCCTGCATAATTCCGGGTAGTCAGCTGTACCTCATACCGCCGAGCAGCATTATTTATGTTTGTGATAACCATAGTTTGTCATACGCACCACACACGGTTCATACCAGCTCCTGAGCATTTCTAATTTACCGTATCACAGATCTAGCAAGACGACCACAAATATCAAAGCCGCCCGAATTGAGCGTCGGTTCTCGAGCCGATGCAACCGCCCGCCACATGGAGATCATGACGTCACACGGCATTCACGGCGGCTATGACGTCACATGGCGGTTATGACGCCACATGGCGGTACTGGTGTCACTTGGCGGTCATGGCGTCACATGAAGGTCATGACGTCACATGTCGGTCATGCCGTCTCTTGACAGTCCTTGATGCCGGTCTTCGCCGAAGTTACCGACATACACAAACAGACAACGCGTGGTAACAAAACAGGCCACGACGGGCATGATTCGTGTTCTGCTCCGTGTCACCTAAACAGGCGCGCGGCATGCGGCAAAGATGCCACCATGCGCGATTCGTGAGTGTTGCAGTGTTCATGGCAGCGCATGACCTGTCGCACCAGCAGGACATAGCGGGTCTCCAAGTGAGTTGTGTGCTGCCATGCGTGTACCCCATGATGTGTCTCGTGTCGGCTGTACATTTTCTACTTAGTGAAGGCAATAGGCGACATGCAGGCAGCTCGGCTGAGTTCGGTGTTCGCGGAAAAAACAAGCGAACTTAACTCTGCTCGACATCGCATTGTGATATATCTCGTTTGCGTTGATAACATCACAGATCACGCGGCTGCATCCAAGGCGAAAATGCCCCCTGTCATGACGTCTTGCCTGTCATGGCGCCGGCCGGTGCTGTGATCGGGTCTTCCTTTCACGTCGAGTTTCTGTAGGTCTACTTCTGCCGCGGGGCCACACTCGTGGAATAGCCTCCCCCTACCGTGCCTCACACCTAATGTAAACCAAGATTGACGGGTCCGAATTATAATACATCAATGACCCCTGTCGCGAGATTGACCTCTGCCCCGAACTGACAGTTGCTTTTGCAATAACCTTATTGGTTTCTGACTTGGAGCCAATGGTTTTCACGCTTGTTAATTTAAGTCAGAAGGATGAATTTGCATGAGTTTCACACCTTCATGATGTAGTGTAATCAGTATGAACACATCCTGGCTGCAGGCTGACTGCATATACTACATCCATACAAAGATTGGACTGTAAGGCAAAAATCGTGCATGCTATTTAGTTTTTGCTTTTGTAATTTTACATGGAAGACACACACTGCAATTCATTTGGCGAATCCGGTGCAACGGAAAGCAAGTTGGCGGGAAGTGGAGAAGGAGGGGGAGGCTGCTTGAAGGTGTTCATGTGTGCGCGTGTGTGTGTAGGGAAGGAGGGAAGTAGTTTGTAGGGAAAGAGGGAATCTATCGATAGTTGTGGGATTAGCCAAATACGTTCGGCGAAAGGGGGTTACCAAACACTACATTCCACTCACGACCGTCGAGATGCCATCCGAACGTCGAGAAAAAACACCGGTCGTTCACATTTCAAGTCGCATCTATTGCGAATGACCTCATAGTGCCGGTCGAGCTGCCGGAAGCAAAGCACGCATGCATCGTTCATGAGGACCACAACGCCTTACACGTTCCAGAAATCTGCACATGAATTTTATCAAATTCGTCTGGTCGGCTCGTGTCAGGAGAACGGCACACTAGTTCGACATCTGGGCAATGTCTGTATGTCAACCGTCAAGGTCAGCGCTGCGTGCTGACAATACACTGCGCACACTGACCGGCTGTCTTTAGTGTCACCTTCCACACTATAGATCCTTTTATATTATTTAGATCCTCATACTTTTGAACCTTAATTCACACGGGATCTTCATTGGCCTGTTTGCATTATCACCATCCAATGCAGTCAAATTCACAGTGTTGATCCAACTGTCAGAATGGTTCGCGAAGTTGTGCAGAATCTTACAGTGGAAGTGCATCGCTTCAAGACGTAAATTCAACGGGCATGTTTGTCTCAATTGCCATGGACGTGCATGATCTGAGTATCGCTGGAAAATGTCAGCAATGATAGCTACCATAGCACAACAAAGTGCACTATGGCATCTTAGGACAACTTTGCGGCGGTGAGCTGCCTTCTGAACCTAAAAATGAAACTGCAACTGCAAGGTGCAATGCAACATAACTACGGAATAAGAAACTACACGCAAGCCTGCAATGCGCAGCATGGGTAGCATTTTCAGCCGTGTGCACAGAGTACTTCAAAATAACAAGGAGTCTATATACACTAGTCAGGACAAGGTGCAAAGTACGCTGTACAGGGCTGCAGCAGATACTGCTAGCATGTCTACAGTGGAGAGCGCCGCCCAGCTTCTGCGTAGAAACACTCGGGACACTCGTCTGTAGCAGGGCTGCCCAGTTTGTGTTTATACTACAGAGAAGCAGCAGTTATACTGCAGAGAAGCAGCACTTATATTGCAGAGAAGCAGGTGTGATACTGCGGAGAAGCAGCAGTTCACTGGAGTGTGACTGCCAGTCGTAATCGAGAGCATTGCAGTCAGTGTATAACGCTGTACGTTAAGGCACACCTCCAAACTCAAGAATACTTCGCGCAGGCAAATTCGATGCGCCAAGCGCCGCTGCCTGCACACCACATTGATGTCTGGTCCGCTTCTTGTGGAGGCAGCACCGACCCCGACCGTCTCACCGGGCACACGTCCAGATTCGTGTGTTCAAGTTCGCGTGCTCGAGTCCAACACTGCCTCTTTGTACCACAATACGCTGATAACGTGTCAAGCTCCAACCAATCGCATCCACCTGGAGGATTTGCAGTCCAGGGCGTTGTCACGTCTTGCGGATAGCATATGATTACTTGACAGATTAAAAAAAAAACACTGAGTGCCGAACGCTGCAAAATAAGTGCGCTAATCCTGGAGCGTACCTATCCCTGCGCTCAGTATTCCAGCAGTTTCGACGTCGCCGTCCAAGCAGGGAAGTCGTGGAGCGATCCAACCCTCTGTTGGTGCGTGCTAGACCTATTCAATGCCTGGGTGCCTGTTAGATCTACCAAACATCCCATCTGTTTACATTGTCTATATTTACATTGTCAGTCATTTCGTATTAGTGACGGAACGATATCAGGCCATGGTCATCCGGAATTGCTCGAGTTGCCTCTCGAGCTCAGTCAACTCAAGTATGATATCATGACATTTAACGAGACCTGGCTTAAGCCTGCCACACGAAACATTCTGCTGGTTCTGCCTGGCTATCAACTCTACCAAGCGGACCGGCCGGCAATCGTGGCTTCGGTGGTGCGGCCGTGGCCGTCAGGGTCGGCATACGTGTGACTCCACTCAAAGCGACTGTGCCACCACGTCCCAACAGCAGGCTCGAGTCATTGTGGACCGCAGTGAAGCCGGATTACAAGTGGAGGTTCATTATCGGCCAGTCTAGCGCTGTACCCGGCGCAATGTTGCAGACAGAACCAGAGATAGCATGGCCTACCGCCTGGAGGCGTTGTGTTATTCAGGTCACGGCTCTGCTGTTTACGGCGAGCTCGACAGACAGATGCGCTCTGCCATTCGACGCGACACCATAGATGATGCGCAGAGGCGTATCCAGGAGAGCGGACGATGGGGCATATTTCGGTGCACTCGGTCCAACGTGGGAGAAGCCAAGTGCCATCATAAGGCTCCTGACGCTACGCCTGACCAGCTAAATTATTATTTTGTTGGCGTTGGACCACGCATTGCTGGCGAGGTTGCTGCTCAGGATGCCTTTCCGAGCCTGGCCTGTCGTTCGCATCGAGTGGGTGCCTGTGCATTCTGCATAGTACCTCAGTCACTCTTCGGGGTGCACACCATCGTGTTCGGCATTAACAGCCCATCCGCCTGCGGGGGTGGGGGTGGGGGCAGCATCAGCGTGGGTATGATCCGGCTGGGTTTTAACGTCATTGAGCAGTGTGCTTCTGCATTTGGTCAACTCCAACCTCACCACTGTTCACGTCCCCATCTCCAGGAAACACTCTATAGTTTATCCAATCTTTAAATCCGGTGACCCTACTCATCCGGCCCATCAAATTACCGGCCCATCTCTATTGTACCAATCCTTGCACAAATTGTGGAGCGTGCAGTCCACCAGCAGCTCTACGTCCACCTATCCAACAACCATCTCCTCTCTTTTACCCAGGATGGTTTCCGCCCCCGCCACTTGACGGAGATCGCGCTGATATCCATATTGGACCAGATCTTATCGGTCGATGCTCGTGGTGAGATGTCCTTCCTTTGTCTCCTGGACTTGAGGAAATGCTTTGATGTGATATACCATTCAAAACTCTTGACCAAATTAAGTCAGCACGGTACTGACACTTCATGATTTTCAGCCTATCTGAAATACCATACCCGGAGTGTCAGCCTCGCTGACAGTCTGGGTCGCACCTTAAAATGTGTTCCACTTCCAAACAACATCGGATATTTTTCGAGGCTCATCTCTCGGCTCTTTGCTCTAATGCATCTTCCCCAACGATCTTAGTCTGTTCGCTGAAGGCGCAGCAATCATTCAACATGCGGATGACACACACATTTTGGTCACCGGAAACAAAACTCGCATCCGAAGTGTCGCTATCGAGTTGGAACACGCCCTGGCCTTCCTCGACGTTTGGTTCCGCGGTCACGTCTAAAAGTAAATGTGGAGAAAACCCAGATTATTGTCTTTGGCAGCCCAAAAAAATTTGCGTGGTCCCCCTAACTTTATTGTAACGTTTCCGACCCCACAATTGCTCCCCTGTTCGGAAATAAAAGCGTATGGCTCACTTTTGGTCACACCATCAGTTGGGACTCTCACGTTGCCACCACTACCAGACGATGTTTCGGAACTTTGGCCGGCCTATCGCATCTCCAAGGCCACCTGTCACCATCTGTTATCTCGGTGCACGTCAATGCTTTGGTATTCTCTCATATACTGTACTGCATTTCGGTATACGGAAATAGTACCCAAAAGAATATGTCTCGGATTCAAATGATTGTCAACTATGGAGCTAAATATATTTTCGGAGGATCTAAACTTGCCCGTGTCACGGTTCTGTTAGTGTCTTGGCTTGATGAGCGCTAAGAACTTAGCCTCGTACTACACGCTATGCCTACTTCACAAGGTGCGCAGGAGTACTTCACAAGGTGCAGGAGTCCGCTTCATTAGCCGGCACTATCTCAACAGTCGCCGAGTAACGGGACCACCACACCCGTCAGGACCGGGAACAATAGGTCCCCAGGTCGCGAACAGAGATTGGCAGACACCGTTTTTGTTCCATAGATCCTGCCCTGTATAATGAACTGTCATACGAACTGAGGTTGATCACCGCCTTAGGCGGCATTTATGCATCAGACCGGTCAGATTGACCTTATCTGCCTCCTGACTTCTTAACATACTTGTTGACCTATTATCGTACTTGCTGACTTATCCTGCACACGACGAGTTGCTGCACATGACTGCGCTGGTTTCCATTTCAGGCACTACGGTCTTACAGAAGATTTGACAAGCGCATTTATGGTTCACTACATGTACTGTGGCGAACAGAAGTCCACCGGTTGTTTCCTCTGGTTCATCACACGCCAATTAGGACAGGTGTAATTCCAGTCATGGCCACTTCAGTTGGACCCCAGATGGACCCCAGATGGACCCAGGATGGACCCCAGATGGACCCCAGATGGACCCCAGATGGACCCTAGTGGAGCCCCACGCGGGCGATATTTAAAATATGAATGATTACTTGAGATAATGCACTTAGTATATATCTACCCATATCAAGTTGTTTTGTTACATGAGGTCAGATGTGAAATGTTCAGCTGGGAATCAGAACCAGATCAGAATCAAGTCTGTCTGTCATGCCACAGCGCCGCGCTTATCCTGACCTGACCTGTTCCGACTCTCGCCGACTCTCACGCCGACTCTCTGCGACAGCCCTGCTCGATTTGGTACAGGAGGATTTCGGCGGGATCTGACCAGGATCTCGGCGGGATCTGACCATAATCTCTGCAGGACCTCGGCGGGATCTAACGAGGATCTCGGCGGGATCTAACCAGGATCTCGGCAGGATCTCGCAGAGTCGGCGCCTGCCGGTCGACGATCGCTCGCCAGTGGCTCGCTAAGAAGCCGACGCGGTACGATTAGCGCCAACTGCAAACACGACTGGCCGCGGCGGTCGACAATTTAGTGCCGGCGTCGGCAGTCATGACTTGGCAGACACGACGGCGGTCACAGTTGGCACGTGTCGGCCGTCACAGTTGGCACGTGCCAGCGATTCAGCCACCGTGCCTTCACTCCTTGACAATGAGGAAGCTTATCGCTACACAAGAGAAGTCGAGGGCTCCAGCAGCAAGGGCTCCTTGAGCTCGGCTATTTTTGCTTCGAATGCTAAATGCTGAGGGAAGGTGCCCAGATGATGTTCTCATGTGATAAGTGATGTTGCAAGGAACGTCTAAGTGCCTTCCGACACTCGCTGCAACACTGCATGGACTACGAGAAATGGTGCGTGCGTGGCAATTAAAACGGCAAAACGCTGCGTTTGCATTAGTGGGTGGCCGTATATGCATGATTCCGCTTTCAATGATTTTTTTCAGCAGGTGTTTACATGCTAACATATGCAAGCAATACACCACGGTCTGCTTCGATGACCAACAGAATATTTCTTTATTTTCCGAATGTTCTTATAACACGCTGCCAATAAAATACAATGCAAGCATTATTTACATCTACTATTCAGCAATAGGTTGGCTTGGATGAAAGCACAATATCGTTTAGAACTTGCAATTCAACCATAAAATAGGAAGGAACTCCGATACATGCAGCGCCCGGAGTAGTTTGACAACTTTCGTTTTGCCAAGTGCGATGTTGACGCCAGCACTGCATTACACTTGGGTATTCCCAAGCAACACAGGCCACAGACTGGCAACGCGAACACTAGTAAACAGCGTGTGTTTGGTCAACCTTGAGCCGACGAAGGCAACGCCAACTGAATCAAAACGCCAGCTTCGCCCCCTAGTAACACAGCTGACATACAGCTTGTCTGTGATATTGTTGCAAAACCAGCAAACCAGCTGACATTAATCAATTTGTTTGGCTTTAACTCTGGCAGCGCAATATGGCTTTCTACCACTCGCAATGCGGGGGCAGGGGCTAGAATAGTTGATCTCATCTGTTCGATTTGATTTACTTCACCATATCACTCGATTTTATCCAATTTGTACCAATAAATTTAGGATTAAGACAATGCATTGGAAATTCGGGAACATTCTGGCAGAACGTATGTACTTGCTAACTACGTTTTCAGATAGTGGTTCACATTTAAGGTCAATATTAATATATTGATATAGTAATATATTGATATTAATATAATTAATATGTTGACCTTAATATTAACATATTGATACATTAATATATTGATATTAATATAATATTAATATGTTGATCCTAAATGTGAACCACTATCTGAAAACGTAGTTAGCAATTACATATGCCCTGTCAGAATGTTCGCGAATTTCCAATGCATTGTCTTAATGCTAAATTATACAATTTATGAGTACAAATTGGATAAAATCGAATGATATGGTGAAGTCAATCAAATCGAACAGATGAGATCAACTATTCTAATCCCCGCCCCCGCATTGCGAGTGGTAGAAAGTCATGTTGCGCTGCCAGAGTTAAAGCCAAACAAATTGATTAATGTCAGCTGGTTTGCTGGTTATGTTTTGGTAGGGTGACTGAGGTATTAGCTGAAGGTTTAGTGTGCTCACATCGCAAGTGCCCTGATGGCAAATTTATGACTGTTGCCAGATACAAAACGGCTAGCCCAGGGAATTGTCCACGCGGATTCCGCTTCCAGTTTGATCGGGGGTCCACCACAGGTTTGTATTTTTGTTATTAGACTTCTGTTGAAGACGTTTGGAGCGTGTCTACCAGAAGTATGTTGAAAACAATCCGGATCGTAAAAGATAACTGACCAAACTGCTTCACATGAATTTTTCGACGCATGGTGGTAATTTGAACCATGAAGCACACTTTGTATGTACCACTAGATAACTGAAGTACCAGTTTGTATGTACCACTAGGTATAATACAGCACCCAGCACCAAGAACAAAGTCAGCATTTCAATTTCATCTCATTCTTCTTTGCCTTTAGATGAAAATGTAGCAGGTCACACATGGTTAATATTCCAAACTAATGAGGAAGTATATGCTGAACAATTCGAACTCGTATTTGTTGTTAGTTTTACACTGAACGCGACTAAACAGGGCACCTCCAGATTTGTGTGACCTATTGACATGCAAACTGACCTGGGAGGACATTCAGTGACGAGAATCTTGATAATTAAATGCATAATATCACGACATCTCGTCGCATGGCACACGCTGTTGTTAAATTTCATGTCCCTTGGACTATCCATTTATAAACGCTGTTCGAGGGAAGGGGGAGTCGCAACAACCCCTCTCTCCTTACACTGGAGAAAGTGGAAGAATGCCAAGCACTGGCGTGATATGCTCATATGGATATGGTATCATTATATAATATAACATGCGCCACTCAACATACCGGCCAGCAACCGTTTGACATACAGGTCGACAGCCGCGCAACATACCGTCTGACAAATTCTCGACACACCAACCGACAACTGCTCGACATACTGGCCGACCAAGAGGGACGTCTGTCGGCCTGCCGCTGTCAGGAGTGCCGAAGTTGACGGACGCTCATGACAGATCCCCAGGGTGCGGCGGCCGGGCAGCAATATGTCAGTGTCAGCGTGCGACGGTCTGTATCAGCGCGCGCCAACGTCCGACAAGAACGCCGCCACCGCCCCGGGCGGGAGTGGAGGCGTCTCAAGATGCCCGTCAAAACGCCTCAAAGTCCGGCCGCTGTGTCTGTGCTGTGGGAGGGGCAGAGGGAAGAGAACATTCGGGATGTTTAAACGGTAACATCTTTCGTGGCGAGGAGACCAGCGAGAGGTGTGTGAGCGATTAGGACGGGGAGGCGGAGAGGGCGCTGAGGGTGGTCGGCCATTGACGTGTGAAATGTTTGGCGCAGCGGTGGTGCGGGTAGGATAAACACCGCATCACGCCTAATGATCCGACCCCGGCAGCCCGACCTCTCGCAGATTCAGTGCACGAGACAAGGTAACGATTTTGCTGACAAATGGAGCTGCGACTTTAGCACGCACCCTGGAGGGGGGGGGGGCGAAATCTGCCCACCCCTCCTGTTTTTCGTAGATAACTCCAGATTTTACCGGCAGATATACGTCATTGTTTGTGTACCTGCTTAGAAATGAACGGCACACTGTTTAAAGTATGAAAAACGAAAATCGACCGAACATTTTTCGAGTTAGGGGTCGGTAAACTCAAAAAACTTTCTCAGCGCCAGACCACAAATATCGGCGCTGATGCGCTTCCCGTATATCGACACAAAGGAAGTGTTCTTGGCAACACTAGCGACTTGTTTGATGTATATTGCTATGCTACATTGTTCCAAAGTCATGTCAGGTCACCGAGGTCAAGTCAGGTCAAGTTCATGACAGGTTGACACACGCCCTGGAGGGGTGGATGGCGTAGTCAGCCCACACCTCCGATTTTTCGTACACAACTCCATATTGTACTGACCGATATGCTATATCATTTAAAAGCCATGTTAGGTCGCCGAGGTCATCATGACAGGCTGATGGAACCAAGCATGGTCAACGGGAATGTTGTCATAAATGGAAATGAGTGTCATGCGATTGACGTCACTTTGCATGTTACCCCCTACACGTCCTACTGTTTGTCATTGTGTGCTTAAGTGTTTCTAAACTTTATTCATGTATTTCACTCCTTTCTTTGCGAAGCCAATTGTGCCGAGCCGCCCAACGGAGCAGTCAGGTGGGCAGCCCGGTTCCGGTAACTGGAGCAGGTAATGACCTGATAAAGTGCTCCTATATAGGTTACCTGAGGTCAAATGGCGGATCTGGCACATGGATTACATGATTAGTAATGTCCAAAATATCACTAATGTCAATTTTGGAATATTTAAACACAATCACAGCGATCCATACCAATGACAAGCCAAGCCACACAAAACCGGAAAATTTTGCTATTTTGACCTCATCTGACCTTGAAGATATTGACCTAAGGTCACGAAAATTGCACACAATAGAGTTAACTATCGTGCCCATCCACCCTGCGAATTTTGTTGCTCTAGCCTTAATGGGAGCCGAGATCTTAGGGGGTGGAGGTGGAATCCGCCCCCCCCTCCAGTGCGCGTAATTTTCAGAGGCCCTCCAGGGCGCGTATTAATATTGATACGCAATTTATGATGACAACGGCTGGCTCCGAGTCGGCGGCAAGCAAAGGCTCCTTCGCCAGACAAAAAGAAGCACGATGGGGAATAATTGTGCAGGTTATGGGCCTCATTTATGAATATCTGAGATTAAGGGCGCATCGACTGCGTCGGTCATGCAGCTTCATTTATGAATATCAATGAAATAAATTATTGTTAGAATGCTTTTAGCACACGTGGTAAGAGACATCGCCGTGACCGCGGCACGCTCCGCTGAGTTGGAACCGCGTAAGCCTAACAATGGCTACCATGCTGCAAAGCGCAGGAGTCGTCTGGCATTGTAAGTGGAGCGAACAATTCCTACTGTCCTCTGAGCGATATGAGCGATCCAAGCGATCTAAACGACCTGAGCGTTCTGAGCAATCGTGGCGAAACATTCCAATCTGGTATGTATGTGCCACCCACCTCGAATGTAATGTAGCCTTGTTTTGATGGCAGGTTTGAAATGGGATTGGATTTCCGCAACGAATCCGGACTACATGGAACGTTTTCATGGCCATTCGCGAGGAAATTAGGATTACATGTAGGATTTCCGAATCCGGATTTGGTGGGAAATCCCGGATTTGCTGACAGTTGCGGCGCACGTGCGACATTTCCCTTCCATACCCAAAAACGTATGCCACATCGACGTGGGCTGCGTTGTTGCATGTGAGACTCAAAGAGGGCTTGCTGCTATTTGCGAATTTGTTATATTATATTGTATTACATTATATTATGCATTGCATTATATATTATATTATAAACCCGGTCACCCCTCGCCAAAAAAAACTTCCAAAAACGACGACGGCGCTGACGACAGGGCAAGCAGGAAAAGGACGCGAAGTGAATGCTACTATATGCTTCCAACTCATGGGAAATCCAGATTTCCTCAGGAAATCTTCTCTCTAGGCTGGATTCGGAAATCTAATCAAGTTAGCTGAAGAAGGCGCTTCCATGACTTCGGAAACCGGATTGGTAAAGAAATACGGATTTGCTAGTGTCATGGAAACGGGTCTATTTTCTCTATGCTATACCCATGTGGCATCAAAGCCATTTTGTCTGACAGCTTTGGATCCTTCCCTGCAGCTACCCGAATCATAACATCTGATTTCAGCCAGTTCCTCCTGTCCACGCCTTGGAGACCCTTATGCTTTGCTTCAGAGTGATAGATGCTTCTTAGAAGTTACAACTTAGTGATCCCTGGAGTCTAAATACCCTTGAAATGATTCAGCCAGTGATGCTGGAATATTGAAAGCTGTCGATCACGTTTTCCCGCCAATGTCCCACGAATGTAATGGTAGAAAGATATTCAGTTTTAAACGAGCAAAAGTAAATGGACCTCGGCGCAATGTCAACAAAACGATAACGCGCAGATCAGAAAATATTGAAAAAGGATACCATAAGCCTTCAGCTTTGAATCGCCGTCAACTCGGAGATCAAAGTTTAAAAGCCAGTTTTTATAACACTGTGCTTTTTTGCTCACAGTGCGGTCTGCTTGGTGTAGGATACGTTCGTCAGAATATAAAATATTCGACGTCGCACTGGTGGATTCCACATCATACTAGATGGATTAAGGCTCATGTTCCGAAAGGCGTGAGCGATGTTCGCCGATCAAATTTAATCACGTGTAAAATAATCGTTTCGACGAACATGTCAACCTCGTTTTAGACAATTAGCAAAGCTCATCAACCAGTCAAATTTCGTTAATTCCGGTAGAACCGACAACAGCAGTGGCTGAGGGTAGTGGTTGTGGTGGTGAGGGTCCTTCATCCAGGCCAGACACATTCAGCTCTAATGCTGAAATATGATCCGTATATCATGCCCACCAAAGTTCAGCCAAGGCCAGCCGTTAGAAGGAACAGTGCATGAGCCAGTGTCGGCATGTATTTCTGCACGAAATACCGTCTGTCACTGTCAGAATAACAGCACTTCAGTTGACACGAAAGCGTTTGTCATCTTTAAGAGGCAAGCAGCTTCGCTTCACCCCCATTTCTTATGGAGAGGGCGGCACGATTGGCTAGCCATAGTCAAGTCAAGTAGCTATCATAAATTACAGAGCGTAATTAATAGTCGGGCATCTATTTCATTCATGATCTCTGAGAGAACCTGGGATACACGTATAATTGACCACATGCATGATGAGCAGATCAGAAGGTGCCGCCAATGTCGTCTGGGAGTACACGACCGATATCGGCAAAACTCCACCGAATTCGTCACACGTCGCACCTTCACATCATCGATCGTCGGACCAACAGTCCGGTGCCGATGCTGCTGATTACATCTCACAGCTCGGAATGACTGGGCACAGACACGTCGCCCAGGAGACGGCCCCATAGTCGTCCGGAGACGGCCCCATAGTCGTCCGGAGACGGCCCCATAGTCGTCCGGAGACGGCCCCATAGTCGTCCGGAGACGGCCCATAGTCGTCCGGAGACGGCCCCATAGTCGTCCGGAGACGGCCAATGCGGGTTTCTTTTTGTTGTTGTCTTGTTATGACCGAAGCATTTCATTTGAGCTCGTTTTTATCTCAAGATGGCGTGCCGTCATCAGTACAGACAACCAATTTCCTTCGTCAGATGTTACTCCGACCACCTCCCCGATGGCGCAAATTACTTATATGGTTAGGCACACCTGCATAAATCACTTCCCTCCTCTTTACCAACGGTATTTATAGCAACGATGCTGAAGTGACACAGATCTCAGTGAATCATAGCTCCAGCACAATTAAAAACTTCTTAGAGAGCTTTCGCAATTGTGAGTGGGTTGTAGTTTACCGTGTACTAGATGCACTGCATATGTAATATCTAGTACTATTTTGTGGGTCTGTGCAGCAATTCTAAGGCGCATCCATTCTGATATTTCTCCATCCTGTATATCATATTGTCTTATCTGGTAAATACACCTACATCGCCATTTCCCAAGTGCGTACGTTCTTGTGAAATAGACAAATCAGTCGTCATAGCACAAGTCACGGATAGCGCAAAATAAGATATTATAATTCACGTGTAGCCACATAAATAACAGGTACATATATCAGCTAAAGGTACACCATATAGGAGTGTTTAGCCGGCAAGAATGGTCCACAAATCAGTCAGCCAATAGCCCTATTGGTCCGCCAGTATACCAGCTCGGCGAACGGATGCCGACATTCAACGGCACGGTGGCATGAGGAAAACAAACAAGCCTGTCTCTCGAAATGCATCCACGAGAAACCCTTTGACGATGAGATACGTCATGGTTTGAATACGCATGACAGTTACATCAAAATAACATGCTGCCTGTGAAAATACATCCGGTTTTCATATCAGCTACACCAGTCATACGTCGTCAGCCGATTGATATGGTGTGACATGGAAAATAAACAGAATCGTATCGCGTGCGCTAAAATTTAACGCGCTCTGCAGAGCCATTTCCCATTAATAAACGCGTGTTTGTATGCGATAGTTGGGATGACGATTTATCTCACTAACACCGTATTCGCCGACCGATTTAGCCATTTTATCTTGAGAACGCTGTTCGTATTCGCAGAGAGTGTCGCAAAACCGAGGTGCCTAGTCCCGTCCGCGAGAAAACACGGCCAACTCGTGTCGCCCAGCGCGGCGTGATTGAAATGCGGCGCCAAGGCGCGCCGCCACCCGGACCGGCGCGGCGTAAGCTCCCGCAAAAAAGCGGCGGAGTATGCGCCCAGCGATTTGCGTGCAGGCAGGCGAGACTTGAACGGCGGTGTCGGAGGAAACAGATGATGAGGAAGATCGATGCTGGACTTGTGGCTCTATTGCGGTGCTGCTCTTGCTGTCAGGCAGTGGCAAACTTGGACGTCTATGTCATAATTCAAACGAAGCGGAGAAGGAAATTCACACAAAGCGATTCCTTCCATGCTGCAAAATGCTATTTTTTTCAAAGATTGAAAAGCTCTTGCCAATCTCCAGCACAATGTTTCTCATTTGTGGTTGATACATATTGTTATGGAATGAAGGGGTCATAAAGGCCAATCGCCGGAATCTCATCATGCATCTCACCATAGCGAAAATAAGCGAAAATTGTGTTCGGCTTTTTCTCTTTCTGACTGAAAGAGAACTTCTCTAATGTTCACTAAGTTCCATATAGATCGAAAGAGCGCCTATGCCGTGGTAATGCTTTCGTAGCTGGAATATTAGAACATAACTGGCCAAATTGCAATCTTGCCAAATACTTCAGCTCGATTTTATGCTGACAAATGTGGAAATTAAGTGAACATTATCGTTACAGTTTGCTATCTTTGAATGTGATCAGGGGCGTCACCACCGGGGGGGGGGGGGGCGATAGCGGGGAAATTGCCCCCTTCCGTGAGACTGGGGGCGCCCCCCCCGTCCCCCATGACATTTGAGGAGGACCACAGGACGAAAAGGAGTCGAAAAGGATGCCTGCAGGACGAATAGTAGATAGCAGGACGAAAAGTAGGCCCTCCAGGACCAAGAGGAGGCTCTCTAGGACGAAAAGGAGGCCCTCCAGGACGAAAAGGAGGCCACAGGACGAAAACGAGACCCCCAGGACGAAACGAAGGCCCCAGGACGAAAAGGATCCAAGACGAAAAAGAGATTCTAGAAATGAGGGGGCCTTCAGGAGGCCAATCATTAGAAAAGGAAGTCACCTAGGGGATGGTAGGAGGCCGCATAAATCAAGAGATTGCCAAAAATTGGCACGGAGGCCCCCAACATCGCAAAAGGAGTCTCAATACGGGAAGGGAGGCCCAATAAAATGAAAGGAGACCCTAAGTCGGAAAAGAAAGCCAGTGGATACGAAATGAGGTTTCGGAGCAGGGACGTCGCTACCGGGGTGGGGACAGCGGGGGCAATCGTCTCCACCCCTTGAGACTTCGGGGTGGGGGCGGGCCCTGCAATTTGAGGAGACCACTATCCGGAAAGCGGAAACAAAAAAAGTGAGCAAGGAGACCGACGGGACAGAAGATGATGATGTCAAGGTGGATCCAAGATTGATAACGAGGCCCCCAGGAAATATGATCAGGTACCTATAAGACACATAGAACAGAGATTGTGAGAAGGCACCCAGGATGAAAAGGAGGCCCCCAGGACAAAAAAGAGACCTCCAGGACGAAAAGGGTGCCACCGAGACGGGCAAGAAGCCACACAGGGTTACACGAGAAAGCTTCCGATGGGTGGCAAGATATTCTTAATTTGGAAACCGATGTCCCCAAGATGGAAGGGAAGGACCCTACAATAGAACATAATGAAAAGAGATGTTTATCTGGACGCAAGAGGGGCCCAAGATGCGTAAGAAGGCCTTCCTAGGAAGGAGAGAAGGCCACTGAGACCCGCTAGATGAGGCCCACATTTTAGAAGACGAGAACCCTAGAAGAGAAGATTTAAGACTAGGACGCAAAAGCAACCTGCTAAGAGAATAATGAGTCTCCAAACACAGATGGGGTGGCCTCCAAGACGTGAAAGGAGTCCCATAATTTTACAAAGGAGTCACCTAGGAGAGTGTAGGAGGCCCCAGAAATCAAGAGAGTACCAAAAATTTGCACGGAGGCCCACAGAATTGCAAAGGAGGCCCCAATACGGAAAGGGAGGCCCCAGAAAGTGACAGCAGGCTCTAAGACGGAAAAGAAAACAGTGGATATGGGATTAGGTTTCAGAGACGCAACAATAGGCACCAAAACGAGTAAGATTCCACGAAAATAGAAAAGGATGATCTAGAGACATAGCAGGAGGCACCTAATTCGGAGGAGTACGGCACAAGTTAATAAGACCCCATGATAAACGAGGAGGCCGTAAAATTGGAGAGAAAGGCTAAGGAGAGAAAGGATAAGAAAAAAGGAGAGAAAGGATAAGAAAAAGGAGAGAAAGGATAAGAAAGATAGCTCCCAGGCGGAAAAGGCTCGCAGATGTCCAAAAAGGTCCCCGAGAAATAACAAGGCCACTGAGATAATGCGTAAGACGAAATGTACGACCCTCAATATACCAGGAGGTGCTGAGTTTACATAAAAAATAGCGATGGCCCCTGGTCGAAACGTTGAGTAATATAGCATAATCCCTAACGCTATTTTTTATGTAAACTCAGCACCTCCTGGTATATTGAGGGTCGTACATTTCGTCTCAAGCAATGTCTAAAACCTAGGAGCACTTAAGAGCCATTCTTCGTTGTATTCAACCACTGAGATAAGAAAGGTTGTGTATAATTTGATAGAGGTGGAACCTGGGAGAGAAGAGGAGTCCACCAGGAGATAGGAGACCACCCTTAAGATGGGCGGAGTTCGAATCAAAACGCAGAGCAAGAGGTCCCCAAGACGTGAGAAGAGGCCACTAATTTGAAAAAGGACTATAGTAAAAATAAATGAGGGCCCTGCCGGACTCGAGAGGAGTCCCCCAAAAAGGAGTAGGTCTACAGGACTGAATGAGGCCCCGAAGACCAGGAAGATTTCCAAAAAAAATGAGAGGAGGCCCTTAAGATGGGAGTGATAACAGGTATGAAGGGGTGTGAGGTTTCCAAAATTGAAGATTCCCTCAAGACTGGGAAGGCTTAGCCAGGATAAAGGTGGAAAACCACGAAGCGTGGCATGAGGACCGTAATTTGGCAAATAATGCCCCTGGGACATGAGAGGAAGCCCCATGCCATGGTACAGGGCCCCAGGATGTAAGAGAAGGCATTTCAAGACGAGAGAGGAGGGCAATGAATATTGAGGAGGGTAGGACATAAGACGTTGAAAACCGGTAAAGAAGCTCCAGGAAATGGGAAGAGATACTTATGACGCAATATGAGGCCTATTATTTGCAAGAAACCCCTAAGAGATGGTAAAAGTAGTGCCGGGGTGTTTCAAATTTACGACGTGGACCAAAAAAAATCCAACCGGGGACCTTGAAAATCACGCCGAGCCTGGGCGTACCAAAAATATACGACCGGACTATGAAAATATATATATATATATATATATATATATATATATATATATATATATATATATATATATATATATATATATATATATATATATATATATATATATATATATATATATATATATATATATATATATAGTGGAACGATGGGTCGTACCAATCGACAACAGTCTCATTGGGACCAAAACAAATGAAGCCAGAGCAACAAAAACACTCCGGACATGGGTCCAACTCTGAAAACACTTAAAAAAAAACACTCCAACTCTAAAACGTTTTAGACCCAAAAAAAGTGTCGAGGCAGCTAAAGCTCGCGCTAGGGATCCAAGCAAATGACGCCAGGGCCCAAAATATCACATTGGACTACACAAAAAAAAATCGCGTCGCGGCCTTCGAAAATCACCCTGGAGACCCAGAAGGACGCGCCGGGCCCCTAAAGTTGCAGCTGCTCCAAAAATCAATTCATAACCGGAATGTCACACTGGGACAAAAATATACTCCTTCAGTGGCCGCAGGGGCATATCAAAGGGGCAAATGCCCACTCTATCCTGAGAGGCATAAGCTCCCAAGGATCGTGCCAGGGTTCCAAAACTCGCGCTGGGGCCACCATAATTCGCGTCGGTCCACCAGAATTCGCGCAGGGGTCTCCAAATAAGTACTTCGGGCCCCCGAAAACTCGTTCCGAGGCTCGAAAACTTGTAATAGGAACCGCCAAAATCGCGTTGGGGCAACAGGTAAGTACAACGTGTCCCACAAACTCAAATCTGTCCCACAAAATATTGCGCTCGGGACCCACAATTCCCATCGATAGTCCCGTCAAAGCTCCACAAAATTGGGGTTTAGGCCCAAACGTAAGAACAGTGTGACCACAAAAACGAAATCAGTATCCGAAAAGAATAAAACTTAAGCCTTCCAAAATAAGAATGTATTTAACAAAATAAATGTCCTGTTCAAGAACATGTCTCTGGAGCGCCGAACATGCAACCAGATGCCTTCACAAATTGCGTACGGCACTGAAAAACATACCGTATCCTCTTCAGACCATGGACAAATTTAAAGATCTCGATGAGATCTCCTTCTATATCTAAGTGAAAACACATTCAATTTCTTCAATCTTACCTCATATGCCAGGTTGCGTATGCCATTAACCATTTTTGTAGCCCTCTTTTGTGCTCTCTCTCTCTCTAAACGCCAACAATATTTTTCATAGCTAGGAGACCAAGCTTGGATGCAGTATTCCAAATATGGCCTGACATATGCACAGTAAAGCTTCCTGATCACTTCCTCACTTCTGTATGACACATTCCTATGTATTGCCCCGAACATTATCAGTGCCTTCTTCCTGGCTTCCTTGGTCTGTTCTGATGCCCCCAATTTTGTGTTTAGAATAACACCTAAATCCTTCTCCTGTTGAGTCACTGATAGCACTTGGCCACCCATCAAGTATGGAGCCTTCATATGCTGCTTACCTACATGCATGATTTTGCACTTACCAAAATTAAATTTCATTTGCGATTCTTCGGACCACTTCACAAATTCGTCTAAGTCTTTTTGCAGCGAGATATGCTCATCTTGACCTGTTATTGCCCTAAGGACCTTCAAATCATCCGCAAATTTCAAAACTTTACTGCTTAGGCCACTTTCAATGTTATTAAAAAATATAATGAACAGTAGTGGCCCCAGTACTGAACCCTGGGGGACTCCACTAAGAACATTTTGTCATGAAGACTTTGTACCATTTAGCATCACTCTTTGCTGTCTATCTGAAAGCCACAACTCTATCCATTTTAAGATGCTACCTGCAATACCATGGGACTGAAGCTGTATCATTAACCGTTTATGGGTACCTTGTCAAAGGCCTTACTGAAGTCAAAATATGCTACATCAACCTGATTTCCCTGATCAAATTGTTCTGTGGCGAAGTTCAAAAAGTCCAAGAGATTTGTGAGACACGATCGTCCTTTTCTAAACCTATGTTGAGTATCTTGAATCAATCTGCTACCTTCCAGATAACTAACTATTCTATCCTTGATAATTGATTCGAGTACCTTGCAGACTAGGGATGTGAGACTTACTGGCCTATGGTTTTCAACTTTCCCTCTTCCTCCTTTCTTGAAAATAGGAACTACATTTGCCCACACACACAACAGGAACCTAAGAGCATAACGGGAGCCGACAATACAACTGGCCTTCCAAAACGCACATAGTCTCCCAAAAAGCGACAGGGCCTTAAAATACCTGGACCACTAAAAAAATGCACAAGAAGCTCTTATGGCACACAGAGGTCATAAGGACGCACCGGAGTCGAAAATGCCGAGGTTTCGAAAATGCATCAGGCCGCTGCGCAGAAAGACGCAGCGGGTCCAACAAAGAACACTAAGGAAGGGCCTCGGTTCGACAGCCATTCTGAGATCAGAGCAGCAGAGATATCAGGTGCGTCAAAGCTGAACGGAATCTGCATTTCATGACTACCAGAAAATGTGTGAGGTAGGGAATTCATGATTGGATTTAATTACTCGACTTTTCGCAGCGAGCGCCCATGCTAAGCATTGCAGCACGTCAAATATGGCGCAGGTTTATCATGTGACAGTAATTAGCAAAAGGCAGAAGGCCTAGCAGAAACCGTAGCATCGCACGAAGTGTTGTGAATGCGCCGAATGCGCGCACGTCCACGGACGTTGGCATCGTGGCGACCGGGTGATATGAACTGGAATGCCTGAAATTTGGAAATTTTACATTTCGAAGTGATGGGTAATATATTTTTAATTCAGGTTAGGCGTTTAATACATTTTCTAAATCCCTGCTCGTGTTAGGGTTTTGGTGTTCTTTATACACCGAGGTTATTTTTAAGTGTCAGGTCGTTTTCGAAAATCCCGATGTGCTTATTTAACCTCTTGTCCTTTTGTTCGATTTTGAATCATTTCGCCTTTTGTGATTCCAGGCACTTTATCAGACCCTTGTGCGTTAGCATGGACCCATGGACCCTGCGTGCCTTGCGAGCTTCCAGTGTATTTTTTTAGAGCTCCAAGTATGTTTATTTATGGCTGCAACGCATGTTTTGAGGGCTTGAAGCTTTTTGGGAGATTGTGTGCTTCAGAGCGTCGGTGGTATTTTCGGCCCCCGTTGTGCTTTTGGGGCCCTGCTGTGTTTATTTTGGGCTTCTAACGCACATTTGTGGGCCCTAGTATGATTTTGGGGCTTCGGTGCGACTTTTTTTTGTGTCCCAGCATGACTTCCCGTTCCCAGGCGCGTGGTTCCGGTTACCCAACGCCAATTTTCTGGGCTCGATGCTATTTTTGTGGATCTTTTCTGATTTTTCTCTCTCAAAAGTCCGAATCCGGCCCGACATTTCGAGACCCTGGCGCCATGTATTTGTATCCCATCTTGATTTTTCAAGATCCGGTATTTTTTTCGGCGGCGTACATAATTTGTGAAGGCATCTGGTAATATGTTCTGTGTTCCAAAGCCATTTTACCGACCATGACATTGATGTTTTGGGAATCCCTCATTTTTTTGGAAGGCTCCAGCTTGACATTTTCGGATACCGATCCGGTTGTTGTGGTATGGGTGTAATTTCAGCAGCGTGAGTTGATTTATCAAGGGATACCAAAACAAAACCATAGAATTGGGTGGGCGATTTAGGGTTGAAATCCGACGAATCAGGAAAGATAGTGGTAGATTAGACCCCTCCACAGGAATATTTAGTTAATCACTAATCATTTCATTTCTATGAGTCCCCTTTTACAAAATTGCTGTCGAATTCCCAGGTGCGTGAATTAATTCACGCAGAATTTGGTATTTTAACTTGATTGGTAGGGACCTTGCAACCAACACCAAATGCTATAAAAATTCGCAAATTCCTAAGATTGCGATCAGAAAACCAATGTAGCCCACTTCTTATTGTCACCTTCGCGAAATTATCGTCCTAGGACTGAGAAATGATCGCTTAAGCTTTGTTTAGGGCATCAAGCTGGTGGTAATAAATAACAGTAATGATGAGTCTAGCTATATTCAGTTATTCTTGGAGGACATAACGGTGGGTTGATCAATGGGAGACGTCTGAAAGATATGCTTAGCATCAGCCTCGCTGCAATCTGGAGGCCAGCAGGAAGATTCTTGTATTCGAAAAGCATTGGGACGTTGGTTGGTTTTGACACGTAGGTATTTATCCACATGTTGCTTATTTATACCTTGGTATGTGCCAGTTTCCAGGGAAAAAAATTGTTTTTGGTTGTTGAGTAAATAATGCACCATGCCAAGAACAAACTGTGCCTTAGTATGAAATCATGTTTCTATTCCCGAACCATACTAAGGGCCTAAAAACAATAGGAGGCCCTAACGCAATGGAGGGCCCTTTTCGGGGAGCAGGAACACCCCTTTCGATCTTGCCCCCCCTGGAAGAATTTCGTGGCGACGCCACTGCATTTGATATATTTCTCACCGGTGTTCACTCAGTTTCATTTGCGTTAAAATATTTCCAGTCAGATCCTCTCTCCCATCATATTTTCATATCATGTCTCGGGGTGCTCAAATATCACCATGTCGAAATTTCAAACTAAGCGTCGCAGCAAAGCGACAGGGTCACCATCGGAAAGAACTCAACGAATAGGTATTACTTCTATGGTACGTCTATGGTATTCCTTTTTGTTTTGAAATAGTTTTAAAAGTAAAATGGTCGGTTTTTGAGAAGACAATTTTTCCCGAAAACATTTAGATTTGCTTATTACGATCATTTAGTTCCTGTAATGCAACTTTGAAACTATTTAGGTCATGTAAAGTAGAAATAAACCATGAAACAGCAGTATCTAAATTTGCTTAGCCCACATTTCGTATTACATCGCGGTCTGATCTCAGGGCACTTGACGGATGCCAAGGAAACTTGACAAGGAATTCCTGCAGAGGCTTCTGCATGCATACCAAGGTTAAAATGATGTTAGAAAAATATGAATTTTACATCTTAATGTTTGTGACTACGGTGCATATATCAATTGCGATCACGGTTATGTGAAGCGCATAGTAAAAATATATGTGTCACATGCCAAGCTTAATTTCAATATGTTGTCATGTGTATGGTATTTCGATCATCTGGCCTCCTCCAACACTCTTGGAGGTGGTCCTCTGACATGAGCTAGGTTAATGGCCATACATGACCTGAGGCTGACATTGTCACACCAAACACAGAAAGGATCAAGAAAAACGTACTGGAAGTGCTGCGGTGCTGAGCGCCGCCCTTTTAAAGCTGACCACGGAGTCGGCGGCGGCTGTCACCGGCAGGGACCGCCAGGGCGGCTATAGTCTGAATATGGGACCTACCGTCGGCGGTTCCGGGCCAGTGAGTGAGTGAGCGCCACTGCAGCGAGTCTCAGCGCTGCAGCGAGTCTCGGGCTGTTGCGGAGTGTCCCGGTGTCGGCGGTGGAATGGTGATGACAGACGGAATACATAAAATACGCCTTTTACAAAATGCATATAGATATGAGAGCCGACACTGGTTTCATGTTGAATACCTTGTAACGATTCAGGTCAGGCTTCGCATGGCATGTTATGCGCAGCACCACTTCTTTTCAACCAATATGTGCGATTATTTCATTGTATAATTTCTTACCATACTTGTGTATTTCCATCTCTAATTTACATAAAATATAATCGATAGGTTAGTTGAGACGGTACCAGTGCATCAAGACGCCAAACCACGCTTGGTGGAAAGTGCAAACGCGTCCGTCGTAAGGCATTTGGAACGCAGCCGGTCTCGCTAGACCTGTCATCTCTTGGCAGGCCCAGGGAACAGCTCGAACCTTGCATACTTCAGAAGACGAAATCTGAGGTAATAAGACGGTTAGAGTCTTGAAAACGGTGCTAAATGATCGCAAATGAATTTTCTCGACGATGTAATGCTCAAGCTGACTCATTTTTCCACCAGTCCTCTTATGAGATGCAGAAATGTGCAAAATTGGGTCCCAATCAAAATTTTCAGGTGGCCGGGGCCATCAAAAGATGTGAGAAATATGCATTGCTAAGGCTTCCATAGTGTTCCGAGGCCCAAAATCTATTAAATGAGGGAGACCTGCCATCGATTTTGGCAAAAAGTGTGGAAACCGGGCCAACTAGTGTAAATACATATATAAATATATGTGCATATGCACATATATTTATATATATATATATATATATATATATATATATATATATATATATATATATATATAGGTATTTTAACAGCATGCATAACCTCTGTCATTGCACACAATGTGCGTAGTGTGTAACCAGATAATTTATGTTATGCCATCTTCCCTTCACACGTTTAACTGAGATGGACCCTTGTGGCTCGCATTAATTAATCCAAATCGTTTTATGACTCTTGGGCTTGCAATGAAAAGAACACTCATACATTTTGCCAAACCTGCCAGAAATGCTGTCGACTTATCTGGAAGTTTTCGATCCACTTCTCCGTGTTTTAAGGAACAATATATTCCGACCACATCGTGTTCCTTGGCCTGTTTAGTGCTCCCTCGTTCATTGCCCTGGTGCGGTGGTAACAAATTGATCCTTGCTCCACCAAAGATGTCCACATCCCGGTTTGTACCACTGCATTTGCACGCGCGAAGGTGATCTACATCAATAACTCAGAACATCAAGAGCTCGGCTCCACATCAAGAACTCGGCTCCACCCAGGGCCTAATGCTTCTTATTTTGCGTCGTAAACAGCGTAATAGTTGCACTGACCCTGGGTCACTGTCTATGTTTTTATGTCAGCATATCAACTCCACCTGATCGCTCTTTGATTACACATACCTGACTAGCTAATGCCAAAGCATACATGAGAGGGTATATTTAACACAAATTTGGAATCACAATGCCCTCAGTGCTCCAATATGCCCTCAGCGAACCAAAAACAAGAAGCAGTGAAGCACTTTCGAATATTGTGATGAAACAAAAAGCATCTTTACAGCAACTTCAGGGTAATGGCGTGAACGTAGAGCTACTTGATTTTGCATTGCTCTGATTTATGCCCACGTGTCTCCACCACACGTCCGTCTGAGGCTTGTCATACGATGCTATTTTGGTCACAGTATCACTGGTCCCATCGGATAGCAAAATCTCAAAATCAAACAAAATGAAGTATCCGTGATACGGATATGGTTTCCCTAGACTATCACCCAAGCCGCAAGAAGTTCTGGGATTCCCGGCTCGAGCACAACTTCACTACACTTATACCACCTTGTTTGACCTACGGAAATGCTTATTATGAGCACAATCATGTCAGAGGAGGATCCGGGGAAGCAAAATGAGCAACATGTGATCAGTTTATTCTCAAAGTGGTATCGTTTACGGGGCTATCGGAAAGTTTCGAGGGTTGGTGCATCAAAAGAAGTGGCGGAGCCAGGAGAACTTCACATTGCCCAATAATTGTTGTAACCGTCTCATCTACGCGTCTCGGGATCCTCCTTAGGATTTTTTCCTGGCAGCGCCTTTGGTAAAAAGATAAGGATAAGTGTCGATAGCGTGCAAGAATAGGACAACAATATGCACTTGTGGCACTAACTGCAAAGAAAGACCAGCCACAACGAGCAAATGACACCCGGCCCCTCCTTAGGCACCTAGCTACGTCATTATCTGTTTTACATGTGCATGTATGGACATCAAAATGTGCTTTGGACCACTAGTAATGATTTATGGCTATCCATGCACTGTTGTATCCGTGCAAAATATAAACACAGACACAAATGGTTTTAATCAAACCCCGTTATTCCCCTGACTTCACCATTGACAAAATGGTGAAATGTGAACATTCTCGAAGTGTAGTTTGAATCAGTAGAATTCGCCTGAGCTATCAAGTTTTAAATTGATCCAAGCATTTCTGAGACGCTACGGGGAGAGGGGGTGATTACAGATTCAGGTCTTGAAGAGCCTGAAGTGATTACAGATTAGTACTGTAATCAGGCTACGCTGAGATATTAAAGTCGGTGCGAGCAGGTATGGATGCATAACAGTAAATCGAAAAGCCACAGATGTATGGAACGCTTAAAAATGCGCCTTTCTGCCATAGCACTATAACAAGATTATCAACCATAGCTACATCACCCACAAAGGACATTGCTGCAACGTAGATTTCACTCATGAGCGCCTGTGATCCAGTGATGGGTGCGACAGTCTTTAATTCGGTGAGTAGTTAACGGGAGACCAAAGTTGCATCAAGCCAAAGCAAAGACAATTATCTGTCATTTCATACGCCAAAAAGAAATAGCTTGAAGCTACTCCTAAACCTGCAGACGCTTGAGGATAGGACAAGGTAATGAATTTCATCGTGCCATAACGTTCGTCAAAGTTCACTTTTGGGACTGCTACTGATTCCTGTCCATCCACATGAGGACCATTTGTAGGCGACACTATGGAATGGCTCCAATGCAACATTACAACATCCAACATGCGACGGTCAAGATTGGTCGCATGGCATAGCCAGCGGGACAGGTCGATATCAGGAACTACGTCCAGGCAGTTTAAGATCACACAACCTTTACATTCCCATCGGAGTTCAGTGCTTAGTCTGTGAACTGGCATCTACATAGTTCGTCTGGTTTGCTTTTGGGAATCTTCAGACAAATTGGAAGCGACATTGAGAAATATCTCAAGCAAAACGCTCGACACTACACACCTATTACACACCTATGTGTGACGCATAAGTGCGATTCCTGGCAACTTCCTGAAAATAGTTCCCAGCCTTGGCAGGAAATATTACATCAGTCGAAAACGGTCAGACATGTCTACCAGAAAAACGTAGCTTTTGTACATTTCTCCTGAAATGAATGATACTCGTGGCGACCTGGTGGACCATAGTTAGGAGGGACCGGAGAGACTACCGAATACGGATAGGAGAGACTACGGATAGGAGGGGAGACCACCGAGGACGTTCCCGAACTACACTGAGGACTGAGGCCGGACGGATGTTTTGCGTATTGCTTGCCGTATTTAGCCGAGTGGCTATTTGCTTCACATATATGTTACAATACACGTATTGCTCGCGTCCATCGCATTCCAGGTGTCTTCTTTGTCCTGATAAAAACCGTTGTTTAGCTCTTGACTTTAAGCGCAATGCCCCCGGCACGATCTCAAAAGCACCTACACCCTTGGCGCCGACTAAACAAGTATTATCACGACCAGATCGACCACGACGAACAAGGCCGTCCGGTCAGCATTTGCTACCGATTTTGGTTTCACGCTTCGCGAACTATGAGTAGACAAAATTTAACCTGCACACTTACCCTGCGAATTGCTAAACCTAGCAATTCAGAAACTGTGAGCGACACATGGCATTGCTCAAACTTAGGAACGTTTCTCGGCTGCGTCGAAGAGCTTTTCAACTTTTCGTGACACTGTGTGCTCACTGTATCGGTGGGTACTCAGCGTCTCGACTTCGATTCAACCTTGTGATGCACTGTCACTGCCATCTGTCGGCCGGGCCTTGATGGTGGGCCGAAGGGCTCCTTGGCGCGGCGCGGCAGCCGGCAGGGCTCTGTGCGCGTGCTGTACGGCCGCGGTGTTCCCGGTCAGGGTGCTCGATTGCACCACCACATTGATTGTTAGCTACCAATGTCAGATCACGCTCACATACTACTAGATAATTCGCGCTGTGATGTGGGGAGCGCACTTACGTGCTGCTGGTGATATATGCCGTGGGCCTTCTGCTTGACCAGGTCGAGCTCATCTCGTAGGTAGCCGAGGTTGTGGTCGGCCTGTTCCAGTTGGTCGTCCACCACCTCGGAGGCCAGCAGCAGCTGTGTTACGGCCTCCCTCATTATTTCCGTCCTGCGAAATAGACCACGGAGCCGCTCAGCCCACCGCAATGGATTGTATAGGCGAACGAACTGCGAGTCAGCACAGGTCTCGAAAGTGGATGGCCAGCGGTCTGGCACAGGTGCGGCTAGGGCATATAAATAGATCCCGTCGAGCAATTGAATTATGTCTGCTCCATCTCTTCCTTGTGGATAAGCGTTTTCTTTTAAACGTTGTGTGCTTTCATCTTTCCAAAGGGTGGCTTGCACCATAACCGACGCTGTTCCAGCGTATTTGCGATGACCAATGGTTGCAGGCAAGAGACCACCCTCATGGTATTCCCGCCTATTAGCTGCACCGGTGCAGTCTGAACCTGAGCGGAAGCCCGGGTTCAGCACCCAAATCGAGTCAACGTCAGGCCTCCTCATCTCAGCCACAACTTCAAATTAGTACTAAATTAGTCGGCTTGGCGAGCACCGAGTACGGGTCGCTCTCTGCGCGGGTGAATTTCCTCTCGCCGTGCCGGCCACTTGCCCCCCCCCCCCCACCCCGCCCGCGTGCGGGTAGCTCTCTGGGCGGGATAATTTCCTCCTGCCGTGCCGGCCACTTGGCCCACCGCGGTGAGGCGGAAATGCACTGGGACCTGTAGTGGTGGCACCGTGCGTGGAGACGAGCAAGGGGAATGTGAGGGGCGAGATACACGCAAGACGGTGGTAAGGGACCGGGGACGTGTTAAGGGGATGTGGCAGGACGGAAGACGCGTGTCGGGGACGTGAGTAATGGGTGAAGTGAAGAGAAAGCGTGGGAATGGGTAAAGTTCAAGAGTCATGGGAAGCTGGCGGCGTGTAAGGAAGACGTGGAAGACGATTGGCGTACATGAACGACGCGATAGATCGGGTGTACGTGAGCAGAAAAGACGCGGGAGATGTCACCAAAGAATAGACGGAGGAACGGAGGATGAGTGGGTGAGGGGAGTTGACGGACGGAGGACGTGCCAGAACCGGAGACCTCACGTACCGGGTATGGTCGTGGCAGCGACAGGAACGCTTGTGCAAGAGGCGTGGTACGGGAAGACTTTAAAGTACGGGAGACATGGAAGCATTGGGGAGAGTGAAGGTACGCATTGGGGAGAATGACAGGTACGTTTTCGTGAAAGGAACGCACATTCGGGGACGGAAGTCGCACAAGCGGGGCGGGGGGAGGGGGTGGCACGAGCGTGTGCGGGACGATAGGCATATGGGAACAACGATGCCACGCCGGGCAGCACGTGGGCTTCGCGATGATGACGACGCTCGCGAAGCCAGAGAACAGCGACACGAGAGGCGGGCGTGTCACACCACGGCGAGAGACGCACCGAGCTGAACACGCGACGGCGGTGGCTCGTGACGGTGGAGCCGGCGGCGGGCCACGCTGCACCGTCACGCCCAGGTATTTACATGCCACCGACGGTAACTTAGCTGGAGGCGTGCGATACCCGCTGCACGGTATTGATTGGCAGCCGACTCGACACCGGACGCGCCGGCCGGCACCGACCGGACAGCCAGTACTAACCGGACAGCCAGCACTGACCGGATAGCCGGCACCGACCGGACAGCCAGTACTAACCGGACAGCCAGCACTGACCGGATAGCCGGCACCGACCGGACAGCCAGTACTAACCGGACAGCCAGCACTGACCGGACCGCCGGCACCGACCGGACAGCCAGCACTAACCGGACAGCCAGCACTGACTGGACAGCCGGCACCGACCGGACAGCCGGCACTGACAGGACAGCCGGCACCGACCGGACAACCAGCACTGACCCGATAGCCGGCATCGACCGGACAGCCAGCACTGACCGAACAGCCGGCACTGACCGGACAGCCAGCACTGACCGGACAGCCAGCACTAACCAGACAGCCAGCACTGACCGGACAGCCGGCACCGACCGGACAGCCAGCACTAACCGGACAGCCAGCACTGACCGGACAGCCGGCATCGACCGGACAGCCAGCACTGACCGAACAGCCGGCACTGACCGGACAGCTGGCACCGACCGGACAGCCAGCACTAACCGGACAGCCAGCACTGACCGGACAGCCAGCACTGACCGGACAGCCGGCACCGACCGGACAGCCAGCACTAACCGGACAGCCAGCACTGACCGGACAGCCGGCCGAGAAGCGACGGCAGCCACAATGCGAATACCGTTTCATTTGAAGTGTGCCGTGCTTCGGAACACCTTCCCACTCGGTGCCGGCGACTCGGCCCGGCGCACGTCCAGGCGGCTCCACCGGCGTGAGGGACGTGAGCCATGGCGGTCGGGGTTCGTGCTGCGAATATCGCCCGCGGAAAATACTCGGCGCAAGAGTTTCCATTGCGGCACTCAGCTGCCGCAGCACAGCAAGTGACAAATATCCAGTTCTCTTGCACTACGTCAGAGCACTCATGCACTGTATGCGAACACACTAAGCACCTCGGCACGTGCGACCATTACGCTGTTTATGATGCATTTCTCGGTTCGGTCCAGTACCGAACCGAGATCAGGCGACGCTAGTAACGTCAAAAATGGGGTGCTGATAAAATATAAAATCGCGTTTAGCTAGATATAAATCATTTTTTTCAGGTTTACCTAGGTGCAAGAAACATATCTTTAATAATATTGTCCATCATCCTGTTAACAACATGCATTTATGTTCAAAAATACGGATAATTAAAACCGCATCCGCCTATTTGCCAGATGCGTGGAAGCTTTCCGCCATATTCCATACATATATATATATATATATATATATATATATATATATATATATATATATATATATATATATATATATATATATATATATATATATTGGTATTTTACTATCCTGCATAAACTCTGGCATTGCACACAATATGCATGGTGTCTAACCACATAATTCATCTCATGGCATCTTCCCTTTAACTCAGATGGACCCTTGTGGTTCGTATTGATAGATCAAAATCACTACCTGACTTTTGGGCTTGAAATGAAAAGAACACACACTTGGTCAAACATGCAAGAAATACTGTCCCCTTACCTCGAAGTTTTCTATCCACTCTTCCGGCTACTAAGGAACAATATATTCCAACCACACCGTGTTCCTTGGCCTGCTTGGTCCTCACTCGTCCATCGCCCCGGTGCGGTGGTAAACAAATTATATTTGCTTCACCAGAGATGTTCACATCCAGGTATGCACCACTGCACCTACACGGGCGTAGGTGATACACATCAAGAACAAAACAACACTGGGACCAATATTTATAGACCTCCGTACTTCAACGGCCATATTTCACACTTATTGTCAACTCGAAGCCAAAAAATAGCTGATGAATAGAGATCACCCAAGAAATTGGGAACCTCCTACCACCCACACAAATGTGAACTATGGAAACAAAAGCACAATTGTATCACCGTCGCCATTATTGCCTTCGATCATTTTTATACTATTTCTTACATACTATAATAATACCATAGAACTAGTACTTTTCTGGTAAGTACGAACCAGTATATCTCGGTCCAACCGGAGCCGAGATTGCGTCGTAAACAGCGTACATGATGCGTTTTTGTGGATAAGAATCCAAAGTACTATTTGGTGTTAACACATGGAATCATCGCATTGTGCAGACTTAAATCACAGCTCATTTTCCTTTAAGAAAATTGTCTAAATTGCGAGGTGTCTACAATCAGGCAGACAACTGTGATATTTTCCACCAATTCGTATCCAAATACTTGAAAACCAGTACAATGAAGGCAGTTTATGCTAGAAATTCATATAAAATTGAGCTTAACTAGCATATATTTTCCTATAAACACGAACGATTTTATCGACGTATAATTAGCGAATGCCCAACAGAAAATCATCCGAACTTGCCAGGGAAACACCACATTGAGCAGCACATTGTACCGTTCACAATCGTGATAACAAGACTGTCATTTTGCCTTCGCATTGTATGTACTCTCAGAACATAAAATGCGATTATGTACTCAGGGGTATTATCTAACGCCGGGCTGTGGCATTACAATACTAGGTAAATTCATCCGTGAAATATGCGTCGCAGTTCTGGTCCAGGGCTCAGAACATTATTATTTGTACTGTCCGCTAGGCACCATAAGATCATAGGTGTACAGCTATGTTGTTCGAAGGTGGAAGGTGAATAAAAATTGCTCCCAGGCTTTCCCAGTAGCAACTTGCGCAAGTGACACGAGACAGTGTCACACTTCCAGGTATATGGAGAGCAGCACCGGGCGGATCTCCTTTGTTGTGATTCGCTCCAGACTGTCCACTTAGGTACCTTAGTCAGGAACTTTAGTCAGAACTAACATCAGGTACGGTCTAGGTTAATGAGGACTATCATCAGGTGTGTCCGTAGACTAGTGAGAGCTAATATCAGGCAATGCCTGACCTGGTGACGAAGAGCATCGATAAATATAGAATGCCACTTCAAACACTTTTATTACAAAACTTGATATAACCCCGGCCAATATAATCATTGTTCTGACGTGCCGTGTAGGACATCGACGTGCGTCACATGTACCGTCAAATAACAGCAAAGACCTACAAATAACAACAGCCTGATCACATGTTGCGGCATGGACGGCACCGTCCGACGACGATTTCCCCGATATAGTCCACAAATAGCACATTCATCGCGCGGCGTACTAATCCAGCTCTGCTGGAATCAGCAAATTAGCTTTGCAGGCAGGTGTTGCATTGCACTCCAGCAGTCGAACAATCCAATATTTTCAACCGACCATAGTTCACAAAGCAACTTCATGTAAGGATATTGTAATGTTGAGAAGTGTACGAACATAAAAACGGTTACCTCCCGAACAAAAAACGTCGGCACTGCAGAAAGCATACAAAACAGTAGGTGGATGCAGCCTTTCCCGCTACATCAGGTTTGATACCAGATGAAGACTGAACAACGCTGGTGCTCGTGCTAATTATTGCGGTGTACCGTCGGCTCAAGGATTGGCTGGATGCCATAGTTTGCATTCCACACCTTGCTCAGACAGTATATCCCGCTGCCCACACCTGAAGAAAACTACAGGTAACATTGTCATCTGGCATTCCGTTCATGCCTCCCATCGCCTCCAACAACAGGTAAATACAAAGAAAAACCATAAAGATCACTTGAACCGAGAAAATGAGGCATGGTTTACCACTCTGAGAAACAACTGAATAAAACAGCTGAAAAGGCTGAACACCTGCAAGCAACTGATCTTAACACGGCGTCCAAACATATAGCACACATAACTGACAGCATACACGCACCCGGTCACCGTCTATTGGCAGCCGGTGACGTCATGTGGGCGCTGATTTTGGTTCAGCAGGTTATCATGACAGCGATAAATGGTACTTGTTGGCGAACGTTCCTGACTAGGAAATATGCGTGATAGGTATAAATTATACGTCATCTGAAAGCTTGTTTCACGGTAGTTCGATAATCATGGTAAGCTTTCACATAAACGTGTAAGTTTTTGCGTAAAATGGTGTTATTTTTACCCATGCCATATACATCGACATTATTTAACTTAAGCGGAGCGAGGTGCTCCGTGTGGATAGCGCAGTTGGTAACTCCTCAGTTTGCCGACTCGGAGGTAGCCGCTTCGAGGCTTGGGGCCAGTGGCTCTTTGTGCGCGTCGTGGGAAGTCCTAATAAGCGACGATGGATTAAGGCATTGCTCACATGGGACGATCTTTTGCATAAAGAGAAGATAAAGACGCATATATTTTGCAAGGCTCGAGCTCGACCACCCTAAATTGTGCTATGGTTGAGCACTTTTTCTTTTCAGCTAGGCATGGCAGTACAGAACACGTCCACCGCTTATGGCAGTGTCCAGGCCCCCAGTTCCTTCCTGGCACGGGCGGCGGGACATCGGGGGTGGGACGGGGGACAGGTCTCATTTTAATCATTTTGGCCCTACAGCGGTGGGTCGCAAATATTGAGCTCAAAACGGTTGCCCTACCCGTCCCACCAGTACCCGCCGACCAACATTAGTTCCTGCTCCTTGGGGTGTGCATATAATAACAGTATTATCAAGGTGGCAAAACCAACAATTGTGCACGCTGCCGAACAGTCAAATGACTGGACCCGCGCTGGAATCAGAGCGATGCCAGTTCTAAGCTCGGCTCCATGCCTCTCACGATAAACGATGAACAAACGTCACCAGGATTGCGATAAGCTTTGCTTTGACAGGAGCAGACGTTTACTAAAATAGTTCCGTGACAATCCTGAACTTTCTGGAATGCCGGCACAACATAAAAAATCATGCTTTTCGTACCATGAAGGCTCGAATTAGATTCCGAAACAACTCAGTGGACGTAAGCGCTAAAACGGATTTTAGATGCCCGCACGAGGATTTCAGTTCGATTATCATGCACTGCCAGAGGCTTAACTTGGAGCTTGGCAAGGGTGGGGAAGCATCTCCGTTCATCGCCCACCATGGCTTTGCCCATGTTCGCACACTGTTATTCGGCATTCTCATTCGAAATGAATTGGCTGCGTCACTGACGCCATGTTGATCAAACTTCTGTCATGCATACAGTGGCAACAACAATTTCAATGCTAGACCATCTCGGAAGCAACTTTTATTACAGTTTAATTTGTGGGCGGAATGAAAAATTGCCAGGTAATCCCATACATATTTTTAACTAAATGTGTTCTATTTTTAACTAAAGGAAATATTTTCATGATAAAATATGACTTCATTATTCGCGTCGTGAAACCTGAAACATCACACACTTTGCAGTACAGCACGACATGAATACGGTAACACAAGTTGTTTATCAATCAGACTTGAATACGAGGTGCATAAAGCTGGGGAAGACGAGACCGCAAAGATTGAGGAATACCTCTCCCACTGCCGATTGTTTCTCGGTTGTGTGCTATGTGATGGAGGTGAATTTGTATTTTGGGCGCATCGACTGCGTCCGTCACTTTGCGCACATGAATATATATATATATATATATATATATATATATATATATATATATATATATGTATATATATATATATATATATATATATATATATATGTATATATAAGCTGGGAAGACGAGACCGCAAAGATTGAGGAATACCTCTCCCACTGCCGATTGTTTCTCGGTTGTGTGCTATGTGATGGAGGTGAATTTGTATTTTGGGCGCATCGACTGCGTCCGTCACTTTGCGCACATGAATATATATATATATATATATATATATATATATATATATATATATATATATATATATATATATATGTATATATACATATATAAATATATATATATATATATATATATATATATATATATATATATATATATATATATATATATATATATGTATATATATACATATACATATATATATACGTATATATTCTGGCGCCGAACAGAGTGCGCATTAAAACAACGATACATCGAGGAAGCACAACGCAATACATATATTTGGGTGAAGCAAACACATGGAGCAGAAGAAGAACCTGGGGTTCTTTTACGACGCAATTAACTGCTAGGTCATATAGCGTCGTCAACTTCTCACGCCGATTGGTCGCGGGTAGACTCGGTAATTCCGCTGGTTGCGGGACTCGAACCCATAATCTTGCGGTCAAGAGTTCAACACCCTACCGACTGAGCTACTGCGGCTCCACCAAACGCATGCTATAAGAGGTTATCGGTAGCAGGTGCAGATAAGCCACATTACGTAATAAGATTACATTGCGCCAATACATTACAATACCTATCATTGCAGTGCGTACACATCTGGCACCTGATAAAATCCGACGAAATGGCAAGAATAGATCGAACATCCTCATCGTGACATCTGTAGCTGAGAACAACTCGGCATACATACATGTACAGACTACTCACGAGTACCGTGAGACGATCAGTACGCGTAAACCAACAGGCTACGCTCTACCGACTTCACAAACACAGGCACATATCAGTTCTTGAGCTTGACATACACTCGGTGCAACTGCATCACGTACGTTTAGTATCATGTAATTTGTATGTAAAAAGTCATGGTATGCAGTTATATGATCAACGGCAGGTGATGTCCTACGTTCAAAGAATGAAGGATTAAAACACTGATCTGAATGTGAAGTGTCGCCCAAGTGCGGCTCACACTTCGCAGTCACTGAGGGAACTGCTCAGGTTTTCGCTGCTGCCGCTTTGCGAGCTTGGCGACGTTCGCCTTGTTGTTCACCAGCCCGAGACGAAAAAATGTCCGGACTCTCGCAAGGTACTTAATGATATTTTAGGTGTGAAAGTGAATCTGAATTCCAACACCTGGCGGAAACATTCAGTGACCTTTGGATGTCTGCTGAGATTGTTGGATTCATGGAAAATGAACAGCATCAAGCATGGTGAACACAAGACGCTGCATCCATCTCTCTGACTGTTTGGAAGAAAAAAGCATATTTTGACAATGACAGTACATCCTGTCCCCCACCCCATACAAATATGATAAGAGCAGAGGAAATTGAGTTCTTGGTGGCTAACAAAGAATACTGATGTCAAATTACAAAAACATCCTAATCGTCCAGGCATTATTTGATATGACCTCGGACAAATTGCAACAGAAAGTCTGTCAACAGTTTTATACCCATAAATGTGTCCTCTATAACACATCAATACTCTTAAGGAATCCTGGTGGTGGAAAGTGCCATGGCATCCATGTTTCAAAATGGCCGCCATGAACCTTATATTTCTCAATATCTCCGCTTTTAAATAACATAGAGCTTTTATTTTAAGTGCTAAACATATATTGTCTGGGGCCAGGAATCCAATGACACACATTTCAATAAGCTAAACCTAACCAAAAACCAATGTTATAATGAACAACATGCATGCATAGGTCATAATTATTATAATACTGCATGTAGTTACCATAATACCCGCGTTGTCTGCATAGATTAACTCCAAGACTTCCTGCAGTCCTAATCCAGCCATAAGGTGCCCCATGCTTCCCAAGAAACTCATTTTTGTGTGAAAGCCCCCCAAGCGCATGACTATGTCATTCAAGACACTTCCTGTGGGCTCAGTCTCCATGATCATGAGGGCTTTCCACCATAGTGGAAGTCACGGTGTGTTGCCACATAGTGGAAGTCACGGTGTCACGGTGTCACACCATGTTTTGCCGCCAGGTGTCACGGTGGGAGGACGTCCGTTGGAACTCCAGCTTTCCAGATAATTCGTTGCAGAACAGGCAGTAATCTAGTCTAAGCTGTGGATAGGTGTTCAGCAATTATTTATGTGATTATGTTTCATTAGTTTTATATGATAGGCATTTTCGTAGCACGCAAACTATACTATATTAACCTAGCGACGCTGCCGTGCGCCATCTTCTTGCTAGGCGAGGCCCCGTGGCTTTAGGCGTGTTCTCGTCGCTTCGATTTCTGTAGTAGGAGTTATTACAAGTGTGCAGATGTCATAAGTACATTAGACAACATTCATACTATCCTAACATACTGTATTTATTTTTGTGGTGCATAATGTGTTTGGTGTTGAAGTTTAAGATAGAGTTTAATTGGTGGTAAGTTGGTGATATTCATAAGTGCTGTGTGCCTGTTCATTTTTATGTCTAGCCATAAGTGATATCAAAAGGGATATTCATATGGTTGTCTACTTGTGTGGAAGACAATTAGATTAGACATTTTGTTTATTTATTTACAAAAAACAAAACAAAAAAAACAATTGTTCAATAGTTTCTGCTTTTCTTGAGGTATTCAGATAATTAACTGACAGTATAGGAGGTAGCGATTTATAGTGAATGATAGTTGGTTTTTTTGTCGGTTGTTTAGCGAGTTAATCTGAATCTAAATCTAGGCATAAGCTGCAGCGTTCAGGATGGTTTCAACCAGGATGCAGGCACGAGAGGAAGAGATTAGGACCCTAAAGGCAGAGCTTTCCAAGCTCAAGGCTGCCCTTGTTGCACAGTGTAGGCAAGATAAAGCATCAAAGGGTCACTCCGTAGCAGGGACATCATATGCCCAGGTGGTCGCAGGCCACCAGATAGCTGAGGCTTCCCCTACTGTGGAGGTGGCTGGGATCTCTCGAAAGGGGAGTGTTAATAGTGAACATAGGAGGGGTAGTTCTGGTAGGTCACAGGAGGGGAAGTGGCATGAGGTCAGGGGGTGGAGGATTTGGAGACGCGAACCTAAGGAAAGGGTCAATGAGTGGCAGGTGGCAGGTGGTAGGAGCGGGAGGAAGTCTAGCCGAACGGCCCAGCGGGCAGGCATATTAACAGCAAATATGTTCCAGGCATTGGATGACTGCCCCCAGGATAGTAGTAGTGAGGAGTCAGTGCTCGTCGTAGGAGACTCTTGTGTGCGACATTTAGAGAGGGGATTTTGTAAAAGTAGGAGGGACAGGAGGTGTATCACCAGGCCCGGTGCCAAGGTGAAGGACCTGGTACCTGTAGTGGCACAGGCCACCAGTGATCACCAGTTTAGTACAGTCATAGTGCATGTAGGGGTAAATAACATAGATCCTGCTAGGAGTGAGGAGCTTCGGCGGGAGTACAGGGCCCTTCTCGCCACCCTGAAGGGTACCAATAGAGTCATTGTAACAGCAATTTTGCCTAGGGCTAGAGCCTCCCCTGAGTGGAGCTCTAGGGCACTAGCAGCTAACGCCAGGGTAGGAAAGCTCTGCCATGAGCTAGGTTTTACACTTGTAGACAAGTGGAACAGGTTTCATGCATCGTGGGACCTCTTTCAGAGGAATTTCACTTCTCTGAGAATGGGGGTCCATGTGTTAGACAAAGTGTACGAGCATGTCCTTCAGGGAAACTAGGAAATGGGGTGGGGAGGGATGAAATTGCATTGCCAACTCAGGAATATTCCAATAGTGTCATCCAAGGCAATAGAAACTCAAAGTCTGCAAATAGGGACAGCAGCAGTTCAAGGGGACAGAGTGATAGTTCATCTAGTGATAAAAGAACTCCTCAGTATGAAAAAGCCAAAGGTGGTTATGGAGCATTTGTTAACACGCGCCCTGGAGGGCCTCTGAAAATAACGCGCACTGGAGTGGGGGGGGGGGGCGAATTCCGCCTCCCTAAGATCTCAGCTCCTATGAAGGCTAGAACAACGAAATTCACAGGGTGGATGGGCACGATAGCGACCTCTATTGTGTGCAAAGTTCATGACCTTAGCTCAATATCGTCAAGGTCAAATGAGGTCAAAATAGCAAAATTTTCCGGTTTTGCGTGGCTTGGCTTGTCATTGTTATGGATCGCTGTGGTTCTGTTTAAATGCTCCAAAATTGGCATTAATGCTGTTTTGAACATTACTAATGATGCAATACAGATGTCAGATCCGCCATTTGACCTCAGGTCACCTATATAGGAGCACTTTATTATGTCATTACCTGCTCCAGTTACCGGAACCGGGCACCCATCCCGACTGCTCCGTTGGGCGGCTCGGCACAATCGGCTTCACAAATAAAGAAGTGAAATACATGAAGAAAGTATGGAAATGCTTAGGCACACAATTACAAACAGTAGATTTCGGGATGTATAGGGAATAACATGTAAAGTGACATCAATCGCATGACAGTCATTTGCATTTATGAGACATTCCAGTTGACCAAGTTTGGTTCCATTAGCCTATCATGAACTTGACCTGACATGACCTCGGCGACCTAACATGACTTTTAAATTATATAGGATAAAATATGCTTCAAACAAGTCGCAAGTGTTGTCAAGAACACTTCCCTATTGCCAATATACGGGAAGCGCATCAGCGCCGATTTTTCTGGTCTGGCGCTGCGAATTGTTTTCAATTTAACGGCCCCTAACTTGAAAACTTCTCGGCCGACTTCTGCTTTTCTTGCTTTAAACAATGCGCCGGTCATATCTAAGCAGGTACGTGAAACATTTGGCGTACATCGGCCGGTACCATATGGAGTTATGTACGCAAAATCGGAAGGATTGGCGGATTTCTCCATACCTCCTCTAGGGAGTGTGTTAACCAGTTATGAACTTGACCTGACTTGACCTCGGTGACTTGACATGACTCTGGAACAATGTAGCATGACAATGTATATATAAAAGTCGCTAGTTTTGCCAAGAACACTTCCTTTTTGCTAATATAAGGGAAGCGCATCAGCGACGATATTTGTGATCTTGCGCCGAATTTTTTTTTTTTTTTAATTTAGCGACCCCTAACTCGAAACATTTTCAGTCGATTTTCATTTGTCTTACTTCAAACAACGCGCCGGTCATTTATTTGCAGGTACACAAACAATGGCGCATATCTGCCGGTAAAATCTGGAGTTATCTACGAAAAAGCGGTGGGGTGGGCGGGTTTCGCCCCCCCCCCTCCAGGGCGCGTGTTAAGTGTATGATGTTTAATGCTCAGAGTATCCGTTCCAAATTTGTTCAGTTCAAGTGTTATGTTGCTGAGGAGGAACCAGATCTTGTTTACAACACGGAGGCATGGGTCAGGGAAGGGTATTTTGGAGATAACTTGCAGGACTATGAGATCCAGGGATACAATATGTTTTCGTGCAATAGGGGTCCAGCAATGAAAGGGGGTGGTGTAATGCTCTATATGAATAGCTTATTCAGTTCTCAAAAAGTAGCAGGTGGGGATAAAAATGTGTCTGTGGAGTCCATTTGGCTTGATGTCACTGTGGGAAAAGGCAACAGCAATAATCTTAGGATAGGAGCTTTCTACCGATCAGGAACCCAGCCACATTCTCAGCAACTGGAGCTTCACAAGGTGATTTGTGAGGAAATCAGTAGAAACTTTAAGAGGAAGTGCCTTATTCTTGGTGACTTTAATCTAAAAAGTTATGAAAATGCTGGTGTTGGCTTCCCATCATGCAGAATGTTTAGGAAATGCCGTGAAGAGGACCTGTTCTTACACCAGTTTGTATCGGAACCTACCAGGCATGGTTCATTCTTGGACCTTGTATTCTCGGATTTAAGGGACTTGGTTCAAGACTTGACTGTAGGCGAAACTCTGGGAAGAAGTGACCATAACATAGTTAGATTCAAGGCACATGTAGGGGAAATTATCAAGGATAATTTGGTAAAGGTTCGAAATTTCAACAGACCAGATATTGACTGCATGATAACTTTTTTAATTGCCATCAGATGGGAAGAATAATTCTCCAATCTAAATGCCTGTGAAATGTGGGAAAAGTTCAAATCTTACTTGAAGGAAATTCAGATTAGACATATCCCCCAAAAGCGAAGACGCAAAAGGAGGGTAGGGAGGCCAGCATGGCTTACACCAGACTTGATAAAAGCAATTAAGGCTAAGAAAACTGCATTTAGAGTCTTTAAAGAAGCCTCACATGTCGTTAATCTAAAGGCGTATCGATAGGCTAGAGACACTGTGAAGCAAAAAATCAGAGCAGCGAAGGGAGCAAAAGAACTGGATTTAGCTAGAAACTGTAATGGGGAGAGTAAAAAGTTCTTTAGTTTCTACAAGCTGAGTAAAGTTTCTAGCACAATTCGTCCACTGGAAGTAAACGGGACTACATTAGGTGAGGATAGTGAGATGGTTGAGGAGCTGAGCAAGCAGTTTAAATCAGTGTTTACATTGGAAGATATGACCAACCTGCTGACCGTACACCATAGTTCAGTGACATGGGATCTGACAAATGATGTTGATTTCATTGATAGTGATGTTGTTTTCAATCATATCAGGAAAATAAAGCCAAACAAGGCAGCAGGACCTGATGAAATTTATGCTAGGGTATTGCGGGAAGCTGAAAAGGAACCGGCATTTCCACTTAGTGTAACATTTTGTAGATCAGTTTCACGAAATTAAATTCCAACAGATTGGAAAAGGGCAAATGTAGTTCTTATTTTCAAGAAAGGAGAAAGAGGGGAAGTTGAAAACTATAGGCCAGTAAGTCTCACATCCCTAGTATGCAAGGTACTCGAATCAATTATCAAGGATAGAATAGTTAGTTATCTGGAAGGTAGCAGATTGATTCAAGATACTCAACATGGGTTTAGAAAAGGACGATCGTGTCTCACAAACCTCTTTGACATTTTGAACTTCGCCACAGAACAATCTGATCAGGGAAATCAGGTTGATGTACCATGTCTTGACTTTAGGAAGACCTTTGACAAGGTACCCCATAAACGGTTAATGATACAGCTTCAGTCCCATGGTATTGCAGGTAGCATCTTAAAATGGATAGAGTTGTGGCTATCAGATACACAGCAAAGAGTGATGCTAAATGGTACAAAGTCATCATGGCAAAATGTTCTTAGTGGAGTCCCCCAGGGTTCAGTACTGGGGCCACTACTATTCATTATATTTGTAAATAACATTTAAAGTGGCCTAAGCAATAATGTTTTAAATTTGCGGATGATTTGAAGGTGTTTAGGGCAATAACAGGTCAAGATGAGCATATCTCGCCGAAAAAGACTTAGACGAACTTGTGAAGTGGTCCGCAGAATGGCAAATGAAATTTAATTTTGATAAGTGCAAAATCATGCATGAAGGTAAGCAGCATATGAAGGCTCCATACTTGCTTGGTGGCCAAGTGCTACTAGTGACTCAACAGGAGAAGGATTTATGTGTTATTCTAAACACAAAACTGGAGGCATCAGAACGGACCAAGGAAGCCAGGAAGAAGGCACTGAGAATGCTCGGGGCAATAAATAGGAATGTATCATACAGAAGTGAGGAAGTGATCAGGAAGCTTTACTGTGCATACGTCAGGCCACATTTGGAATACTGCATCCAAGCTTGGTCTCCTAGCTATGAAAAAGATTGTTGGCTTTTAGAGAGAGTACAAAAGAGGGCTACACAAATGGTTAATGGCATAAGCAACATGGCATATGAGGAAAGATTGAAGAAATTGAATATGTTTTCACTTAGATATAGAAGGCTAAGGGGAGATCTCATCGAAGTCTTTAAATTTGTCCATGGTCTGGAGAGGGGATTGTAAGGAGGTTTACATTTTTCGGCACCAAAATTTATATATTTTGCTATCCGAGCAGGCCGCCAGACATCCAGTCAGATCCTGGCCGTCTTACCCGTCCCTTACAAACACACCGGGGAAGCGCACGCGTGTGGCGCCTGCGCCTACATCAACAAGCGGCACATGCTAGTTGCGCCGGCGCACAAGATCAAAGGGGCCGTCCCGGCAATAACATCCGGGGCAAACCCGGGTAACGGCTCGGCACCTCCGCGAGGGTACCGTTGGTGTAAGCACCCCGGAAGAAGAAGGCCCGGACATGAAGACATCGCCACCAAAGCCAGAAAAAAAACAATCAGGAGCGCGAACTCACCCCTGAAGCCCTGGGAGTGGATACAGGAAAAAAAGAGGCGGAGCAATAGCAAGTTCAAGAGAACAGAACAGAACAGGACGAACGAGGGAGAGAAAGGAAGTAGAGACGCAGGGAGAAGGGTCTGGACCACGCGCGGCGCCTGAGGGCCGTCCACCGGTGGCCAGATGGCTGAGTTTTCTGATACAGGAGAGGAAGCACTCAGCCAAGGCCACTCGCCACTCACCATCGGAAATGTGAGTGCTAAACTTCTGGCGTGTCATCCTCTTTCCCACCGAACCAACCTAAATTCTCTCCCGCAGCTTCTGCATTCTCACCAAATTCATTGCTGAGAGCGACCTGTCTCATGGGGGGGGCAAATAGGATAAGTTTAGGATGGGGAGGAGGTGGACGGATTATTATTATTATTAGGGTTTGAGGGTGCGTCAACCCCAATTGGGTTATTTTGCGAAGTGGACGGAGATGTCGGAGATGGCGGGATGTATATGAGCAGTGTGTGCGTAGTAAGATGCGATACGGTGTATGTAAGGGCAAATATATAGAGTAAGCATATAAATTATCTAGTGGCATCAACAAAGACCGGTGGTGGCATTTCGGCAGTGACGGACAGGAGGAGCGGTAGAGCAAGGCCGGGTAAAATAAGACATAGTGCAGCAATGGATGACGTCAGAATTACGACCCTATGGTGCCCGCGTAGTAAATACCTCAGCGACCAGGCGCGAAGAGGGGAGGATATTTACGTCCAGAATTGAAATGACACTCATGGTGCTATCTCCGGGTGATGAGGGGTGCGCGCGCTCTGACCGGGTCAACAACAGCCGACCCGTACACGGAGATAGCACCATGAGTACTTCCCGACAAGGTGGAATGATTTACACAGTTATGCTTGGATCGTACCTGATATTAATCTGTACGATGAGGTAAATTTATAAGCGAGGCAGCCGACCTGCGAGCCGTGCTCCTATGGACAGAAAATTCCCGAGCGAGGGCGGTGAGTGTTGAAGCCAGTTAAAATGCCTAAAATATTATTACTGTTATATATATGACGCGCGTTTGGTTAAGGCCTGATTGCCAGAGGGAGCGATGAACGGACACTTCGGGGGTATTAGTTCACCTGCTCTGGATCTTTGACCGCAAAATCACGCTGGCCTCTGCGATCCAGAGGTGCAGGTGAGGTGGCGAACATGGTATGCATGTGGGAGGGGCCGGTAAAGGGGCCACCACATTGCGTTCGCCGGAAGTCTGGCGCAGGAATATAGGGTATTGGCAAAACACTGCCCGGTGGTTTGTCCACCCCCGAACCCTGCACGTGGGCACGGTTGGTGCAGACAGTTCAAGGGGCATAATGGACGGGTTTCGCATGCCGTAAGACCCCCAAGGCCAACACTCATAGGGCCGGCTAGGATATAAAGACGACCGGGTACGTGACCAACCTGGTAGGGATCCGTGCCCGCCCGTTGGTTATGTCAGACCTGGTCGCAAGTGTACGACGAATAAGGCCCGGCGCGGCATCGATCGAACTTGAGGGTAGGTGTGTCGGTCAAAGACATCAGAGCACTTGTATCAGCCCTCGGAGTCAGTACGATGAGCCCCCTCGTTGCAGTTATGACTTTGTCCAGGCGAGAAACGCTGCTAATAATGGTTAGGCCAGCCATGATTGGCAGTGAAAGGTTTACTTGTTCGGCCCGGTAATACCATCAAAATTAGAGCATTGGTCTGTCGATCTATGTGTTTGGTGTACCGCTGAAAGGGGGGGGGGGTCGGGAGCTAAATTTTGGGACCAATCAATTAATTAATTGATAAGGAGAGCATGAATGGGGCCAGTGAATGCGAAGTGAATGAAGGGAATGAACATAAGTAGGTAGATTTAAGGATCAGCGGAAGCCGCTTGGGGCTCAACACAGGCACCTATTTCGTGCGGAACATTGCACAAAATTATACTACTACTAGCGTCCAAAAAGTCCCAACACGGGACCTGTCAGTTAAACCAATGGTGAATGTCATTATCATCAATTCTCTAATGCAACGAATTAATTATAATCTGGCTAAAGACGCACTTCCCTATATGGTGTTCCCAAAACTTTGACCTCGCACATATATAAATTCGTGTTAGGGACGGCAACTCAAACCAACATCACGACGGCTGGGGTTTGGGGATGTGTGGTGGAATTGGCGGTGAAAAACAACAAAATACACCACTGACATAGGCACAATGAACAAAGGAGTGAGTTAGGTCCAGCCACCAATCAGCCAGTTCAAGTAGCTCAATCAGTTCCATTCGAGTTTAGGCTGGATCTAAAAAACATTTCATATATCAGTTCCATTCCAGTTTAATTTAGGCATCATCAAGAATAAGTTGTCCACACCCACTTCACACACCATACCAGTTCCAGTTTAGTTTAGGCAATATCTTAAATACATTTCATACACCACTCAGTTCCAGTTCCATTCGAGTTTGGGCTGCATGGATAATACATCGTACACACCCCTTCACACACCCACTATCCAAAATACATTTCAGACACCCATACCAGTTACAGTTAAGTTAGGTTGGGTCGGAACACGCCAAATACATTCCACACACCCACACACCCATACACCCATGCACCCAGACCCCACTCACCCCACTCACACCCCACACACCCACACCCCCACTACACCCCGCACACCCACACCCGCCACCACCCCCGGACACCCTACCGACGGCAGAGCCGCCACCCTTACAGGATATCTTGAGGAAATGTTTGAATTGAACACAAATGATGGAATTAGAGGTCATAAATTCAAAATTAAAGTTAACCACAGCAGAACAAGGTTAAGGCAGACTTTCTTCACCAACAGGGTGGTAGAACACTGGAACCAGCTGCCAGAAAACATTGTCAGTAGCAGCACATTGAACATCTTTAAAAGAAGCATAGACAATCATGATAAGAATAGGGGGCTTGCTTTTTAGTATTACAGGGAGGGCTGATTGACAGATTTGGTGGGCAACTGGTTCAGTGTACAGAGTGCAACCAAGAAGGGCCCTTGTGGCTCATAGTTGCACTAATCTTTTATGTCTTTATGTCTTTATGGTCAAAGGTGATGATGGGCGTAACACCATGGCGACGAGCATGCTGACACACGCACTTCAGTGTGGAACAGATGCACATGACATCGCTGGGATTCATGTCGGTTAATGGGAGAAACATCACCGATGATTTCCCGGGGTGGTCACTATGATGCACTAGCTGCATCAATCCAGACCATGCCGGTCTTGACGAAGTGAACATGATGGATGTCTTCCAGAGGAGATCAAGGTCTGCTGTTGGATCCTTTGCCTTCTTGTTGACCAGCTTCTCGTATGCCAGTGTTGTCATACCGCGGCTCTCGTCTTTGTGGTACTGGATAGGAATTCGTCCCACCTTTGAGATACCGCTGGAGGTGACCTGCGCCCTGAGGATAGGTCTGCTGGTCTTGGTGGCTGGAGTTATGGCAGCAATCATTCCCATGCCATGGAAGGTATTGGTACCATCCAGGGTACGGATGTTGCGGTCTACATTGTCTGCAGCATACTGGACAAACTCCGAACTGAAGTCGGGTATGTCTGTTCCATGTGACATCACAGCATTCCGTTCAAACCTTTTAACTTCCTGATAGGAGCAGCTGAAGACAAGCTTGTGGAGGGAATCAATCAAGAAGCGTGATGCAAAGTGATGGTGCATTTGGATCCCCAGTCCAATCTGCAGTGGAGCCAGCAGAACCTGAGGTCGGGCTGCTTGTATAACTGCTTGCCCAATTGACGCCGTCTTCATGCGCACATTCTTCCCGATAAACAATACCCCCAGTCTTTGATTTTCTGGCAGGAAATTGACGTTTTCCTCCTCCAACAGCATGTCAGGGTACAGCTCATGTGATGTCATGACACATTTTATGTCATCTCTGATCAGTTTAGATGCCGTTTTGATTAATCTCGTCTTCACTTTCTCAGGATCAGCGGCCTGTGCATGGGGGAGAAGCTCATAAGATCTACTTTCAGAAGACCTACGTTCAGTAGATCTACTTTTAGAGGATTTATTTTCACAGGATCTACTTTCAGAACATCTATTTTCACAAGATCTACTCTCGGGACTCGGTTGTTCAGAGGATCTACTCGAAGACGAAAGTGTTCACAGGATCTACTTTCAGGAGAATGTTTTTCACAAGATCTACTCTCGGAACTGGGTTGTTCAGAGGATCTACAAATAGGTCTCAAGTGTTCAGAAGATCTACTCCCGAATGCAAATGTTCAGAGGATCTACTGGAAGCTGGAAGTGTTCACAAGATCTACTCTCGGGACTGGTTTGTTCAGAAGATCTACTCGAAGACGAAAGTGTTCACAGGATCTACTTTCAGGATATTTTTTTTCACAAGATCTACTCTCGGGACTGCATTGTTCAGAGGATCTACAAATAGGCCTTAGTTGTTCAGAAGATCTACTGCTGGAAATGTTCAGAAGATCTACTACTGGAAATGTTCAGAGGATCTACTCGGAGGATGGAAGTGTTCACAAGATCTACTCTCGGGACTGAATTTTCAGAAGACCTACTCTTGGCCCGGAATGTTCAGAAGATCTACTCTTGGGCCGGTATGTTCAGAGGATCTACTTTCTGGACTGGATTGTTCAGAAGATCTACTCTCAATTCCGATGTCCAAGAGGCATAAGTTCAGCTTTCTCTCGCTAGGTAGCAGCACGGTCTTGGTATTACCGCGTTGAATAAAGAATGAATGTCAGATTGAACGCTGAAGCATAGGTAACAATATTTCTCGGTAGATGGCAGGATGATGCTATTGAATACGAGCTCGTTGTGTGCCTGTATTGTTAGCGTTTCATAGCTTGGCAATCGGCTGCCGTCCCGTGGGAAACTGATATGCAGAGTAGTGGCGGATAGAGAGGACGCACACATTGTTCGGACCTATTTGTATCTGAGCTTACGGTTGGCTTAAAATGTTAGATGCACTGTGATACTCTCGCAATATTTACATTGTATCCACCCGCAATATGGCGGTTGGCCATTCCCTGGTGACGCCATTGACTAGCAGCCTGGGAAGGACTGAGAAAGCGCAGCGTCTGTGGCGCTCCAAATTTGCTCCCGTCACGCCGGCAATGATTCTGCAGCGGGAACGCTTTCTCAGCGCCCTGTGGCGCTACCGTAGCTATCGCCCATGCTGAGGCGGATGAGATCGTCATGTACTGATATCATTGTGCGGCGGTGCCGACATCTGCATGCATGCATCTACTGCATGTTATTAATAGTAGCATTGTGAACTGGAAAATCATTACAATAGTGCCGATAGATAAAGGCGACGATGCTAAGCGGTGCAACTATCGACCAATGTCGATATTGCTGGTCGTGAGTAGGCTTTGTGCGCTTACAGTATGTACAAAACTGACGCAATACGTACTTAGTCTGCATATTATATTCCGTCAACAATATGGCTTCCGCCCTGACCTATCGACGAAGGCGGCAGTGCTTGCTTGAGCTGTAGTATATGCGACTAGCAATGTTGACAAAGGCATGATGATTTCATTAGTCACGGCAGACACCTCAAAAGCATTCGACAGTGTTGAGCACTGCCTCGTGGAGAAGCTAGGGTGGTACTGCATCCACAACCAGTGGTTCGCCGCATGGTTTAGCAATGGCATGCAGTATGGGTGACACGTCTATGGGCGACACGTCTATGGTGACACGTGTCACCCATAGGCCCTATGGGTGACACGTCTACGTTCAAATGATTCACGTTCATCCACGTTCAAATGGACCCCAGGCAAGGTTGGAATTCTGAACTCACACGGTGTCGAGAATAACCCCTTTTATCTTGGCATGGCGCTTTTGTCTTACAACACAACATTACGCATTTCATCGAGTGGCAATTTATGGAGGTGTCCAGACGTGTGAAAATGCTATGTAGCCTGACAATAAGTATGAAACAAATAGATGAAACGAAAGTGTTTCTGAATATGGACAATTTAAAAGCTATTCAAGTTTACCAAAAATGTTGGTATGATCTAGCACACATGTTAAATACTGTATTTTTAGCAAATACTGCATTTTTAGTTTCAATTAATTACCGATAAGTAATGAGTACATGATACATGATGGGTATCTGAAGAACTGGATACATGACTATATGAGAGATATTGGCTAATAAAACACCTCTCGAAGCCAAAACTGCATACAGATCAGTGGTCACCCCTGAATTGTCGCCGCTTTCATTCACACCGATGTCTTGTCGATCCAGCGAATTCGACCAGTGGGCATTTGGTCGCTGTCATATGCGTCGTAGATAATTCGCGATGCAACGCATGTACGGTACGTAGGCTTCGGTTGTGAACAATATGGGTTAGAAAAAAATAACTGATATACCTCGTGAAGGAAATGTGGATTTCAGCAGATTATAATCAGATTGGACACGTCGAAATCCAAGCTATTTTTACACAGGAAATGCATTATTTTCGGGTGAAGAATAGAGCACAGGACATGGCACAGAGAATGGAGTCGGAAAGGAGAGCGCGAGTAACGGCTTTCAAGTGTCCAAATCTGCGACAAGTGACATTTATTAAGCTGCCTTTGGAATCCAACACCAATCCAGCACCTGCGAATTAGACAGCACATGTCAGACTGTTGCAAGCAGCTCACCACTGCTTAATCCATGATTCCGACGGAGGGAGGGTGGGCAGGTCAAAACGAAGTGTCATAGATTAGGAATCAAATTGTGAGGCACTGAAAATTAGCCCTAAAAATAAGCACTAAAAATTAGTAGCGGAGTACAATCTAAGCATACATGGGATAAAAATATAACTTGCAATGTCTTTATAACCATTGAAGGTTTTTTAAAAAAATGAATTACTAATATTTCAAGAAATTTCCAACGTTTCGGATTTCGTGATCAACTGCTGGGATTCGGTGATCATGTCGGAAGCACGAGGCGTCGGCAATCTAGTGGAACAATATAACTTTTGAATATACAGTCGAAGAACGTTTTGTTTGTTTGTTTGTTTATTTATTTAGCACATCATAGCACACATAGCATGAACAATTTTGCGATTGGCACAAAAGACCAAAATGATCTTAATTCGAGGTGCCTCTCGCAACAACGTTTCCATCCAATAAAACTTGACCACCGACACGGTGCGACAATCGCCGCCCGCCCCGCCAGCACGCCCGGGCCCCATCGTCACAAAGTATGCACACATGTGTGGTACTCATATTGCGCCCGCACCCGGCAGCACCTGGTTAGTTCTGTATGTTAATTTTTTTGTGTTAAAGCGTTTGTGTTGATAAGAAACGTCTGAAATGCTAAGGCTACACACAGCTGAAGGTTCTTACCGAGACCATTTCCAAAAATGAGCGTTTGTGAAATCTTCTTTTCGGTTAAGTTAGTGAACATATCTGTCGTGTTTCTCAGTTTGGTAAATATAATATTTATATGGTAAGCATAAAGAGGACAGTGAAATATGAAATGAATTGCATCTTGTTTGGAATAGCCGCATGAGCATGATGGGTCATGTAGAGGATTGACAACAAATGTGTCTGCGTTTAGTTCAGTGAGGCCCATCCTGAACCTTGCATGCAGCGTGTTGCCTGGTTTCGTACCGAGACAATAATATTGTGGCGGTATCGTGGCACCTGTGCGACCCATAATTGCCCTCTTGAATTTATTGATGTTTCGTTCATACCTCAAATTTTCAGGAAGATTGTTCCACACCTTTGTTGTAGCCAGGAAAAACGATTTTTGGAACAAGGCGATTCTATTTAGCGGGACTGTCAGTGTAGTTGAATTTCTGAGACGCCTTCCTGTAACTGTATGTCGTGGTTCAGTAACTAGTTTTCTAATATAAGTTGGTAGACCCAGACCTGCGTGCTTGATTTTGTGGAACAAAAGAAATTTATGAATTTCTCGCCGTGTTTTTAGCTCATCCAATCCCAATTTCGGTCTAATTTTTCCGGATGATGTTCTATATAGTTCACCTGTGATTAATCTAGTTGCTCTTTTTGTAATTTCTCAAGTCTGAGTGCATCAGATATTGTTATATGTCCGTCATATATAGTATCTGCATAGTCAAACAGAGGCCGAATGTAAATTTTATACAAGTTACAGAGGATTTGTTTGGGAATCTTACTTGCAACAGGATAAAGGGGGCTTAGTGCACAATTGACCTTTATGATAATACCGTTTATGTGACCATGGAAGCGCAAGTCGGAAGAAAATGTAAGGCCGAGGTGTTTATGATTTCCTATGATTTCCTAAGCATAGCCTATGCCTCCCATTCTGAGATTTAGCGGTTTACTGATACTCTTACATGTGAATCTTTGTTGGATCGTTTTTGCCGCATTAAATTGTATGCCCCATGTTGTTCCAAATTTGTGTATAATATCGAGATCTTTTTGAATCGATTGTTGTGCTTCTAGTGAGCCTTGTATATGTGAAGCGTAAAGCGACGTGTTATCAGCGAAAAAAAGGATTTCATTTGTAATCATGTCTGCCAAGTCATTTAAATATATTAATGCCAAAAGGGGTCCCAAGACAGAACCCTGTGGGCAACCCGCATTTATGGTAGTTGGTGGTGAAAGGCTGTTTCCTACCCTTACACGTTGTTCCCTATTATGTAAGTATGATTGCAGCCACATCAATGCAGTGCCGTCAATCCCACAATGGTTTTTGCCCTTAAAAATAAGCCCTGCATGCCATATAGTATCAAAATATTTTTGTATGTCCAAATATATACATGTAAAGTCAAGATTTCGATCTAAAGATGAATATAACGTATGTGTCAAGTAGAGCAACTGTAGTTGGGTCCCACGGTGCAATTTTTCTGCTTCCATCGCGATTTTTCGGGAGGATGGGTCTGACGAATTTTGGGTTCTGGTACGATTGTCTTAGGCTGCGGCGCGATTTGTTTGGAGCCCAGCAAGGTTTGTTTGAGCACTCACTATCGCCGTTGTGGGGTCGGGCGATATTTTTTAAGGGGATTCCCAGCGTCTTGTTGTTTGTTTGTTTTGAGGTGGGGGGCTTAGGCCCGCATCGACTGCAGTGGACTGAGCTTTGTTTTGAGGTGAATGGCTCACTTAACCTAACCACAAGATACCGTCTCAGTCTTCGTAACACCCAACCCTACATCTTGTATTGCAATGTTTTGCAATGTCCTTTTCGCAGCGTTTTAAAAACAAATTGTGATGCCTATGATTATGAAAGTACTGAAGCCAATGTATTACGAGTCGCTACACGCCATGGCCTAAGAGGATCAAAATGGCACAGTCCAGGTGGCAGCTTGCGAGGTTTCCATGTAAACACATGAAATAAACGTGACAACAGTAGTAGGGGAGACCGGGTCTAGTTGATGCACGGGATTGTTGATACAACACCATTCTCTCCAAAAGCATGAAGCCGGTTGTCATTGCTACTGTTGCACATGTTGCTACTGACACCCTCATCTCGCACAAAAAACAAACCCGAGTCCTTTCGACTTCTGACTGCGGAATGGTGACGATGTGACACATTTGTGGACCGAAAGTAAAGTTTAAATCCCTTTGCTTCACCCTTAATTTCTAATTTGTCGCCCACTTGTTATTTTTTTAAGTGTCGGCTATCATTACTATGTTCTCCCAACTTTGCGACTGTGAATGCGTTTAAATTCATGATTAAAATGGACTGAAAGTAAACATTAAATCCCTGATATATTACTCAAATTTTATTCCATTACATAAATTTAATCCAAGTTCTTCCTGGGGTTGCTTTATGAGGCAGGGCTCTGTTGCTAAGCAGAGCTCGTTGCGTGAACCATGACCTCAACACCCGATCAATGAATTCCAGTTCAACGGCGGAATTTGGGCCGAAGGTTTGAATTGCCGTCAATGCACCGACACGGCGCCCGATAGCTCGTCCCAGGCCTTATCGGGCCGGCTGCGAACTGACATCTCCTCGCTACGTCTCCAAAATGATGAATTATGTTGAGTTTCGCCAAAGTTGTGTCAACTTGATTCGGTTTCCCCTGCCCAATGATTGCAACAATGACGTCTTTACAGTTTGCTTCACCTCAAGCGTAACAATTGTTGCTCTTGAGGTGAGAAGGCTGTAGCGAGAGAGAAGAACATGAGCTTATCACGCGACGTCATCAGATAAGTACAGTAGATGCTATCCTAAAGTACGCCCACACATCCGAAAAATTAACCTGACTTCGGCCGCTTTGCTTTAGACACGGGGTATTTTTAAAACATTTTTTCCCAACTGTAAAATCAAGCATGTATTTGGAAGTTGAGAGGGCCCTGCCTTCCCAACTTTGAAGTTGGAGTGGCAGTTTCCCATACTGGCATCACAGTACCTACACCAATGATGCATTTCACCTCATTAAACTTAAAAATTAAATAAGTAGTACTGATATCAGATTACTTCCTGAACGATCTCCACAGCTTGAATGAGCTAATTCTTGCTTTATTTGTGGTTAATAAGATGTATTTCAAGGCATAAATATACATAATTATTGTTCTAATTTTTCTGACTATGGAATGTCCACAAGAAAGTGAAAGCGGCACGGAGATGAGTTTTTTTTCGTATAACGCGCCACGGAAATGAGTCGCGTTTTTTGTTTTCACCGTGAATATACACGAAATCCGTTCCCGAAAATCCCTCTTGGGGGACAGGATTTCAGCCCACACTGAATTAGGAAGTTACTAACTGGCAAGTCTGGCAAGCGTTTTCAGTGGACGGCAAATGCTACTCTGCGCTAGTTAAGGTAGAAATTCGAATTATCACGGCCCATACAAAATGGGTAGCTGATTGCATGAGTTGGCTTAGATGCTGTACTAGCTGCATGTGCATGCGAGCAGCATGATTTCAAGCTTAATAATCCATACATTTTACATATCGTTCAGCACCTTGCCAATAAACATATGTGTATCGACCTTAAACCAGTCAACCACATCGGCCTTTGAATAAGCCGACCATCCGCTGGCGTCAGTTCCCAACAGCCCAGCCCCAAGCCGGCGTGGGAAGACCACGCATCAACTACCCCTCCCCTCCCCGACGACCGCACGATACAGTGCCTCACCCTCGCCGTACCGAGTGAGATGTGCACGTTGCCAGTGGCGTCTTCAGCTTGATCTCTAAGGACACTTACACATGACAGTGGTAGGGAAAAGATAATGAACCAACGGCGCAGCAGCATACAGATCTGAAGATACTGGACACGTTGACAAAATGATGAACAGTTCAACAGCTGTGTCCGCCACTGCAGTCGTCCGTTTCCCAGCCTGCAAGTCTAAGCGCCCGACGTCGCAGCCCGGTTCATATTTCCCAGAGGAGGCGAGCTGGCCGCGATCTGAACGGCCAGCCTGCGTCTAAAGCAGAGCTGATCTAGAAATGGCTAACTAATGGCGATCTTGCAATTTCTAATGGAGCACTGAATCGATACAAAGCAAATGAGTGTTTCATATCAGTGATAAAAAGGCGTAAAATAACCTTATGCTCATAATAAAACAAAGACATAGATCCAAATTCCCACTGTATCTATTTCTGTCACAGGCCTTCCTCAACAGCAAACATTTTGCTTTTAAAAAATCACAAAAACACACGCCTAATGCACCTCATCTCGTGCCACCGCACAGTGAATCGCCTTCATTTTATATGTAACAATATCTACCTACTCGTAAAATACATACAATTTATGATCCGTGTGTGTATTATGCATGTGTCAACTGCGGCTGCGGTTGTATTGCATGTGTGCTTTCCTCAGGTGGTGTAAGGAACCGGGTTTTCTGAGGGTCCAGGATGCTGTCATTGTGTTTAATGGAGGTCTTTTGGCCATAATTTCAATTGGTTCGGTGATTTTGAGCTCAGCAATATCTTTGCAGACTTGCAGAGTAGATATGCTGAGTGTTTTAGAGTCAAAAGTGCTGCTCCCATGAGTGATTGTGAAGTGTTCGCCAAATGGTATATTAGCGGTTGTATTTTTAGCGTCTCCAAGTGCACATTAGGTCTGTCCCTGACAATGCTTTTTGTTTACCATATATACGTCATGTCCCATGGTAGGCATAGCTGGCATGTTATAAGGCAGACGCTGTTCCGTGTGTTGCATCTGCTTTGAAGTCCTGCGAGACAACGGTGACACTTTTTTCTCCCAGCAGGACACGGGTGTTAGTTGACAGCGGACTTGGTCAATGTTTCTGAAAGTGTTTTCCTACTCTGCAATGCCACACGTATTGATAGTTTTAAGGTTTTGATTGCCGCTGTTATTTTTTGATGAGCTCAACATCTATGTAGGGGAGGCTGACGAAAGTTGCGTTGTCTCTGGGGTCTGAACGTCGCGTTTGTGTATGTGCACTTCTCATGGGGTGTGCTACCTGAAACTTTGCTCTTTTGATCATGCGAGGTGGTTTGCCAGAAACAAAGTGTCGATTTTTTGCATGCCATGAGTCTAGGCATTAGCATTAGGTCCGATACGCTTTGATCTCAATGTCTGTGCATACAAAACTGCTCTTTTTGTTTGGATGGGGTGTGCCGAGAAATATGGAAGGGCTATGGGTGCCGCCATCGGTTTTATGTATAGCTCGGTCATGTGATAATCGTCCTTGTTGATGGTCAGAAGTGTTTCAGGAAAGGTACTTGTTGTTTACTAGAATGGTCACTGCGCTCCATGGATAGTTTTATGGAGGGACGGAAGTTGTTGAGAAAATTGAAGTAATCGTGGAGTGCTTTTGATCCGTGTGTCCAAATACCCAGGACATTATCAATTTAGTGCATACATGTTGTGGGCTGGTGTTGATTTGACGTCAGGAGGAGTGTCTCAACTGCGTTCAAGAATATGATGGCCAGTGGTGGAGCAATCCGACTCCCCATAGATGCATCATGCATACACATACGGATCATACACTTTCAGGTGGTCTTATGTCAATGAGCAGATCACGACTGTGCCCATCGGGCATATGTGGAGGGAGCAGACACATACCCATCTCGTCCACAATACAGAGAGCATATCACGTCCGACCACTTCCCCCGTCCACAATACAGAGGGCATATCACGTCCGCCCACTTCCCCCGTCCACAATGCTACCAGTGAGCCTGGTAACCCGAGTGCTCGTCCCTCGCAGGCGGCTCTCCCTCGTCGCACATACGGTTCGCACAGTACCCGTTCAGTTGGGTAACTGCGTAGTGGCATTGACAGCACGTTCAACATTGTATTCAAATTATGTCGTTGAACAGAAATGGTTCGATAAAATGGCGGTGTCATGGCATATGTAACAATCTCTGCTTAGCAAAGACGCTGATCACAAAATTTAATCGATGAAGACATTTGACTAAAAGTACAAAACACCGAATTACAACGGAGACTACAATTGAGTCTTTTCATCGTCCACTGATGTGCACGTCCAGGCTTAAATTTAAGAACCCCGAAGATAATTAGATGAATTTAGGCAAATTGCAGGGTGTATATTTCTTAATAATACTTATGGTGCAAGCAGTCAAAAGGGCATAGGAATGTCGATGGTGTGCGATGTACTCCATAGACGTCATGGTTGAGCTATGCAATCATTGGGGCATGCACAGTGGCGTACCTAAGGGAGGAAGCACTGGAGCAGTCCCCCTCTCCATGATAGGTTGTGGGCCCCAACAATTGCGCCTCGGTGCGGAAAAATAGCGTCACGCTACCTAAAAATCATGTTGGAGTCCCTTACAATCGCAAAGGGGCCCACACACATCAATGGGTCCGCCAAAAAGTCGCGCAGGAGTCCCTAAAAAGAGGCTGGAGCCTCTCAAAATCACACCAAGGCCCCTAACAATCACATTGAAGACCTCAAAAATCGTCCCGGGACCCTAAAAATGAAGTTGGTAGCCCCAAAATGTGGGACCGGACTCGCGAAAATACTGTTGGAAGTCGCGCCGGGACACCGATAAGTCACGCAAGTGCCCCATGAAATTACGCAAAGGCTTTAAAAGGTGTGATTGTGACTCTGAATCTCGCCGAGGGCCAAAAAGTTTATCCGTGGCCCCGAAAATGACGCTGGACCCGAAAAAGACTGTTCGGGCCCTCGAAATCACACTGGGTCCAAGAACGTCGGGCCGTGACCTCTGATAATCGCACTGGGGGCACAAAAAGTTGGATCGGGCCCCTGAAAACCACGCTGGGAGGAGAAAACGTCGCACTGTGGTCCTTGAAAATCACGATGGTGACCGCTCGCATGCCAACAAGCTTGCACCGAACCAGACAATTTGTGCCGGGAGAGCCAACTTAACACTGGGACCCAGATAAGTACAACACGATTTGAGAACTAGCGCCAAATCCCCCCTCAAAAACATATCGCGCTTTGGCGCACTTTGGACCAAAAATTCATGTCGCTAGTCATATAAATCCTGGTCGGGTCATCAAAAATTCCCCTCAGGGCTCCCAAAAGGTTGCGTCGGCGGTCCCAGCTAAGCACAGCGTGGCCCCAAGATCGCATCGAAACCCGACAAAGATCAAGCCGGATCCCTTCAAAAAGAGATTCATAAAAATGTATGTCCGAGCCAGGAAAATCGCTCCTTAGCTCAAACATACCACCAGATGCCTTAACATATCGCATACGGCACCTAAAAACGCACCGGAGGTTAAAAAATCGCCATGTGACCCCCCCCCCACACACACAAAAAAATATGTCGCCGGTGGCCCGAAAAAATCAGGCCGTGGCTCGGACTTTGCATAATTCAGGAAAAGTCAACAAAAATTGTGTCGAGCCTAGAGAACTGGCGTCGTATTCCCCCGGAACCATGCGCCTGGACCTGAAATGTCGCAGGGGGACTTCAGGACTGGAGCCCCAAATATCGTCTTGGGATCCCACAAAATGTGAGCGAGGAACCACAAATAAGCACAGGGGGATCCTAAGAGCGCAACTGGAGAACAAAAATGCACCTCGCCCTCCAAAGCGTACCGACTCTGGTAAAAAGTGGCGGGGCCTTCAGAACCATATACATTTACAAAAAATATACACGAACACTATTCAATTATGTTTGCCTGCCAATATTTGTCTGCCAGATACCGAATAAAGAATGTTCAGCCAGCGATCACCCGTCTTTTCTGCTTTTAATCCTTTCCATTTATGCCTCCCCCACACACATGCACTTAGCGGAAGTTGACGAAATTTTGATTAAACAGCAATAGTAATGGTTTCACTCGCACCAGGGAGATAAACCTAGTATAAAAAAATCATCCATCAGTCGTGAAAAGAGTTCTAAGTCAGGCAAGAAGTGTGAATTTGAAAGTACTTATATTGTGATGATAGTCCTTTTTCAGCATCACATGCTGCTGTTAGTCGCCTACCCCCATCTCCCTTAACGGCGAAAGTTGTTTGTTCGCTCTTGAAATTCTCGGGTTATCTATCCAAAAGTGCTCAATCGCGGTATTTTGCGAGATTCCTGGGTGCCACCCTGCTGTTGACTCTGACCCTTCCACTTTTTGAGACGTTCCTACACCTATGATGACTTGCAGCATATTTAGTTGTAATTAAAGAATAATTGAGCAGGTCTCCACATCAGCTATTGTGCACAGATGCGCTACCTACATAGGGAATGGCATAAGATTAAGAAGCAAATAATTCTGAGGTGTTTTGATAAACTTGACCCAGGTGGTCCCTATTTAGGAATCGTAAGCATGTGCTAAGATTACAATAATCTTATATATTACCTCAAGATTTCAATTCGTTGCCATTTCCAACTGGTATATGGTTAGCAAAACTACTGTTGTCAGATATGCGATACAAATAAATTAAGATTTCCCATCCCTGCAATTGATTGAATCTATCATATCAAAGACCATATAATTGATGGCGGCCACCTTGAAAATGTCCGCCATTTTTGTCAAAGGTCGAATCTGAGATGCCCATATAGCAAAAAAAAAATCATTGAGACGTAGCCTAGCTGTGCGCAAAATTTCATGACGGTATCATCTAACCCACGATACTTTCATGTATTGACAGTACCACTATGTCGAGAAGGGTAAAATCCCGCACTATCTATGACTCTTGGCCGGACCCTGGAATTAGAGGAAAAGATGCAGGGCTATAACCTGGCGTTGCAAAGCTGTACTTTGTCCCCAGAGACTCAAAGCATCAATCAAATTATTACAATTTGTGACCTGCACTTATGAAGTTCCACTGCAATACATGCGGCTTCGGAGTTACCGTGTCGCAGGCGACACGTACCATGCAATCCCGGGTGAAAACTTTGGAACATGTGACTGCGTTACGATGAAAGATATCGTAAGCATACGCCCTTGCTCAATATCTACACATGTGCACTGCACCACGCAAGACAAGATGGCCTTGCTACTTCGATTCTGCTATTAGTGCTTGCTACGATAACATTATCGCTGTGCTTAGTTCCCAGTTAGTGTCAGATGTGCTCTGCTACAGATCAAGTAGAACACGAAGAGATGTGTCCCAGAACCAAGTAATCGCTAGATCTTAGTGGTGACAAGTGGTAATTCTCTACTCCACTAATGCCATGTTCACTCGTGATATAATATTGCTCGTTAGGAGACGGAGCATCAGATTTAGCTGCTCCCCAGTATCCTGAAATCCTAATGTGGAAGCCATCGCCTGCTTTATCCTCCAACGAACAGACTTCTTGAATTGATATCTATGAAGCTTCATGACATCCGATGAATGTTGTGAACTCTGAAGTGAAGAGTACATGTGTTTTCATCAGTTGTTTTGGTAAAGTGTCTTCTCAGCGTGACAAAAACAACCGAGGTGTGCGCCATTACTGTCATCGCACTGCAATGCATACCTCCAGACTTCTCTGTAATATTCGGCTGCTGATGTCGGTCACCGGACCTCTCGTGTGCCGCCGAATAGTCGTCCATCCAGCACGTCTCAAATCGTGTTCTAGATAGCTGTGTTCATCTTGATTGATAGGTAGCTCGTGCAACAGTTCTACTACTTCAAAGGCAGGCAGGACTACAACATGGCGAAATATGGTATCTGCACTTGAAGACCAGACTAAACTGAAACCGTAGGTTCTGATAGATTCTTATCGATATAGTTCGGACACCGGGAAGCCCAGAAACCATAATTTATGACCTGTTTTCGAAATGGTACTTAGGCATCGTCCCAACATAACTCCGACCAGATCTTTATCATTGTATTCAAGAGTGCTATGCATAAACAGACGTATATGTGTGAAATATTTGTACGTATATTGAAACAATGTTCACGTTCCTATTTTAGTGACATAGGCATTACATTTCGACACATGTGTACCGTCATAGGCACATGTTTGAAGACAACCTTGCATACATTAAAGTTTATAGAGCTCTCACGTCGAGACGCCATGACAGGCACAAGTTATCTTTGCCCATAGCCTTCCCTTCCTGAAGCTGTCTATCCGTCGCTGTCGCTGATAACCCACACCTTACTGATAATCACACCGGGGAAGCATCCTTGGTCGTCCGGGTCCAATCAGCAGTACACTGGGTTTCGGGGAAGCTTTGGACATCAAGACTGGCTAATGGCAGATTGAAATTATGAGATTTGGCCTGGGTTTCGGGCTAGAGATAAGGTACAGAGAGACATGATCGGTGACCGATGGACCGGCGCGTTTCCGAAGGCCCGGTGTGTTTATTTACTGTCTCGGCGTACTTTTTTATGATGATGTCACTTTGCGGGCCCCTGGATTCTTTGGGTTCTCATGACGTCTGCAGCTCCTGTGCGGTTTGAGGGCCCGGGCGCGTTTTGGCCCCGGTGTGTTTGGGCTCCTAGTACGCTAATATAAGGTTCCAGCGCATCTGTATCAGCTCTATCCAGCGTTGTAACTCTGCACTGCAACTGTGTAGCTTTTCTTCTGGACTCGCTGTGTTTTGGAGGCTCCCGGGATTTTGTTGGGTTTCCGGTGACTGAGGGCACTGCTATGATTATTTATAACCCCCCGATGGGATATTTGGTGTCCTCAACACAAATTTATGCTGCCCCAGTTCGACTTTTGTGACATATTTTGAATACACTTCATGGCATGTTATGATAGAAGAACCATGGCGGTGAAGATTGGTACGATGAATTGAATTGTCATATTTTTTGGTTGGGTGTAGGGTTACATGCGAATATAGGAGGTGTACAATAATTTTTCGGATTATTTTCTGTTTGCCGAGGAAATGTCATCGTGTAATGGTAATGGTAAATATTATATCAAGGTAGAAATTTATCAGGAAAATACAATAGCTGAATGCCAGTCCATCTTATCCCTAAGGAATGGGTGGATCGATGAATTATTATGGAGGCACATGCCCAGAAGGGAACCACTTAGCCTTTCAGGGGGACCTACGGTTGAAAAAAAAATTGAGGGGCACACGCGAGCATTCCCGCAGGGGCGCATTTTCCTCATGGAGTGGCGCCCCTGGCTAGAATATTTGAGGCAGGGATACAGTCGGGTCTTCCAAGAGGAGCACCTTTCCTTCAAAGAGGGAGTACCCCAAAGAGGGAGTACCCCTCTTATAGGGCCTTCTCCTATGGGGGCATATCTGATTCTAGGACAAGTGTACGTATGGCAGATGTACGTAAGCAAATGCACTTAAGCTCAGATGTACGTATTGCAATTGTACGTAAGCGCAGATTCACGTATGGAAAATGTACGTATGCGGAAGTGTACGTAAGTGCAAAAGTACGTATGCGCAAATGTGCGTAAGCGCAAATGTAAGTTGTATCCGTGCCTGCAGATAATCGCATTTGAACTACAAACAATCGCTCTTGGGCCACCAATATTCCCGTCACGCCCCCCAAACCAAAAAAAAAAATATACCTCCCAGTCAGTGCCGCTCGTTTTACGCCCACAGGTAATGCTCGACTCATGATGACGGGAGGTCACGGTTCACAATGCTACTATTAATGGCATGCACTAGGTGTGGTCCAACAACAGTAAAAGCACCTTGAGCATCGTGATTCTGATGCTGTCAGCACTGCACGCGCGTGACGATCCGTCAACAACGCGGACACACAACGAGCGCTTGTTCAATGGTGTCATCCTGCCATCTAGCGATAAATATTGTAACCTATGCTTCAGCGTTCAATCTGATGACATTCAGTCCTTATTCAATGCCGTAATACCAAGACCGTGCTGCTACCTAGCGAGTGAAAGCTGAACTTATGCTTCTTGGACATCACAATTGAGAGTAGATCTTCTGAACAACCCAGTCCCGAAAGTAGATCCTCTGAACATACCGGACCAAGAGTAGATCCTCTGAACATTCCGTCCCGGGAGTAGATCTTGTGAACACTTCCGTCCTCGGAGTAGATCCTCTGAACATTTCCAGGAGTAGATCTTCTGAACATTTCCAGCAGTAGATCTTCTGAACAACTAAGGCCTATTTGTAGATCCTCTGAACAATCCGGTCGCGAGAGTAGATCTTGTGAAAAAAATTATCCTGAAAGTAGATCCTGTGAACACTTTCGTCTTCGAGTAGATCTTCTGAACAAACCAGTCCCGGGAGTAGATCTTGTGAACACTTCCAGCTTTCAGTAGATCCTCTGAACATTTGCATTCGGGAGTAGATCTTCTGAACACTTGAGGCCTATTTGTAGATCCTCTGAACAACCCAGCCCCGAGAGTAGATCTTGTGAAAAACATTCTCTTGAAAGTAGATCCTGTGAACACTTTCGACTTCGAGTAGATCCTCTGAACAATTCAGTCTTGGGAGTAGATCTTGTGAACATTTCCTCCTCCAAGTAGGTCTTGTGAACATAGACCTTCTGAAAGTAGGTCTTCTGAAAATAGATCTTCTGAACGTAGATCTACTGAAAATAGATCTTCTGAAAGTAGATCTTATGAGCCTCACCCTTCCCAACATCAATTTGGAATGTTGTGTCAAAATTTTAAAGTCCGGTCATCTAGGGTCAACGAGTTAGTCAAGGTCAAGTGAGGTCACCTCCAAAAATAGTTTAATCAGTAGTCAGATTTTAACGGATGGCTAAATTATTTTAATGGATCATTAGCGGTTTGCTTATCTTTATGGATGCAACAGGAAGCTTTACTGTTCATACGGCAGGCCACATTTGGAATACTGCATCCAAGCTTGGTCTCCTAGCTATGAAAAAGATTGTTGGCTTTTAGAGCGAGTAGAAAAGAGGGCTACAAAAATGGTTAATGGCATAAGCAACCTGGCATATGAGGAAAGATTGAAGAAATTGAATATATTTTCACTTAGATATAGAAGGCTGAGAGGAGATCTCATCGAGGTCTTTAAATTTGTCCATGGTCTGGAGAGGCGATGCCTTGGGGAAATGTTTGAATTGAACGGAAATGATGCAATTAGAGGTCATAAATTCAAAATTAACGTTAACCACAGCAGAACAAGGTTAAGGCAAACTTTCTTCACCAACAGGGTAGTGGAACACTAACCAGCTGCCAGAAAACATTGTCAGTAGCAGCACATTGAACATCTTTAAGAGCAGCATAGACAATTATAAGAATAGAGAGCTTGCTTTTCAGTATTACAGGGAGGGCTCATTGACAGATTTGGTGGGCAACTGGTTCAGTGTACAGAGTGCAACCAAGAAAGGCCCTTGTGGCTCATAGTTGCACTAATATTTTATGTCTTTATGTCTAACAAAACGTATCAGAGGACTTTTTTTTCTTCCGTTTTTGATTACTTATTAATTTTGTATGTTTGCCCTTTAGAGTTAAAATCGAAGATTCTGGCTAAAGCAAGCATTTTTGTATTGAAGAAAGCTAACTTCGAACAACATTTATTGGACCGCTCTACCTATTAGAAAAGGAAAATTAAAGAAAACTTGAAAACTCAAAATGTATAATTTTATTATTATTGATTTTTGGTGACCAAAAGTTGTATGGTCCTGGTCGATTTCGCTTTCTATTTCTGATTCCAAATAATCTTTGTTTCAAATCTCCCTCAAAATGAACTTCTCAGAGCCACCAACATGATGTATGTCGTGAAAACCTAGGCCCTCTAGTGAAATCAATTTGGGAGGAGTTTTTTTTGGTGGTGTCTGGCCCCATAAGTCGAACGCTTCCTGATGACACCTATTTCGTTTTCGTGTGACGCTTAGTTTGGAAACTAGAGGGGTTCCAAACGATCCCCCCGAGACGGGTTGTGGTGATCTGATAGGAGAGACGTTAACATACGCCCTGGGGATGGGATGAAACCCGCCCACCCTTCCGTTTTTTCGTACATAACTCCAGCTTTTACTGGTCGATATATGCCATTGTTTTGCGTACCTGCTTCGAAATGACCGGCGGATCGTTCAAAGGAAGAAAAAGGGAAATCGGTGGAACATTTGTCGAGTTAGGGGCAGTTAAAGTCAAAACATTTCGTTGCGTCAGACAGCAAAAAATCGGCGCTGATGCGCTTCTCGTATATTATCAAAAGGGATGTGTCCTTGGCAACACTAGCGTCTTGTTTATATTGTTATGCTGTATAGTTTCAAGGTCATGTTACGTCACCGAGGGCAAGTCAGGTCAAGTTCCTTACAGGTTAATGGAATCAAACTTGGTCAACTGGAATGTTGTCATAAATGTAAATGGCTGCAAATGCGATTGAAGTCACTGCATGATACTCCCTACACATCCTGAAAACTACGGTTTGTCATTGTGTATCTAAGCGTTTCCATATTTTATTAATGTATGTACTTCACTCCTTTCTTCGCGAAGCCAATTGCGCCGAGCCGCCCAACGGAACAGTCGGCCGGGCGTCCCGGTTCCGGTAGCCGGAACAGGTAACTGACCTGATAAGGTGCTGCTATTAGATGACCTGGGATCTGATACCGTGTCTATACATATGTATTTCATCATTAGTAATGTAGAAACCATTTTCGGGCATCATTGATGCCCGTTTTGGAGCATTTAAACACAGTCACAGCGATCTATAACAATGGCAAGCCAAGCCACGCAAAACAAGAAAGCTGTTGCATGTGATCTCATTTGGCCTTGAAGATATTGATCTACGGTCATTAAATTTGCACACAATGGATTTCACAACCATACCCATCGACCCTGCGAATTTCGTTACCCAAATTTGAATATGAATCGAGATCTCATTGGGGGCGGAACCCCGTCCCCACCCGCACCCCACACTCCAATGCGCGTAATTTTCAGGGGCCCTCCATTGCGCGTGTTAAGTGCTAGCTCTGTGGTGGCTCGGTGGAAGCTGCTATTTTGTTGGTCATGATCTGAGCCAAGGCTCTGTGACCTTAGCCTGAAGCCTGATATGAGCGGCCCGGCGTAGTTCGTCGCGCTCTTGCCACCCACCCGGTGACAGGGTGATCAAAGTCAACACGCGCACACACAGTTCCACCCAGCCCGATCGCCAACATTACGGACTTCTTTGCCGCAGCATTCCGAGCATTGACCTCTATATACAACTAGACGGTCGACTCCACGCACGCTCCGCGTTTTATTCCGGATAGATGTCTGTTATTTCGGAGCATTTTCACTTATCTTGGCCTCGCTTGACCGGCGGTGATTTCAAACTTCCGTACGATTTCTGGCTTCACAAATATTATTCGCAATCAGCTATGAGTCAATATCGCACGCATGGCGATGACAAGACAAAAACGTTAGCCTCAGTCGGATTCGAACCGTTGAACTGCCCTTGAAATCCCGTCTGCTAAAAGGATACGGGCCAGCTTGATATAAAAATTCACGCGACGCGTGCTCGCACTACGTCACCATGCGGAGAGGAAGAGGGGCGTGTCGCAACGACTGCGTGTGTTCGTGCAGTGGCTAAAGGGTCATTCCACGTCAAATCGCACAAGAAATTCCCCGACCCCCTCCGATTTTGATGAAAATTGGTAGACCTGTAGTACCAAGTAAAAGAACACATCACGCCAACTCTTAGCCCAGAGTGACCTCTGGGGGTCAGATCTAGAGGTCATCCTAGGTCACGATTTTTTTACCGACTTGACATCAATAAATTGCAAATATCTCATGTGTTATTTAACTTAGCGGAATGAAATTGGTGTCAAAGTGCGCAGAAGCCCTGGGCCATTGAGAAATATGGCAAAAGTTGCACGTGACTTCCCCGTGACCTTTGACCTAACCAGGTCAAACTATACAAATATATTTTTATATATGTTTGCCTGCCCCTAATTCGACAAAACGGTGCTATATTAATGGTCGTGATATTATCTAAGAACCTGCAAAAAAGAAAGGCGGAGACTTGAAAACATTTTTAGATATCGGCCTTTGAGTATTGTCATTGGACCAAATGCATGCATGCCCCGAGGCTATTTACCATATTATCGATGATAACTCTGGTTACCTTCGTCCGATTATCGTCAAAATTGTTGCGCAAGTCATCGGTGGCAAACTGAACTATTTTCCAGATTTTCAGGTTGACATGACCTCACATGAACTAACATGACCTTGGGAAGTTTGTATTGCCTAAATACATGCAATATTGCAACTTTTGTGAATATTCATGGCCATGATATGATTCATGATAACCGAGAAATCGATAACATTGAGTACCGAAAGTGGACTAATACTGGTAGGTCCACCTTAGAGGTGGTTACGCAAACTTCTGAAGATTTTGTGCGATCATTTTGCGAGCAGCTGGAAATACTTGTAAAGCATGATTTTGTCGCCCGTGCCAAAGGCAATTATCTGAAAGGCCTAAAGGAAACACTAGCTCCTGCAGAGGTAATTGTTATTGGAGATTTTTCCGAAAACTACGCTATGGTTACACAGGATGAGGTACAGTCCCATCACTGGAAGAAACTGCAGGTGACAATCCATCCGTTTGTGGCTTATTGGCGAAACAACGCAGGGGACCTCAAACATTTTTCTTACTCTGCCATTTCCGACTGCCTGACGCATGATACTGTGGCTGCCCACCTGTTTCAAGGAAAACTCATTGAGCGCCTGGAAGCAGAATTAGGCCAGCGCCCCAAGAAAATTGTAAGAATTTCCCAAATTTGGCAGAGCATTCCGTCGACTTTGGAATAGACGCCGAGTGGCATTTCTTCGCAACCGCTCACGGAAAGGGACCGTGTGATGGCATTGGTGGGACGTTGAAAAGGTTAGCTAAAAAGGGAAGTCTGCAAGGAACTCTGATTGAGATCCCGGACCAGTTTTATCAGTTTGTAAAAAACCATGCCACCGGCACGTGCGTGGAGTATTTTCCCAAAACCGAGTGGGTCAAAGAAACCAAAGCGTTGAATGACAGATTCGCAGCTGCTCGCACAATACCGGGAACAAGGAATGTCCATCGTGTTACTCCGTCTCCACGTAATGGTATGGTGGTTGTGAGATGGTTTTCCGGCAGCGAGACGGGCCGTGAGGTACGTGTGGCGAAAAAAGGTTGGTAGTTTTTCGTGAATATACGGTACTGCTGTTTAACTTGTTTAATGGTCGCGGCTATTTGCATATCAGAAACATTTACTGGCCCTCCAGATAAAATGTTAGTACGAAACGCACGCGAGCTGAAACAATATATTCAGGCTATAAAAACCGAAGAAACATATTTTTTTTGCGAATAACTTTTGCCAAAATAAAGATAGAAATATAATTTTGTTACAATTCTATTTTCCTCGTCAGGCCGCGTTGATTGATGTATCACATGACTTAGCTAGCTGAACATTTGATCCTGACCCCAGTTTACCTCCAGGTCACCCTAAACCGAGGTCAAGTGATGACCTAGCTTGATCATATTATACATCATGATTAACCAGAGGATCTCGATGGCATTAAAATTATTTCTCTATCTTGATTCTATATAAAGTTATTGACGAAAGTGTGACATGACCTCATAGTGACCTCACGTGACCTTGCAGAGGACACTTGTTCAAAATAAAACTTGGCTCGTTTGGAGTAGCCTAACCTAAAACTAGGTAATATAGCCTGTACGAGCCAAATTCAGCGTTTTTTGTTCAGGAAAATATTTTTGTTTCCCTGTTGGCTTGTAATGGAGAGGTCACTGCCAGGTCATGTGAGGTCAGGTCAACTTGAAAATCTGGAAAATAGTTCAGCTTGCCACCGATGATTTGCCCACCAAAGTTGACGATAATCGGACCAAGGAAACCAGAGTTATCATCGATGATATGGTAAATAGCATCGGGGCATGCTTCGATTTGGTCCTATGACAATACCTACTCAAAAGCCGATATCTCAAAAAGTTTTAGAGTCTCCGCCTTTCTTTTTGCACGTTCTTAGATAATATCAGGACCATTAATTCAGCCACGTTTAGTCGAATTAGGGGTAGGCAAACATATATAAAAATGCATTTTTATAGTTTGACCTCGTTAGGTCAAGGGTCACGGAGAGGTCACGTGCAACGTTTGCCATGTTTCTGAATGGCCAAGGGTTTCTGCGCACTTTAACACCAATGTAGTTCCGCTAAGTTAATTAACATCTAATATATATGCATTTGATTGTTGTCAAGTCGGTAAAAATAGGCGACCTAGGATGACCTCTAAATCTGGCCCCAGAGGTCACCCAGGGCTGAAAGTTGGCGTGTGAGGTTCGTTCACTTGGCACTACAGGTGTATCAATTTTCATAAAAATCGGAGGGGGTCGGGTTCAAAATAGCCAATTCTTGTGCGATTTGACGTGGAATGCCCCCTAAAGCGACGCGGGACGCTGTTCAAACACAGCTCGGTGAAGCTATCCCGGGCTCATGGAAACATGACTCTCTGTGATTTGGTGTTGTTGCCTGGCATCCGGTGCCACGAGCTCACTGGATGCCACCGCAAAAATATTGCCGCTTCTGGCCAGGATCACCGCATCCGTCTGTTTCGCCAGCTTCGCCATGGCTGGACCGTTTGACGTGCAAGATGACAGGCTCGTCATCTTCCACGTCATCTCCTACGTCATCTGCATCCTCATCTGCTACGTCATCGCCTACGTCATCTGCTACGTCATATCCTACATCATCTCCTACGTCATATCCTACGTCATCGCATGCGTCATCGCATACGTCATCGCATACGTCATCTCAGTGTAAAATAATTCACCATGTGGCCTGGAAATGCACAGTTAATGGAGTTGTGATATTTCATCCTCGTCTTCGGTTTTACCATTTTGCAACATGATGTATGTGCAGTCATGCAGACAACTGGTAAATAATGTAAAATGCATGTGACTGGAGCGAAAGACATTCTGATTTTTAATCCTTCAGTGACAGTCCTTTATTTTCTTCCAATCTTTCACTATTCCCAAGCAACTTCTTCCTTCATCCACACAGTTAATGGTGAAGTAACTTTAGGACACTGCGTCATCTCCTACGTCATCTCGTACGCTCGGTTGACAAGCTGCGATCTGGAGCCGAAGCGAATGCCCTGGTGTCAAGAGCACGCCGGACTGTGAGGAGTGCTGAATGGCACTCCTCACAGTCCGACCAACGAGTCGGACAGGGACACATCAAAGGGTTCGGGGTACCTACTGGGCCGCTCTGAAGCTTAGTCGGTCGTGGAATAAGCTGCTTGCCAATGTTAAAGTAAGGGGACACATTTTTTAGGTTGGAGAATCTTGCTTTTGAGCTATGTTTGGCGTTGGATGGGGTGAGATTTATGCCAGTAGGTGTGCACTGCGCAGGCCCCTTTAAGCAGGCGTGGGTGGAGTTTACAACTTATTGCTGTGGCTTGGGTGTTTGAGAGCGTTATGCAACATCAAGAGAATGATGGGTAGATATTAAGGTGGGGTAGATAGTTCCTCTGGAATGGGATAGGGTATTGATTGGGGCGTGTGGCGGTCCTTTTTCTCGTCTTAGTGACTCCCTGTCGCAGTTTCCCAGTCACAGCCCCCGTCCCAGTCCCAGCCACAGTTCTTGTACCCGTACCAGGCTCAGTCCCCATACCATACAAGTCCCAGCGACAGTCACAGTCAGTCATAATCCCGTCACAGCCCCAGATTCAGTCTCAGTCTCAGTCTCAGTATCAGTCCCAGTCTCAGTCTCAATCACAGTCCCAGTCCCAGTCTCAGTCTCACCCCCAGTCCCAGGTCCAGTATCAGTGCCAGTCCCGGTCCCAGTCCCAGTCCCGGTCCCGGTCTCTCGGAAGTGGACAACTGGAGCACGCGCGGCGGTCGGCGGCGCGGCGCCGTCCGAGGCGGAAGGCGCCATTACGCGAAGGGCCATGTTGTGGTCGTCGCACGCGCCGATTGGATCTTATCGCGGGCCCATTAGAGGCGCATCGGCAGCTGGAGACGCGGCCGTCGCCAGGAAAGTCGGTCCCGGGCCGATCGTAACCCCGCCGAAGATCCGGCTGTCACAATCGAATGGCTTACAAGGTGGCTTTGCGTTGGTGAAATGCCGGCGCGTGCCCGGAACCCATGAACGGGGACGTCGTGGAGGGGAGGGGTACACAAATGTCCCGCAGTTGTGATATCTAGCTATGAAGCACGGTCATGGCAGCTAGACATCCTGCGGTGTCCAGCAGTCATTTCCGGATGCGGCTGCTCATGACCGTGGTTTGTTGGCTTAAACTGTGTACGGGTTGTATTGGCTAGCTACAGGTTGCATAGGGTAGGCACGGGTTGTGTGGGCTGGGTTTGGGTTGAATGGCTTGGATGCGGATTGTATGGGCTGGGTCCAGGTTGTATGGGTTGGGTGCGGGTTGCATGGGTTGGGTACGGGTGGTATGGATTTGGTGCGGATTACATGCGGGCTGCATGATTTGGGTAAGGCTTGTATGAGCTGGGTACGAGCTGTATGAGTGAGGTACAGGTTGGGTGGGCTGGATATGGTTTGTATGAGCTAAGTACGGGTTGTGCAGGTTAAGTACTGGTTATATAAGTGCAGGTTAAGTGCTGGTTGGGTACGTCAGCGCGCAGGTTAGGATAAGTGGCTGCCCGGTCAGCCTGATGAAATCATCGATTCGACTTTACATGAAAGATGACCTCAAATGACCTCTTCTGCTACGACGTCCGAACTGGTTTCTAAGGCCATAGATGTGCGTTCTGTGAACGCAATTCTTAACATGTAGGTAGAATGTAGTGTTGCACCTGGACACCGCGTCAAGAGATGCCCACAAGTGACTGAGATGCGGCACGTCCGTATTCACATACAAGCGGACGTGGGAAGTAGAATAACCCGACAATTTTCGTCAGTTATGGGGTTGTATAGATGGTGTTAGTCGCAAAATAGGCTACGCGACACTGCATATACTGGAAATGAAAAGGTTATGCATTTTGCTGCCTTTGATGGATATGTGATACTCATGCTGTTACATAGACCATGACTAATGCGAAATTCTGTTATATCCCATATTATAAGTACACTGTGTTATACTTATGCTACACTTACGATATGGCAAGTAACACCATTGGTTATTCAAGATGTGAAAAATAAATTGATAAGCGTTTTGCTCCACCCAATTTTTCTCGAACTTCTCAAATTGCCTGAGGTGGGCACAGCCGCGGACGAAAATTTCACACAACTACACCGCATCACTCACTACACCGGAGACGACGCATACCACCCGCCATAGTCCAGATCCTGCCCTCCCGCGCCTCAGTTCCGGGACCCGAAGTCAACGCTCTTCGCACCTGGCGACGGCTTCTTGACTTCCTACCAGCTGACATACGTGAATTGCCTATGAGCGGTTTTAAGCGCGCCGTCCGTGTCACTTTAGACCTGTTAAATGTGCCTGTGTGTGTGCATGCCCGCAAGCGAGTGTTGTGGTGTGATGTGGTGCGAGCGTGTCGACTGTGCCGAGTGTGTTACGCTGGCCCAACTGTTGACCCTGAACTGAAGCGACGCCCGGAGTAGCATGCTACATTGTTGGAACGTGTTGTAACGGTCAGTAGGTGCACATACACACACACACACACACACACACACACACACACACACACACACACACACACACACACACACACACACACACACACACACACACACACACACACACACACACACACACACACACACACACACACACACACACACACACACATACGCACACGCACACATATCCGGTGATGTGTCGGAGCTATTTGCTGACATTCTGAAGGTTTTGTCGACCAAGAACAGCCAAGATGACTTGTCCGAGATGACGTACACATTCTCTCATGCAAGGTCTTCAACTGTATTACATACGTGGTCTTGGATATACCTGATATATATATATATATATATATATATATATATATATATATATATATATATATATATATATATACATATCTATATATATATATATATATAAATATGCATATGCATATACATACACATGTATATGCATATATATATATATATATATATATATATATATATGGGCGCTAAATGACGAAAACTGGTCGATGCACCCTAAAACTAAAATAACCAACCATTGTGGTTGATGGCACGTTTTGCACAAGACTGACCACATGGCGTGAGCGTTTCCAATTCGTCACCGTCGACAGTACGCTTACCCCATCAAACAACCACAACTGAGCACATCAGAGGCTCTTGTCAAGTACGTGCATCGGTGCCAGACATTGCCTCCGTCGACAATTGCCCATGCTCATTGCAGCACAAGCTTCCTGTGTTCTTGCACGAAGCCGAGACTGCATGTGCACACCGGGTTTGCGTTACGATGCCAGCACCAGGCGAACCACGTGTCCCCGGCACACTTGATGTGCCGGGGGTGCATGTGGGTCATGATCGGGATGTGTGCGACGTTGCTGGACGCCGTTGCCGACGTGGAGCGGCATCCTGACGTGGGGGAGGGGGTGGCAGCGCAGCATGCCAAGGTCAGCCAGCGCCTTCCGGCACAGCGGACGTCGGGCGTTGAAGTCTGCGTTTCTTTGCGGTGCGGTGCGGTGCGGTGCGGTGCGGTGCGGTGCGGTGCGGTGCGGTGCGGTGCGGTGCGGTGCGGTGCGGTGCGGTGCGGTGCGGTGCGGTGCGGTGCGGTGCGGTGCGGCGCGGCGGCGGGTGCGATGAGGTGCTGCCGGGAGTGGTCGGCAGCACCTCCGCAAGGCCGGGATTCCCAAGCAGCCGAACCACTGGGCTACCTGAGATACAGGGCTCCGAAACGTGCGCGCTGGCGAGTGACAGCTGAAATGGCACTCGGGTGAAGAAATGTCTCCGACCTGGCGCGGCTGCAGGAACACTGACATAGGATGGCGGTCGTGGGGGAGGTAAATGATGCGCGCCCGCGGTATTGACCTTTTCCAGTCAATCGGTGATGCCAGAGTGAATTACAACTTTGGGGTGGTGTTCAGTTTCTACGAAAGGCACCTAAATTGATGTTGAACATCAAGTTTTGTCTTCCATGATATATATTTGTAATACAATGTTTAGCAATGTATGATGATGGGTAGGGTCGTAGGAGTTAGTGTCGGGAATATCCAGTGAATACCTAATACTAATATCAGTTGGCTGGATGGTTTATTGTTGCCTACCGTCTGCCGGTGTAAGATGACAGAGAAAGGCGTCGCCATCGCTGAAGTCCCTGGCGTCCGAACTCCTACTTATGTCTTTTTAGTGAGTCCACCCCACCTCGACAATTGAGAAACTTAAAGACGATACCCTAGCCCAATCCTCATCTTGAAAGGTTGATGCACACACCATCCGTGAAATATGCGCTAAAGTGCCATACACTGGCGTTACAGTGTCTTTCTGCGGAGTCAAAGTGCCACTTAGCGGCATTACAGAGACTTTCTGGAAAGTCAAAGTGCTCTCGAGTGACTTTCATACGGTGCTGGTAGGCTACGCTGCGCTCAATGAGTATGGTTTTTCTCTAACATTTCCAGACTCAATGATGCATGTACTTGTGCATAATAGTATGCAAGAATGTCCTCAGGCACTCAAAGTGCTCTTTTCTGAGGCTCGAGGTGCCCTTTTATCGGAACCCCCGTCACAAAATCGAGATAAATGATAAATGCACTGAGGGGAACTTTTACAAGTCACATGTCACCTTCACTGCAATTATATCCATTGTACTGTAGTCATGGAGAATCACATCCAATTATGCTCATGATGTACATGATGAAAAAGGCTATTTTTGCCTTTTGAAGTTCGGGAAGCCTGATTTTTTTCAGAATGCTTCATCTATTCCTTTCATACATTGAATGCTTCGTCATGCAGAATGCAATGATTCAGGCGTCATCGTAAAAATAATAGCAAAATGATAGAGGTGGACATAAAAACCCAACGGATCCCAAAGTAAAACTTCGTCCAGGTATCGACAAAGCTTCTTCAGAATATGAGGTGGGATAATATATCAATGATATGATGATAATATAATATAACAACATGACCTACCCAGAGCGGCACGTAATAGTGTCATTACAGCGGTCGGAGTGTCGTTAACCAAGAGCAGGAGATAACACGACCTGCCCAGAGCAGTAGGTACACGCTCTGACCAGAGCGGGGGTACACGACCTGCCCAAAGCGGTACGTAGTACTGTCATTACAGCGGTCGGAGTGTCGAAGCCGAGAGCAGGCGGCAACATGACCTGTCCAGAGTGGTAGTGTAATTTCAACACGTAGCAGTGTCATTTCAACGGTAGGTGTGTCGTGAGCTCAGAGCAGGAGGTAGCACGACCTTCCCGGAGCGGTATGTAGCAGTGCTATTTCAACAGTCGGATTGTGGTGAGCCCAGAGCGGTAGGTACACGACCTGCCCAGAACGGTACGTAGCCGCGTTATTTCAATGGTCGGTGCGTCGTGGGCTCAGAGCAGGAGGTAGCACGGCTTGCCCAGAGCCTCCGTAATAGTGTCATTACAGCGGTCGGGTATCGTGCTGGTTTGTGGCGAAATGTTCCACCCGTTCTTTAATTTAGTCTTGGCCAACCCAGGTCCTTTCTCGGTTCCATCAGCCATAGACACACCGAAGGGACACGTATATTTATTGCCCTTACTGGGGCTGTCTGGGCGTATTCCGGGCACTGAAGGGAACCCGCTTAACGAAGGAGTCAATCCTCGTGAGTACCACGAGGAAAGTAATTTGTTAGAAGCGCTATTCGCCAGCAGAAAAAGAAAGCAGGTGCACAGCGAGGGGCGACATAGGCATGCTACAACGAGTTGCGACAAGGCGTGCTACAGCGAGTAGCGACATAGAACTTGCTTAGAGAAGGTGTAAATTCTCGTTAGTACCATAAGGATAATAATTTGCTAGAAGTACTGCTCGCCGACAGAAAAAAGAAGCAAATGCACAGCAGGAGCACAGCATGCTAGGAACGACATAGGTGTGCTACAGCGTGTAACGACATAGGCATGCTACAGCGAGTAGTGACACAGGCATGCACAGCGAGTAACAACACACTCATACTTGTTATTCTCTTGGCGCTACTAGTTTTCTCATTGTGGGAGGGAACACTGTGCCGAAACATTGAAATTGCACTCTTAGAGGCTATGCACCCGCCTTTTGCACCCACTGGGTTGAAACACGATAGCTTACTGTTGGAAATCGCACACGTTCTTTTTTATGGAAGGACACGGTGAATGCACTGCTGGCTAAAACTATACGTGTCTCTGAAGTGTGTCCATATTTATGTCAACAGTTTACCGGTAATGTATATTTGTGTAGCTAATACAGCTGGGAGTACATGCAGAGAGGAGCAGGCCAGAAAGCAGAGTCAGCAAAGCTGAAAAACACAATTTAGAAATAGGTCTACACAATGCCTTTTGCCTGTTGATTTACCTGCTACTGGCATCGAACACGTGCTCCATTGCCAACCGTTGCATTCTCCATGCACACACATGCACAGTTGTACAGCTGAAATCATAACTGAAAATTTGATTCAATCATAACTGGACATTTGATTCAATCATCACTGAAAATATGATTCAATCACAACTGAAAATTCAATCAGAATTGAAAAAAGAGGCCCTATCTCTTGCCACGAGTGCCACCGCAACAGCCCCGCATTGCACCGGTGGAGTTACCTGGTTGCAACTACACCGGTGCAATTGCGCCCATGCAATCGCTGTACATCTCACAACTGCAACTGCTATGCAACTCACAAAGTAAGCAGATGAACTAAGCAATCATGTAAAACCTGAAACCATCATACGCAATGTTAGGATGTAATCAAAGCATTTGTATGTGCTATTTTCCGCGGTGAATGATCTGTACAGTTAACTAAGGTAGCTAACGAAGGCGACAGCAAAGGTATTCGTCGCGCTTAGAGGTACTATTATGATCCTGTTTTGCTTTTGATTAATTGGTAGCATGTGACCATGTGACAACGTGGACGTTGTGCCGGTAATTGGAGTTGATATTTAATCAGACGCGTTTATTTATTAATTATATTATTTATTTAATTATTTATTCCAAAGCTTTTACTTATGCCTTTAAGCAGATTAACTAGCTACGCTGTTTGTTTACGGGGATAAGTTGAAACCATACTTTTATTGTTTAATACAACGAAGAATGGCTCTTAAGTGCTCCTGGGTTTTAGACATTGCGTGAGACGAAATGTAGACCCTCAATATACCAAGAGGTGCTGAGTTTACATCAAAAGTAGCGTTAGGCATTATGCTATATTACTCAACGTTTCAGCCAGGGGCTATCGTCAGGAGTGTGACTCCTGACTCAGGAATTTGACTCTGACGATGGCCCCGGCCGAAACGTTGATAATATAACATAATCCAACGCACGATGTAAACTCAGCACCTCTTTATATTGAGGTCGTACATTCGTCTCACAACTACTTTTATAATTCGGAAAAAGTATTTGTTTTCGATGTTGGAGACCGGCTGCGGCAGGATATCCTGATGCTCCCTGCACTTACATGGACGGTTGCTGACCGGACACCAGTTCGAGTTTCCAGACACCCAGGAAACCAAGCTCATTCCGACAACATTATGTTCATTCGTCCTTTTTCTATATTCTTTTTCCTCATTTCATCAACCTCCGCAGCCAAATGTCAGGTCCTTGTCTGCGGCTTTATCAGGATTCCAACATGTCGGCCAAAATTCGCAAGAAGGAATCTCGTTGTAATCAGCAAGTTGGCTCTGAATTTGCCATTTTATGAGCATGGAAGCGTAGTTTCCTCGGAAATTCTACAAAGCTGTTGTGTGCGGAATATTGCCAATAATAGAGCTGATGTCCCAAGTTGCACTGCTTTGGAAGTGAGAGATGCTCGTGCTTCCATGCACGAAGAAAGTTGTTTGAACTTTGGAGTTTCTGTCACAACGGCTGACGTTGCATCTGCAGTTTTTTTCCATGCTACGCCTATAGTATCCATCCATGACAGTTGATGTTCCCTTTCCCAGCAGCTTTCAAAGCCGACAATGTGGCGTGAGCTTAGACTGATTGAATGACCATCATCGGGGTCATGACATCCAGGTGGTCTTCGTCTTAAAATATGACTATATAACATTACTTGGAAATAATCCGCTTTAAAGAAGAATCATTTGCATCCCTCCCTCCATTTCCCAACATAACACTTATGTGTCTCTGAGCCCATATACCCAACTATGGGGACGCTTGTGAAGAAAAAAGGTGCGGGGTAGGAGGAGGGGATGAGAGCATTAGCATCAAACTCCTCAACATCGGTGGGTTGGTATTCCACTGAAAGTCTTCTCGGTCGGCTCTGGCCATTGAGAGACTGTGATGTTGTGATGTGAAGGAGAAGAAGAGAATAGTGCGGAGGGAGGATAATTAAGATAGGATGCGGAGCGGGACATGATCTGTAAATGCGGCGCAAAATCCAGCATTCGTGGGAAACTCCATGGATCCTATCCTAAGTTCAGGAGACGCGACGGCAAAGCAAGGATTGATGTGGCAATGATTCACTGAATGTACATTAAAACAAGGAGCATGGGTACCATTTCGCTGGAGGGTAGCAGGGTCATGCGCTCAATGGAAGAAAGCCGATCGGGAGAGAGGTGCACTCCGACCTCCCTCAGTGGCGCCAATTCCGCTCAGAGTGACGGCTTTCACCTGCAGTTTTTGCATCTGGATCTTCCGGAGCGGGGTCTTGGGCTGGAAACTTCCGGAACAAAATGTGTTTGGCCCTCCCAGTTGGCACCGATTTCTGCTCAAATGGCACTGGTTCCCGACCGAAGCACACATGTCCCCAGTGTCCCACCTCCACTGCATGAAGGTTGTCATGGTGGGGAAGGGGAGGGACGGGCCCACCCCCTCAAGCTTCGTGAAATTTAACGCCACGCCTATGGTGTTGCATAAAAAAATCTACCTGCGAATCCCTCCATCACTCTATCCCAAATCTGCAACGACGCACACACATCGATGCTACGCTGAATCCACGGGCGGTTTCAGATATTTTGCCCAGTGCCACCTGAGATGGCACTTGTCTGGAGCGGCGCTATTTCTCCTTCGGCAGAGGTACCTTTTCTATTCGAGGGGCGTCATGGGCGGCACAAATTCGTTGTGCGGGGAGGGGGGGCGGGGCACTCAAGCGCCCTGGAGGAGTGCCTTATTCTAGTCGGAGGGGCGCCACATCTCTATGCGGAGGTGGGTGAGTGGGAGGGGGGAAATTCCCAGTTCCCTTGGATCTGATTGAAGCCCATATTGCCGAATCGATAGAAAGACCTCCGCCGACCGAGACCGCTCAGGCGAGTTCCGCGTTCGACCACTAGATGGCAGTACCATCAAACGCGGCACGCCTGCCGGCCGTTTCCAGCGCGGCCGCCAGTCGGCGCCTGGCGAGTGGCGGGAGCGCGTGGCGGCAGTGAGCGCGCACGTGCGACGGCCGCGGACGGCTGAGTGCGGCGTTTGTGACGATGGCTGACCGCGCGGCCGGCGCGGCGGACGACGCGGCCGCCTGCGTGTCGCTGCGGCAGATCACCCGCGCGTTCAGCGCGCCCATCAGCGAGGAGCAGGCGTGGGCCGTGTGCCACCAGTGCGCGCGCGCCGCCAAGCGCGTCTGGGACGACGCGCGCCCCAGCTGCCGGCTGGTGACGGACCTGTCGCACGTGTGGCTGCGCGGCGACGGCACGCTCGACCCGAGCACGTGGGACGCGCGCTGCAAGCCGGCCAAGGTGGTGTCGATCCTGGCGGCGGACGAGACGGCCGATCAAGGTGAGGCCGCCTTACAGCGCGCCGAGCGCACGCGCTGGGCAGGCTGCGCCGCGGGCCGGCGGATGTGGCCTCCGCCAGCCTGCCGTGTCGCAGGCTGAGGCCGTGTGTCGCGTCGCAGGCTGACGGAGGCAGCTTGCCGTGTCGCGTCTTGTAGTGTAACAACGTCCGTCGGACGCACAGTCTCTGATCCGATCGTCCACGGGAGAAAACGGCGTAAATTGTGGTGTTGCCGATTTTCTCGTCCTGAGCACGCACGACGCTTGTTTGTGGTATGATATGATTATGGTATAAAGAACAAACAACTGTGGGAGTTGGAACTCGTGAATTTCTGCCAAGCGAGGTCATCGTCACAATGCGGAGGACTCTGTCAAGCGGCAGAGTACATTGTCACAATGCCTCACGTTTTTCGTGTGGTATTGTGAAATGAAGCGCGTCGAAGCGAAGTGAAGTGAAGCGCGTCGAAAACATGGACATGTTTTCGACGCGCATGCCGCTGACAATTTGCTCCTTTCCATGTCGCTGAAGACCTTAGTAGCTGTAAATCACGAAATTGTTGGTTTGAAGAAAGCATTCCAGATATGAACAGAAAATCATGCCATAATATGCTTCAAATTGACAATTAATTCCGACAAGTTATAGTTTTACATTATAGGGTCGTCTGCACCTTAACGGCGGACAGAAGAAAAGCAATCATTGTTGGGCAACTTGGTTTTCTGATATATCATTTAACCATCTTATCTTCCAATTTCATGCCCCCAGCTATTGCAGTCACATAAATCAGTCGGTGTCCGAGGCTCTTACATGTAAGTTGTGGTATCAGGACTTCTTGTTTGAGCAGTGTCAGTATATCCGGGTATCATCGTAATCACGCGTAGATGCGTAAACTTGCTTGACATATATTAGGATAAATTATATAGCAGTATCTCCTGGACCAAGTTTTGGAGAAAAATGTTTCCCTGGTGCTTTCTAATGTAATTTGAATTGATTTGATATTTACTTCTTTGGGAAATGACTACTTTTCGCGATAGAAGCAATGCAAGTTGAATATATTGAAGTGCATACTTTTTCTCAATAGGTAGTCCACCAAAAAAAGAACATCAAATTCATATGTATGACATTAAAAAACACAATAAAACATCTTTTCACCATTCTGACAAATGTTCCCTCTCCCCATTAAAATATGGAATAGGTGTGTGACAAAAGTACTCTGGGTGTCAAATGTATAATGAAGAATAATGAAAAATCACAAAAACGTAGCCTATCCTAACCTAACCTAATGATGTTTCATCGCCTGAAACCTACTGATGTTGGCTCGCTTAAAACCTGCAGATGCTTAAGACCTGCGGATGTTGGATCATCGAAAATCTACGGATATTGGATTATGTAAAATCTACTGATGTTGGATTGCCTAAAACCTCCGTATCTAAAATGTAGGTGGATGTTAATCTGCTGTTAAACACATTCATCACAACTATCATTCCTGATAGCACGCAGTGATCACGAACGGAGCGTGAAACGTAGGTGTTGTTCTGCTAGAAATTCGCTATGAACTCGCAATGATATCCCTTGTCTAGAACACAGCTTAGAATGATACAGGAAATGGCGTGACCTCGTAGTGCTGCACAATGCAAGCAGAATATTCAATGTATATTTAACCTAGATGTTTCAATATCATACTATAAAGTAATGTAAATTTATGACCAATATTTAAGTTGTATATTTCGATGAACAAATTTCCATGATAATATGAAACAAATCGATTAAAAATCACAAAAACAAAGCGCGGTTTCCTCGGAAGACGTCATACAGCGGCACAAAAACCCACCATGATTTAGCCAGAACAGTCTGTTTTTCCGTGTCGACATTAAGTGAGGTGATTTTAAATAGTGAATAATTTTCTTGTATGTGATTTCCCAAAGAACCGGTGGGGGAAGAAATTGCTAGGTAAGCTTCACCAAGTCCAGGCCATACATTTGTCCCCGGTTTGCGCTCATGGGCCTTTCCTGCATAGATGTTATTAAATATGCCTTTGCAGTGATTTCGTTTCCTGTGCTCCCTGAAATTGCCTTGCCTGCATTCCTCGCTAATTGAATTATAGCTCCAATATGGCAGCTGGCAGCGTTATGCCGAGTTTGTAAATGCGGGTCTATTCCCCACATAAATTGGTAAGCATACCATCGTTCGGTGGTGCTTGCACATTCAATTCTTCTAATTTCCGCAACGTCCTGAGATAAATGTCATTGAAGCTGTCGTTTGAAATATGATCACTTATCGCTGATAATTTCTGCTATCATTGCACCAGTTGTGCTCGCTTTGTCCTGCTCCCGAACCTGCGGTACTCGGGAGCAGATATCCGCCGTAAGCTCGGCTAATGACAGACCGGCGAGTCTCGACTCGGCCAGATGGTGGCTGTTTGGTGGCTTCACCCTTTAGTTGGCGCGCCCTTAAACCCAAATAATCAATCACTTGGTGGCTTCACCCACACTCGGCCCGGCTCTTAATCTCCCCAGCTTGGTGCGGACGGTCCGGGAATACGCACCTCAGCATCTAGTCGGCAGCACAGCTTCACTGCATGGGCGCTGTATGACCGAAGCAGTCGATGCGCCCCCTGAGCCAAAATATCCAACCGCTACAACTTCACTGCTGAGCAAATCCCCACTGCATGGTTCCGTGAGCCCAGCGAGGTGTTGAGAGAGAGGCTGTTGAGCTGGGAGCTCCAGTCCACTCTGGCTGGGATTTAGATGTTTCCCATAGTGAAACGAAAACGGGAAGGAAGCCGGGCAACTCGTCAGACCGCCATTTCCCACTGCGTCGTCTCTCCTGTCGGCCGATTTCGTGACACGCCACTGGGCAGGGGCGGATCCAGGGATTGCCTTGAGATGGGGGGTGGGGCCACTTGTCTGGTGGGGAGCCACTTCTTCGGAAGAGCGCCATTGCGAAAGTACCTGGGGGGGAAAAAAAAGACGGATTGGAGGGGGCGCTGCTCTCGACCACACCGAAAGGGCACCTTTTCCAAGGGGCGCCTTTGGCTGGAAAAATAATTAGATGCCGGAGGTAGACTCGAGCCCTCCCGAAATAGCGTATTTTCCCGGCCGGAGAGGCGCTACGTTCCATGGAGGAAAATGCCCCCAGTTCCCTCTGTATCCGCCCCTGTCACAGAGTTCACTCAGTGCTTCGCCCTAAGATGTCACTGGCAGATGCAGATGGGGGGGGACAACGGGGGACATGTGCCCCCTACCTACGATGTGCCTTTCGAACTGGAAGAAGACGACAGCGTCCTGTGGCGGTCCACAGGACGCTGTCAGTATACCCTCACCCCTCCCCGCCGAACAAGTTTTCGAGCCGATGACGCCCCCTAGGAAAGATATCCACGCAGAAGGCTCGAGTGTAACCCGCCGTCGCCCCCCCGCCTCAAAGCAATCTACTCAAAATCAGTGACGCCCCCTCCGAAATAAATGATGACCATTCAGACCAGTCCCCCCTGATCCAAATTGCTGGGTGCGCCCGTGGTGAGTGTCGCGGCCAGCGGCCAGCGCATCTGCCATTGTCCGGCGCGCCGGCAACGAGAGGCGGAGATCAATACCGGGTGACGATGCTGACGCGGCGGGTCGGTGGGCGGGCGGAGACGGAGGGGCGGGGCACCGGACAGAGGTGCGTCAGACCCGAGACCGCGGGAGCTGACCCGGCGCCGCAGTGAAGTTGGTCGGGGTGCAAGTGAATGCACTGTGGTCGCCACAGAGCTGGTTTAGGACATACAAGAGCTGACCTGAGACATACAGGAGCCGACTTTGGATACACAGGAGCTGACCTGCCGATGGAGTGGCGTCACACCGCCTGGGGGATAGGGCGACCTGCGGCAATGTCACGGTTCATGTGGAACGCTTGATGCATGATCTTGCCTGCAGGGAAGTTGCGGCTCCGTTCTACGCACCTGCGGGGGGGAGGCGAGTGCTTAAGACGTTGGGTTCTGGGTACTAAAGGTCCTGAGTTACGCCGCTCGGGACATTTCTCAATCCCGCGGCCCACCGGCGAAACAGCGTGGGCGCCGCCATTGGCCGTGAATGTCCACACATTGGCGTCGTGAACCACCAAATAATAAACAAGCACCTGCGCGCCGCAGGCTGTGCGATCAGCCCGAGGGATATTGACCCAGTGCGTCGGCGGGAGGGGCAGTGACCGGGCGGCGGCGTGCGGCGCCGACGCGATGTGACCCGACGCGCCGGCGCCCTGGCTGGCGATCAATAGGGCGCCGGTCCTGGGGCGGCGAGTCTAGCCGACGCGTCGCCGGCCCGGGACACGTCGGGCCGACGAGACCAGCGCCGAGACGCCGCACCGCCGCCCGGCCGGCGACGCGCCGGTCGTCCACAGTCCACAGGACTCGCCGGTCGTCCACGGACGCGCCGGTCCAGCCACAGTCCACAGGACTCGCCGGTCGTCCACAGGACTCGCCGGCCCGACCCGTCCACGTCCGGCGACCTCTCATTGGCAGGACCAGGTGACATGTCCCGGACAGTCCGCTGATGCCCGGTGGCCTCCGATTGGCAGGACCAGGTGACATGTCTCGGACAGTCTGCTGGTGTCCGGCAACCTCTCATTGGCAGGACCAGGTGGCATGTCCCGACAGTCTGCTGGTGTCCGGCGACCTCCCATTGGCAGGACCAGGTGACATGTCCCGGACAGTCTGCTGATGTCCGGCAACCTCATTGGCAGGACCAGGTGACATGTCCCGGACAGTCCGCTGGTGTCCGGCAACCTCTCATTGGCAGGACCAGGACATGTCCCGACAGTCCGCTGATGCCCGCGACCTCCCATTGGCAGGACCAGGTGACATGTCCCGGACAGTCCGCTGATGCCCCGGTGGCCTCCGATTGGCAGGACCAGGTGGCATGTCCCGGACAGTCCGCTGATGCCCGGTGCTTGGTGGCCTCCCATTGGCAGGGCCAGGTGACCAGGTGACATGTCTCCGGACAGTCCGCTGATGCCCGGTGGCCTCCCATTGGCAGGACCAGGTGACATGTCCCGGACAGTCCGCTGATGCCCGGTGGCCTCCGATTGGCAGGACCAGGTGACATGTCCCGGACAGTACGCTGATGCCCGGCGACCTCCCATTGGCAGGACCAGGTGACATGTCCCGGACAGTCCGCTGATGCCCGGTGGCCTCCGATTGGCAGGACCAGGTGACATGTCCCGGACAGTCCGTTGATGCCCGGACAGCTGGTGCCCGAACAGCCTGCTGGTGTCCGGGCGACCTCCCATTGGCAGGACCAGGTGACATGTCCCGACAGTCCGCTGATGCCCGGTGGCCTCCGATTGGCAGGACCAGGTGACATGTCCCGGACAGTCTGCTGGTGTCCGGTGGCCTCTGATTGGCAGGACCAGGTGATATGTCCGGGATACAGTAGGGTGGTGTCCGGGCGACCTCCCATTGGCAGGACCAGGTGACATGTCTCGACAGTCCGCTGATGCCCGGTGGCCTCCGATTGGCAGGACCAGGTGACAAGTCTCGGACAGTAGGGTGGTGTCCGGCGACCTCCCATTGGTAGTGGACCAGGTGACATGTCCCGGACAGTAGGGTGGTGTCCGGCGACCTCCCATTGGCAGGACTCAGGTGACATGTCTCGGACAGTCCGCTGATGCCCGGTGGCCTCCCGATTGGCAGGACCAGGTGACATGTCTCGGACAGTAGGTGGTGTCCGGCGACCTCCCATTGGCAGGACCAGGCATGTCTCGACAGTAGGGTGGTGTCCGGCGACCTCCCCATTGGCAGGACCAGGTGACATGTCCCGAACAGTCTGCTTGCGTCCGGCGACCTCCGATTGGCAGGTAGACCAGGTGACATGTCCCGACAGTAGGGGTGGTGCAAACCGGCGACCTCCCATTGCAGGACCAGGTGACATGTCCCGGACAGTCCGCTGATGCCCCTGGTGGCCTGGGGATTGGCAGGACCAGGTGACATGTCCCGACAGTCCGCTGATGCCCGGTGGCTTTCCGATTGGCAGGACCAGGTGACATGTCCCGGACAGTCTGTTGGGTGTCCGGCGACCTCTCATTGGCAGGACCAGGTGACACATGTCCCGACAGTCCGCCGATGCCCGGTGGCCTCCCGATTGGCAGGACCAGGTGACGTGTCCCGGACAGTCTGCTGGTGTCCGGCGACCTCCCATTGGCAGGACCAGGTGACATGTCCTGACAGTCTGCTGGTTACCGGTGGCCTCCGATTGGCAGGACTCAGGTGACGTGTCTCGGACAGTCCGCTGATGCCTGGTGGCCTCCGATTGGCAGGACCAGGTGACATGTCCCGGACAGTCCGCTGATGCCCGAACAGTCTGCTGGTGTCCGGCGACCTCCCATTGGCAGGACCAGGTGACATTTCCTGGACAGCCTGCTGGTGCCCGGATGCACAGTCTGCTGGTGCCCGAACAGTCTGCTGGTGTCCGGTGGCCTCTCATTGGTAGGGACCAGGTGACATGTCCCGGATAGTCCGCTGATGCCCGGTGGCCTGGGGATTGGCAGGACCAGGTGACATGTCCCGGACAGTAGGGTGGTGTCCGGCAACCTCCCATTGGCAGGACCAGGTGACATGTCCTGGACAGTAGGGTGGTGTCCGGCAACCTCCCATTGGCAGGACCAGGTGACATGTCCTGGACAGTCCAAGGATGCCTGGTGGCCTCCGATTGGCAGGACCAGGTGGGCATGTCCCGGACAGCCTGCTGGTGTCCGGCGACCTCTCCCATTGGCAGGACCAGGTGACATTTCCCGACAGGCCTGCTGGGTGGCCCCGGACAGTTCTACTGGTGGGGGGCCCGAACAGTTCGCTGGTGTCCGGCGACCTCCCATTGGCAGGACTAGTGTGACATGTCCCGGACAGTAGGGTGGTGTCCGGCAACCTCCCATTGGCAGGACCAGGTGACATGTCCTGGACAGTCCGCTGGTGTCCGGCGACCTCCCCATTGGCAGGACCAGGGTGACATGTCCCGGACAGTAGGGTGGTGTCCGGCAACCTCCCATTGGCAGGACCAGGTGACATGTCCCGGACAGTCCGCTGGTGTCCGGCGACCTCCCATTGGCAGGACCAGGTGACATTTCCCGACAGCCTGCTGGTGCCCGGACAGTCTGCTGGTGCCCGAACAGTCTGCTGGTGTCCGGCGACCTCCCATTGGCAGGACCAGGTGACATGTCCCGGACAGTAGGGTGGTGTCCGGCAACCTCCCATTGGCAGGACCAGGGTGACATGTCCCGGACAGTCTGCTGGTGTCCGGCGACCTCCCATTGGCAGGACCAGGTGACATGTCCCGGACAGTCTGCTGGTGTCCGGCGACCTCCCATTGGCAGGACCAGGTGACATGTCCTGGACAGTAGGGTGTGGTGTCCGGCAACCTCCCCATTGGCAGGACCAGGTGACATGTCCCGACAGTCTGCTGGTGTCCGGCGACCTCCCATTGGCAGGACCAGGTGACATGTCCCGGACAGTAGGGTGGTGTCCGGCGACCTCCGATTGGCAGGACCAGGTGACATGTCCTGGACAGTCCGCTGATGCCCGGTGACCTCCGATTGGCAGGACCAGGTGACAAGTCCTGACAGTCCGCTGGATGCCCGGTGACCTCCGATTGGCAGGACTAGTGCGACATGTCCCGGACAGTAGGGTGGTGTCCGGCGACCTCCTCATTGGCAGGACCAGGTGACATGTCCCGACAGTCCGCTGATGCCCGGTGACCTCCGATTGGCAGGACCAGGTGACATGTCCCGGACAGTAGGGTGGTGTACGGCGTCCCCGATTGGAGATGAACCGCAACCTGGGAGAGCAGCTGTAGGGGAATTTAGAAATGTACGTGGAAAACCACTCACGAACTAGAAGTTTGCCTTCTCGAACAGTTTTGATTTCCTGGATTGATGTGCGTGGCATGTGACTGGTCCAACACAATAATAGTCCATCCGATTTTCACAACACTCTACTTATGTAGCATTATCGTGGAAACGTTTTGCTGACGACGGTCATTTTGCTCGTTTGGCTGCGGTTTAAGCGGTACTATTATTAACTTCCTTCGAAGTCGAAGCTGATTCGACGTCACTCTCCACTCTGTGGACACGTGGTTCCAGTAAACAGAAAGAGATCCGGTATGGCTGTTCGGATGCTTATACTCCCGTCGTTACAATGAGCATCATTGCGATGCTTTAGCGACCGATGGTAAACTGCGTTATGCGGAACATGGTAGAAAATGCCGATTTTAAACGTGCTTTTTGATGTGGTCGTTTATTTATAATGTATTTGACCGTTTGATGGTTAGGTGTAGCTTGTAATGACTTTAGAGCATAATTAGTTATCGAACACAGGTTTGTGAATGCAGTCTCTCCGCGTTCACGAACGTAACATAGTGTGGGAACAAAGCGTCTGTAGTTAAGGACGTTTAATACCTAACTATGGGAGTCTAGATGCATTTTCCGGATATTCCGAGCGGACCACAAATGAAAAATGTAAGCGAGCGATGCTCGAACATCGGCTAAGTTAACATGGGCATGACACTAGACTTCCGAACTTTGCACTCAGGCATCAGCGGAAATTTTGCATTCAGGGCATGAGTGGTAGGATGGAAATCAACATGTGTAAGTTATATCATGGCAACATACAAGTTTGGACAATGAGGGATTAATTTGGTTCACGGGCGTGGGTGGGTAGCTGGCACAGGGAGGAAGGAGCTGTCCTGACGTACTACTGGTATGATGCTCTGGATGATGCAAATTAGGCCCACATCCGTAACGGCTTATCAGCTGATTAGGCCTGGGCACGCCAGAAGCCGAGAAGAGCCGTGCTGGCGTCCATTGCTACAAACATAAACGTACGCGGCTAGCTGACTTCTCGGAACGACGGCGCGCGAGCTTTATCATGGCGATGGACACCATCCGTCGATGTGGTGATACGGACATGAGCTTCTGGTTTGAGCTGGGCTTTGGGCTTAGGTGTGGCTGGGGCTGGGGCTGGGCTGGGCTGGGCTGGGCTGGGCTGCTGGGTTGGGCTGGGCTTGGGCTGGGCTGGGCTGGGCTGGGCTGGGCTGGGGGCTGGGCTGGATTTGGACTGTGGGGTGGAGCTGAAATGAGCCGGGGCTGGGCTGGAGCTGAGCCGAAGTTGTGCTGTGGCTGGAGCTGAACTGAGCCGGAGCTGAGCTGAGCTTGAATTTTATTTTTTATTTTACTAGTGCCACGACTGCAATCAGAGCTGAGGGCAACCCACGTCTCATTCCTGACCCTTCCTCCCCTGAGCCTCTAACCGTTTCGTCGTGGGTGACCCGCGCGCGCCTGGGAGCCGGTCTCGGGCCGATCGCCATCGCCAGACCGTCACACATGTGCACAGGGCTACTTTCGCTGCCTGGAACCCGGAGCCCGACGCCGACCGATGCCCGAGCATCGGCGTCGCATCTCAGGGGGCGGCCGCTGCGACCGACCTGCTCCCTGCAGCCCTTTTTTTTGCCTGTCGCCCCTGCAGCCTGACGCCGGCCGCTGTCCAGCGCCGAGCCGGCGGCGTCCGAGCGCGGCGCCACAAAAACGCGCGCGACCCGCCGCCCCCCGCCGCCGCCGCCGCGCCGCTTGTTTGTTTCGGCCACCGCGCGCCGCCCGGATAAGATCTCGGCGGCGCCGGCGGCCGCGCGTCGCCGCTCGTCGCCGCCCCGTTCGTCGGCGCGTTTTTGGGCGGCCGCGCGCCCGCGTTATCTGGCGATCCGAGCGGCGGCCGCCGGCGCGTTCTCGCCGCCGCGTGCGTCGCGCCGGCCGCCCACGGCGGCGCGCGGCCGGTGTGCGTGCCCGCGCGGCCGCTGTGCGTGCCGCGCGGTGCGTGCGTTTCGGCCGACCCGGCTGCAGGCGCGACGCTGTCGTCGTCGGCGCGTTGTTCTCGGTGCGACTCGCTGGCCGCCGGTGTCGCTTCGTGCTGCCGGGCGTTGTGGAGACCGCGTTGAAACCGGGCAGAAGGACCCGAGTGGGAGGCGTGCAAAAAGCAGCGACTAGCGCCGCCACTTCGGACGATGCGCAACCTGAATCGTACGCGCGCTACAGGGAAGGAACGATTTGAAAACGAGTTCCCGCAATTCTGCAATAGTTTCAATTAATGTATTCAGTAGCTCAATAGTTATCTTAATCTCGATATTTACAATAGAACGCAGCGCGTTCAGTTTCAAGTTGGACAGTGTTTTGTCAAACTTTTGTATGTGCTCGTGTCCGACACGTGCAACAATAAAGGATTTTCAGAAGATTGCACCTGCTCAGCGTCTCCCTCTTCAGGCATTCTGTCGGTAGGAGCATACCTCCGCAAACGGTATGAGGCTGAGTCGGCTCAGCGACTGCGGCATCCTATTGTCAATACCGAACACCTGCTCACTCTGGAATGGCTCGCCAAGCATGCACGCGTCCGCGACAGGATCACTGCCAGGAATGCAGGCATCACTCCTGCGCTTAGACGTCTACCTAAGCTCCAGTCGCCATCACGCCGGGTGAAACGTCGGCGGGTGTCGGCTGCCGAGAGCAGGTAGACACCGGCGCGTAGGACAAGAAGTCAGAGCCGGCGAGTAGCCGACAGGTAGACACCGGCGTGTGTCGAGCGGCGAGTAGCCGGAGATAGAGACACCAGCGAGAAGCAAGGAGACACGAGGCCGAGCGGCGAGAGGCACAGGTAGACACCGGCGTGTGTCGAGCGGCGAGTAGCCGACAGGTAGACACCGGCGTGTGTCGAGCGGCGAGTAGCCGACAGGAACCGGCGGGTGTCGAGCGGCGAGTAGCATAGGAGACACGGCGGGTGGGCAGGGATGGCCGACAGGGAACGCCGGCGGGTGTCGAGCGGCGAGTAGCCCATAGGTAGACACCGGCGGGTGTTGAGCGGCGAGTAGCCGACAGGTAGACGCCGGCGGGTGTCGAGCGGCGAGTGAGCCGGCGGGTAGACACCGGCAGGTGTCGAGCGGCGAGTAGCCGATAGGTAGACACCGGCGGGTGTCGAGCGGCGAGTAGCCGACAGGTAGACACCGGTGGGTGTCGAGCGGCGAGGTAGCCAGACAGGGGACACCGGCGGGTGTCGCGCGAGCGAAGTAGCCCACAGGTAGACACCGACACCTGATCTATCTGGAGGTGTGGGCAATACAGTGTTTGGTGAGACCGATACGTGGCTAGGCGTACCTGTATCGACCAATCTGTGACGTAACGACTAAACGTGACACCCCACCGTCAACAGTGGGGTGTCACGTCTTTAACTCTCTCCTTCCTATCTCACCACTCACTGTACCGGGACCTCTCACCACCTTACCACTCACTGTACCAGGGCCTCTCACCACTTCATCCCTCACTGTACCAGGGCCTCTCACCCATCTCACCATTCACTGCGTCAGGACCTCCTCGTAACCTCATCACTCACTGTGACAGAAACTCTTATATGCAAATAACGGGAGAACAGCCGCCTCGGCTTTGTCCCGACTGATGTGTGACGACATAGCCTAGTAGGAAGAGCGACAGGGCGTATATTTTGTCGGTCACACATGCAAAAGAAAACACACGGGAATGATGCAAATGCCACTTGAACAACATTATAGCCAAACGCAAATTGACTTTCTCCGCAGTTAATTTCTCTAAGCCCTCCGCTAAGCCAGTTTCTCCGCTGGCGCTCAGACGTGAGCAATTCCACAAGCAGTGAGCGAAGCTTCCATTCCGGCCAGCTGTGCCCTTGAGCTGAGCTGCCGCCCTGAGCTCAGCTGCAGCCCTCAGCTGAGTACTCCAGCCCTGAGCTCAGCTGCAGCCTTGAGCTCAGCTGCAGCCCTGAGCTCAGCTGCAGCCCTCAGCTGAGCTGCAACACTCAGCTGAGCTGCAGCCCTCAGCTGAGCTGCAGCCCTCAGCTCAGCTGCAGCCCTGAGCTCAGCTGCAGC